>JAPXFQ010001984.1:600000-997116 GCA_028564705.1 Apricaphanius iberus | reverse complement strand
TGTTGTATTTTACTTTTTTGGGGCTATTTTTATATACAGTTTCGTAGTACATATGTTTTAAATATCTTTAGTAAGCATTCAGAGGTAAAAGTCTGTTTTATATTATTCATGGTTGTAAAACACATTCTTTACCAGTATTTTAATTGGGGTAAGGTTTTAAGCAATAAAACTCTTTGGTAATAATTTACTGCATGTTGTAAAACCAGGATGTCTGTAGATTAGGATTTAAGATAGAAGTAGGGAGGAACCGGGACCTTGAAACCATAAAACTCAGAATGAACTTTTGACCTGGACCCAGGAAATGGCAGTTGTAAAAGCAAAGAGGAGGACACTTCCATCTTATGAATGCATAATTCTTGACGGACCAGTCGGTGTCAAGACACTTTTTAAAAACGTTCTGATTGGAGCAGATTCCGAGGGAGAAGAGACGCCCAGATCCTGGGAAGTTTTGGATGTCTATAAAAGTTATGGCATGAAAACCATTCGTTGTCAGATGTCTTTATCTGGCCCAGAGAAAATGGGCATGTTTCTCTGCAAACTGCATATCTTAATCTGTTTAAAATAAAACTGAGAACTGGAAATTGGCCCCTTTGTCTCTGCTTGAACATGCACTGAATTATTTTTTTTACAAAAATTTAATTCTACAAATGGTGACCCCGAACGTGTGCAGAGTTTGGACCAAGATCCAGTTATTTTTTAAATAATTAATGGACATGTATTTGCTCTGTTGACAATTTGCCCAGAGTTGCGTAGTTTTTAATTCTGTTGATTGGTTAATCTAACATTGGGTAAATGTTGTCATGCAAGTTAAATATGTTTTTTTGTTTTAGGCAGATTAACTGTTGCGGACCCGTAGTTGAAGCTGCTGTTTTTGTCTGTCTCTCTGTTCTGCGCATGACTGCGACCTTCTTTGCGCTCCGCAGAGAAACACCGGTGCCTGCTGGGAGATGGAGTTTGTTACTCTGTGCGCCCAGGGGGGCGGGTTTTTCTCCGGAGAATACAGAAGGACAATGGAGCAGATGGACTGGATGGAGCGGTCCCTTCAACGACTCAAAATCGGGGCCGACCAAAGTGCGGATCGGGGCTTGAGAATTGGCCTCTCGACTTCGACAGGACGCTGTCGGAGATTCATCAAGGCTGGCAAGCGCAGTAGATTACTGTAGGGCCTGGGTGCCCTCTGTTTTCTGGACGGATTCCCTTGTTGACGGCCGGCGTATCTTCCAAACGCACGATTGAGCCACGTGAATTGGATTGTGTTTGATGGTCCGGCTTTTGGTGTGTCCGATTGAGGTCAGTGTTTGATAATATTGTAAAAGTACTGTATTTGATGTTTTGAGGTGACGAGCTGGTGTGTGATGCGCATGCGCCTGTGTATGTGTGTGCGTATGTGTGTGTGTGAGATGGTTTTTTACGCAGGCGCTTTGCGAGACGTGCTGGAGATGTTGCGTTTGTGTTAAAATGTTATAGTATAAATAATGAACTCGGGTATAATAAAATCATTAAAATAGATAAATAAATATATAACTAAATATGAGGGATAACTGAAATTAAAAAATCTATAAGAATTAGCTGTGAACATTTACAACAGGCCATCAGAGCGGACGCCCAAGCTAGGTGGTGAGATGGCGGAGCGAATTCTGCGTGATTTTCTGCTTAATAGCACGGCTAACATACAACAGTTTTGACTATATGTTTTGTTAAATAAATTAGTGGTAATAGGCGGTTTTCTGCCATCTGTTCGAGTCTTTTGAGTGGTTTTCTGGAGGCCGGCGCCGGGAAATTTCTCAAAACAGACTACGAAAATTGTGACAGATTGGTGTAAACCTCTCGCGATAAAATAATTTAATAAGGTCTAAAAGTCACCGCTTATAATGTTTTGTTTTTTGTTAATGGTTTTGGGCTGTAACGGACGTTGTAGATTCGGTGTTTTATGTGCGGGATGGCTGTTTGGAAACATGTGTTTCAGTCCGTGTTGGAAGAACAGGAGATTGTTTTGTTTGTGCCGAATTAAAGTTTAGTAGAGTGGTATAAATTGTGCGGATTAAGACCTGGCATTGCGGTATGTAATTTTCTAAAGTGTGTGTTGCGATTTTCTTGAGTGTTTTCGCTGTACGTTTTGTACTTTTTTAGGTTTCGTTGGACAAAGAGGGTTAACGGTAGCACGTTGCTGTAGGCTGCTGTGCTATGCTAGCGTTTTTGCTTTTGTGTGTCAATGTGTTTTGTGGTTAAAAATAACTGCATTTTATGTGTGTTGTAAGCTAGAAGTTGATTTTGAATAGAAAGTGATTACAGACTCCTGCAGACGATTGCCTTGTTAAGACTTAAACGGATTTGGATTTTGTTAAATTTTTCTGGTTAATTAGGATGTAATATTTTATGACATGACTGGAGGTTTGTTAGAAAACGGCCTCAGATAACTGCTCAGATAAATTTTGTTTGCTACTCATTTGGACTCCCTTCGGCAATGTTTTAGCACATATTCTACAAAGGGCAATTTAAGGTGTTTCACATTTAACTGAACTGTTATAATACGGAGTTTAAAGATTAAGAAGTACATGCTGAATTTAGTTAACTGGTTTTGCCAGATAAGGCTCAATTTATCACATGAGGAGAGCATGTACATTTATTGGGATAATGATGCATGTTACAATTAAACGCAAATGACTAAGAACAGTTACTCATGAGTCGATTCTGACTTGGTGAAGTTTTAATTTTTGATTTCCTCTTTAAAATTAAAAAGAGGGGAGTTTATAGTCAAAATAAAAGTTGCATTTTTTGAATCTTTAATTAGGTGGATTTGTTGCTTTTTGATTGATCTAAGCAGGATTTGATTAAGTTGGCCTAAATAAAGATAAAGCTATAAGCAGTAATTATAAGAATAGAACGAAAAGCAAACGGTGTTAATTGGAAAGCAACAAACTGGTTTAAATTATTTTAATAAGCACCGTGTTGAATGGTACAGAGAATGAGTAAAACTTCTCAGAACTGCATATATTCTTATCTGAGACCACGAACAGTTTATGAATTCTTTCTGTGATTTAATTAAGTATCATTTATGCTAAAATTATGTTTGGCTTATTTCTGATGGCTCTATAGACTTTAGAAATATAGCTTAGTCTCTGAATGAATGACCTAAAGGAGACTGGTGTTAAATTATTTACACAATTGAACATTCTTAAGGATTTTGTGGACATTAAATGCTTATTGGATTTATCAAATTTCAACTGGGGTTCAAGGAGTAACCCAGCATATTTCAATTCCGTTACAAATTGAATGTTTTTACCATGCAAAACAATACTTATCATAGTGATATTTTCTAAACTAGTGGGATTTGAATGTTTGAGTTTGAAAAAAAAACAAAAACATTAAAAAATAGAGTCATCTTTAAGGCATCCGTTTGTTTTTAAACAGGCTGGGGATAAATTTGGAATTGGTCTAAAGATTGAAAGTAACAACTAAATTCTTTGGTAGATTTGTTGAAGAACAAGTAATGAATATCAGCGGTGATCGAAATGATGGTTTAATTTAGAAGTAAGAAGTAAATTCTAATTCATTTATTCTGATCGTGTAGAAGCAAAATGTGATTGGAGCAGCTACATTGAAATAATTCTTTACCATATATTTGAATGCACATTTTGTTTTGACAAATAAGAATTGGTTTTAGTTTTAAAGTTTAAGATTAATCTTTCAGATGTTATTCATTAATTGTTAGCTAGTCTACTTGATGCTGAGAGTAAATTTACATGTCCTAAAACATTTTAGAACAGTTCTGATCATAGAATAATGGCATAATATACCATTTGATTAGTGGAGACTCTGTAACTGACAATTTATTTAGATTGTTTTGATTTTATTTTCTTTATTTTTTTCTTATTTTTTATTTTTTTCTCTTTCTCTCTCAACCTTTATATATTTCTTTCGACTTGGATTCTGACCCAGATTTCTGAACTGCGGTCTGCTTATTAATGAGAACTTTGGAAAATGTTAATTTGAGAAGCTGGATTAAAGAAAACATGATTCAGTGGTAATTTCTTTGACATTTGTTTAGAAGCTTCAATTAAATTTAATGTTTGTACTTTGAGACATAGAAGGAGATAATTTTGATACTGTAAAAATGCTGGTTTTTGTTTTTTATTTTAATGCTACTAGTTTTTGTTTAGAGAAATCTTATCTCTTGAACCTCCTTTATTGAATTTTTTTGTTTTACTGCTAAGGGGAATTAGACTACTATGTATCCTACAAAAATTTAAGAGGAGTTTTAGTTGCACAAATCAGTTTGACTATGTTTGATTCACTTCACAGAATCTGACAGATGTTCTTGAAGTATGAACTGTTCCGTTATTTACAACCAGAATATCTTGCCCAGTTGGCTTTTTGTGTTTGTTTAAAGAGGAATCATATAAGCAAAAGTTACTTTGAATTTAGATTGCATTGTGTTAATAAATAAGTACTTTAGGTTTGATAGTCTGCGATTACATTAATTGGAGCAAGGAGTGAGACAGGCTTTGTATGCACAAAAAGCCTGCAAGTCTCATAGAAATCTGTAACGAAAGTTGTTCCGTCATTTGTTTCATGTTTTTGGTTTTCATAATTTATTTTTATGCTTTGGGTTATTTTTTTCTCTGCATTTGTTTTACTAACTTTTTTTTTTGTCTGAGCCAGCTTGATAGAGATCCAGTACACTTAAGTGATGGGGAGTTTGGAGACTGAGTGTGTGCTTATCATTGCTGGGAGGAGCATCACAGGAAGGAAGTTATGGGGGTGATGAAAGAATTTGCAGAGTGGGTAAGACTGACTGATAGAGGTTAACCTGCGTTTTTTTATACTTTTGATTGTATTTGTGATCAGACCATAGATCTACTTGTTTGGACATGTTTAGTAAAACTAAATAAGATTATATTGATTTGCCAAATTAGGGCATGGGACATGTATGGCTGTTTGTCCACTGTTGACGCACTCCAATGGCTGCAGGAAGCTCGGTGCTTTGTGTTGAGGCTGGATGGAACGTCTGGTCTGCTTATCTGTGGAATGTCTTGTCATAACTGCCTTTCGACAATAATGTAGGAGACAATTTGCTGGGATTAACAAACGTTCTTGGCTTTATCCACAGCAAGCACCTGAGGAAGTGGGGAGAGGCACAAAGCTGCTGCCCCATTAGGAGCAGGCCTGTCGAGTGCTGGATGGGAAAACATGGATCTGTTCCCATGCCCAGGTTTGGTGAATTTGAAGATTATTGGATACTTTAAATTTATAGGTTTAGTTTTGTTAATTTATACTTGGAAAATTTACAGGGTCTGACAGCTAAAGTGGGAAAAACTCAGGCTAACTAGGTTAGTTTTTGCGTACTTTATGGGATATATTTCTGGCTAATATGACACATGTTATGGGTTTTTTAAGCTGTAAGGAAGAATTCAGAAACAATGCGTAAATGTTAAATTAATCATTTGATTCCATACCAGGTTTTCTTAATGGCATCAGATCGCATCTTCCTGCACCTGAATGAATTGGCTGTGTTTGGAAAATGGTCAATTACGGGAGTAATTTACCATTAAAGAGGGATTATTATTGTAATCATCTGATTATGATTTCATTTGGAAAAGACAGTTCCTTTATAGACATTTACTGAATGCAGCTCCCAGCAGCCTTGGACGGAATGCCAGCGGTGCAGAAGAGAAGATATGAACTTTTAAAAGAACAAAAATGTTACTTCTAACTATTTTTTTCTGTTTCACAGGGTTCTTCCCACTTTAAGTTTGATTTATTTCAGAATATAACATAGTAATAATGTCTATATTCATGGGTTTTCTAAGCTTCTTCCACAGTATTAACATATATCAAGTCAGATTTAATTATCTCTTCACATTTAAGACATTCTTATACCTACTATTACATTTTTGGGTTTTGAATTTAGTAGTTTTTGGGAATTGTTAAAATAAATTTTTTGGATAATGCCAAAAGAGGGTGAATTTATAATTAACAGATTTAAATTTTTTGAGTAATGGGAGTTAAGGTTAAAAAGGTATTTTAACAGGTTGTGTTTTGAATTTTAATCTGGAAGTCTTGTTGTGGTATCATATGAAAGACTTCATGTTTTAAACTGATAAAATTTCTTGGGTTTGACATTTTTTTGCATTCTCAAATGCTTTACAGGTTTTAGATCTTAAGTTTTAAACACTAACCCTGAAGGATAGTACAGAGGAGTGATCAATCTATTTGAAAATAGATTGAAAGAGGGATTTGTTGTATTTTACTTTTTTGGGGCTATTTTTATAAACAGTTTTGTTGTACATATTTTTAATGTTTTAAATATCTTAGTAAGCATTCAGAGGTAAACAAAGTACTGTTTTAGGTATTATTCATGGAGTTTGTAAAACACTTCTTTACCATTATATCTTTTAATTGAGGGTAGGGGGAGGTTGTATAAGCATAAAACTCTTGGTAATATTTACCGCATGTTTTAAAAACAGGATGTCTGTAGATTTAAGATTTAAAAGTTGGAATCTAGTGAAGTGGGGGAGAGGACCCGTACCAAGAAAACCATAAAACTCCACATTAAATGAACTTGTTCACCTGGAGACCCAGAAAAAGGGGCAGTTGTAAAAGGGGATAGGTTAGATCAAAGAAAATTTGTGTGTTATAATTCTTCTTGACGAACCTGGTCCGGTGGTCAATACCCTTTTTAAAAACCTTTCTGATTGGAGGAGCAGATTCCGAGGGAGATGAGACGCCCAGATCCTGGGAAGTTTTGGATGTCTATAAAAGTTATGGCATGAAAACCATTCGTTGTCAGATGTCTTTATCTGGCCCAGAGAAAATGGGCATGTTTCTCTGCAAACTGCATATCTTAATCTGTTTAAAATAAAACTGAGAACTGGAAATTGGCCCCTTTGTCTCTGCTTGAACATGCACTGAATTATTTTTTTTACAAAAATTTAATTCTACACCAGTTACTTGTTGATACAGTGCCCACTTTGAATGCAAGTCTTTATTGGACGTAACATGAATCGCAGCGGAGAATGCTAGAACATTCCCTCATAAAGAAACTGTTTAAGATAGTGGAATATCAGTTTGTATACCGATTATATGAAAATGGCAATGGGAGCATAAGTGGAAGTTAGACCTGCACTGTTAAAAAATTCCACATCTGTTTTTTATGTGGTGGGGACAAAACTATAATTCACAAATAATCCCAGGGAAATGTCCCCGGTTTTAACAACAGTTATGTTCATAGCCTACTTTCCTGCAGGCACCTCAGAAAATAGCTGTGTGACAAAACACAGACTGATGACTTGAACCACAACATACCAGGTGCCAGTCCTGTATGTTCTCTGCCGAGGTAGCACTTTACTTTCTAACAGCAACCAGGGAATATTATCAAGCAGACAGAACTCCCCAGATGGTCACAGTTTGATAAATCAAGGGTACGGATTTGTAATCCGTACGCACGGTTTAGTAAACCAAGGGTATAGATTTGTAATCCGTACGCACGGTTTAGTAAACCATGGGTATGGATTTGTAATCTGTGCGCACGGTTTAGTAAACTGAGGGTACAGATTCTTACCCCTCAAATGTTGATTTGATTTAGATTTTCAGTCCTCTCTTTTCTCTCTGGGGTGCGCAGCGGCATGTTCAAAGCTGTGCTCCATCATACTGGATGTGTGGTTGTAATTTTGTAAAGTTTCATCTGTTTCAAAGTCAGCATTAAAATCCATATTTGTCAGTAATGAAAATTGATCAAGCTGAAAGGTTGCCAAATCCGTTCTGGCAAAGGTTACAATTTCTCACAAAAAACTCCAAAAAGCAAAATAATTTATGTATGACTTTTTGGGAATTGAGAATCTTATTTTAAAAAAAAACATTCTAATATATTTCTATAATAAGGAGTTCTGACACGAGTTCTCTGACAGGAGTAATGCTGCGTTTAGACTCCAGGGTTTTTCACCGTCAGCAACGTCAAGATTACATGTTAAGTCTATAGGTGAGGCAGTTGGAGTAGCGTCACAGTCTCTGTGGCACTTTGTGAGCGTTGGCTACATCAACTTTTCAAGGTTTTCCTGCGTTTCAAGCTTCAAAGCACATATCTTTATCTTACGAAAACCAGCCTGGTGCCTATTTTCTTGATGAGCCCAGCGTTATCTCAGGAAGAATATGTAGCCATAGAAAGTTTTAAAAAAATGGGTACCAGGCATTAAAGTTGTTTTTAACGTGTCTAAAGTCCAATGCTTTTCATGGGGGCCTAGTGGCCAAATGGAGGTACTACAGCAATGGAGGAGCAATGGCGGCCTTCATGGTATGCGGTCACAAAGCAGAGCAGCCAGCGGCCATTGGCTTCAGCTTAAAAATGTATCTTCTGTGTATATGCGTCGAACTAGTCGCTTTATGAGCGTTGCTTGACGCTGACAAAGTTTTCAGTCTGAACGCACCATGTGGGTGCTCTAATCTCTACTTGACATCTACTTGACTGTACCCTTTTGGTGTACTGTTATATCAATATGTGTGTGTGTGTTTATTTATATAAATATATATATATAAATATAATTGTATTTACCAAATACAATTACAGGTTCGTTCTCACTTTATAATAAATATATTTTGCAAGAAAAAAAGGGGTTCTGGTTAGTTATGCATTTACTTTACATATTAGCTTTCATCAAGTTATCTTAAAATTTTATAAACTAATATATCAAAAACCAAATAAAGCCTCTGAATCTGTTCTCCGTCCTTTATGATTGCAGAAACCTTGACATTCACAATCTTGAATTTAAGTATAATAAAATGTACATTTAAATCGAGCACGACAGTGAGCTTATGTTTACATCTACCAGCCAGTAGTGGCTGCAGGTTGACAGATATGATATATAGGTTTCAGCAAAATGGTTGGTATATTCGGCTGGTACTGGAAGAATGATGGAGTCAGCAACTCAAGCAGCTGCTTCAGAGACCCAGATATATTGTTATCCATCTCAGAAGAGGAGTGCCTGCAGAAGAACCAAAACTACAGTGGTTTAAGCTGAAGCCTACACTAGATGGACCCACATAAAATGTTTCCGTGGTATCAAACACGCGTGAAAACTACAACTTTCCTCCTGGATCGGTAAGCTGGCTGGAGTTTAACTGTTAGTTAAACTCTTTTAAAATACATTCCGCACTTCAGCTTAGTCATTGTGCGAATCGGCAGCGAACCAAGCAACCCAACAGCTGGAATTATGATTTTAATTGTTGTAACTACAACCTAGATAAACTACATCTTGCTATCATGCTTATTGTCAAAATCCAACCTAAATAAAAAGGAAAAAATTGAACAGCAAACTTTTTGATGTTGTCAGTTGTCAAATATTAGCATGCTAACAAGGTAGACATTTTCACATGCCTATGTTGCTCTTCTCCGCATATATGCATGCTATTTTCTTGGATGAATTTAACAAAATTAAATTAAATTCAGGTTATTTATACAGCACTAATTCACAACATATGTCATCTCAAGACACTTTACATACAAGGTCTATAGAAGCACTGCTCTACTAAACAAAATTAAACAAAAAGTTTATTTAATCACAAAAAGATGTGAAATAATGACTCACATTATCAAGGCGAATCATAAAAGTAACATTGCTTCCAATGGGAGCACTGAGCTCTCCATGGCTGGTGGACAGATGCAGGCCCTGGGGTGCTCTGGGAAGACATGCCACTCTTTTTGGTGAGTACACATTTCTTCCTCTCTCCTTACAGTTATTGGACAAAACCTTACGATACCTTTCAAGCAAAAAAGTAAAAAGAAGCAAGCATCACAAATTTTGCCAGTAGCAGTTTATGGCTTAAAATGAAGACTTGCATCATCTGACACTGATATGCACACTACACTTTTTCATACATGTTCCATAGTGTCCATCCATATACAATTTGATTGCATTTTTTTCATTCCTTTGAAGTAAAACCATAGCAATATTTTAACAGTATAATTATTTAGCTTGTATTACTCTATTAATGAAAATGTCACTTTCAAAGTGTGCAATTGCTTTGGTTTGTTTATTCATCTTAAATAAATGATACACAATATTTAATGCTTTTTTTCAGCTCCCTTGGCTTTCCTTTTCACCCATCTTGGTGGTAAACTAAGATTTTTTATTTTCATTCCAGAATGCTCATAAAACAATATGAGGTTTAATATTAATGTTTGCTGAGGAATTTAACAATGGGGTCCACTTACCCTGTGCTGTTAAGGAAATTTTGGCTGGAGCTACAGCTTTTAGCCATACCCTTTGAATTAAACCAAAAAGCAGGAGAGCACTTCCCATCCGCCTGGCGCTCCCACCCGTAGTCACTGCCAAAATAAAAATAAAAGAAAACACTTCACATCATGCAATGACAAACACTGCTACTCAGAATAATACACAAGCTTTTGTAGTGAGGTAGAATTTCTGCAGTTAGAGCTTCATTGAATATTTTAAGACCTCAACTCTAGACATGATTGTCAGACAAGCAGGATCAAAGTGAATTTCAGATGGACAGAAAAAATATATTTAAAATTAATTTAACGATTCATTATTAATTGAATTCTAATAAGCCATTTTACATTACGCAAATAAGAAAAGTATGATGAAAGTTCTAAACTCCATCTACATTTTTTCAACTATAATTAGTCACACTGCAGTAAATGTGCGAAGTACTGTGGATATTAAGACATGTTTAACATGGTAATGAAACATGTTTTAGAGGTTTAAAAATATTAAAACAGGTTTTCAAGCTGATACTTAAGTTTTTTTATTACAAATGTAACAAGCAGCTCAATTACCAAGAAAAAATATTATATTCTCTGTGTTGAGGAGCTCTTTGGGAAACATGTTATGAGAAATGTATATTTATAGTCTCTTTTGGGCACAATAAGAGAAGTGCAAAGCAAGAATTCATCACCATTCAAAATCATAGGCTGTGCAGAGGCATGGCTCTGAGGAGTAGATCCTGGAATAATCTTGAGCCAACATGCAACGGTTGCCAGGCCGGCGCTTCATATAAATCTGCTTCTCACCCATCACGCACAGCTCTCCCTTTTTTACATAAAGAAAAATGTGTTTTGATTTTTTTCAAGCATTTTCATTAACAGAAAATTTTTCAGGGAATGTGTATGAACATTGAACAATATTTCAGTTACCTTGTTGTGCAGGTACCATGTCTGATAGTCTCCATCCATACATTTCCTGCTAAAGAGACCCTTGTAGTCAATCTTGATTAGCTGCCACTCTGAGCGGTGACTGAAGTGTCCAAAAAACCTGAAAGAATATTCAAGAAAATAGTTTATATCTACGTGAAACCCTGCTAAGATATACTTATATATCAGAAAGTGTGTGCCTAACATATAGATCTGAATTCTATAGACAGATGTAGTCAAATCAGAATTTTATAGAAGATTTCATTCATTTTAGTATCTCAGTTCACATTGTGAAATATATTCTATTGATTAACTACAATCAGACTGATATCTTCAAGCCATTACTTCTGTTAATTATGGTTTTCTGCTTAAAGCTAATACAGACATAACATTATAGATTAGAATATTAATTAATATTAATAATAATTAATTAGATCAAAAAAATTAATACATTTTCATGTAGAAATGTGGGCTTAATAAAAATTATATTTAGTACCTGCTCAAAGATTATTATCAATGGCAACTTTAAACTGACAAACAAGTGTCATCAGAACACATTTTATTACATCTGACTAGTATTTTGCCTTACAAAAACATTCACAATCCTGGAAACTGTTTATGTTTTGTCAAACTACAACCACTCGCCTTTGCATTTTATTATTATTTTATGAGCTGGTCAAATAGTGCATGGGTGTCAGGGTGAAACAAAATGATGTATGGATTTCAAATATTTGTTACAATAGAAACTGAAGAAGTGAGGTGTGCGTTTTTTTTAGCTCCCCTATAAGATTTGTAAATCAAGATACATAAATCTCTGAAGAAAGTTCTTTGCATAACACCTAAAGCTTAGTCTGATTGCAGGAAAAGCATATGAACTTCAACTTTTAACATTTGTCACATATTCTATGGTGGATCTGGACTATGACTGTACCATTCTAACAAATCAATATGCTTTGAACTTAAGCATTCCATTGTAGCTCTGGCTCTATGTTTAAGACAAGTTTAAGGAAAAAAAAGACAGTCGTCGAATTAAAAGGTAAATCTGGACTCCACTAGGGCTGCAACAAACGATTATTTGGATAATTGATGAATCGGATGGGGTCTCGACTCGAGTAATCAATTAATTGGATCAGAGGGCAACATTTTAAAAAGTGCTACAGAAACGTTTCTCCTTTCTTCAATTTATTTAAAAACTGAAATTTTTTAGAAGGCAGTTCAACAGCTCACAAAACAACATACTATCACCTCAAATGTCTAACAGGTGTTGAAATATTAAATAATACATGAAAATATGTTTAAATGGCTTTGCAAAATCAAAGTGCTGTACAGACAAATGTGCCATATTACCAACATAAAAATAGGTATCTTTGTTGCTTAAAGGGACACTTCACCCATTTGCATTAAGCTTTGTATTGTTAGAAACCCAGTCATATATTATAATGAAGTGTTTTTTTTGTTTTTTTTCTCTGAGATGGGAGAAATGCTCCTTTAAGTGTTTTACTTCTTGCTTAGTATGACATAAAAATCGTCATTTTGCATCATAATAAGCAGGAAGTCACATTTAATTGAAAAGTGTAGAGACTACAAACACTAGCTCCTCATTATTTCAGGGGGTGGGACCCACTCACTCTACAGGCCTATTACAGATCAGTCGGTTGGACTAAACTTACAAAAACTAAAATAAATATCTGCCATCTTGTTTGCAAGCTATCAAGCTAAGCTAACAAGGGCTTATGGCGTCAGATTTACTGAGAATGGCTGAAGGAACAACATACGATACGGAAGAAGAGGATTTTGAAAGTCTGTTGATCGAAACAGATGTTCGTGGCTATCTGTACGAGCCGCAATATAGCAAAGAGGTGCTTAGTCTGATGGAGGAACAGGAGGTGGCAGCTGCAGCCGAGGCAGGAGGCCTGAATGTGGTGTCTTGCTCGAGTTGGTGTGGACTGGTGGTGCCTGTGCTCTCACTGTGCGTCTAAGGACATAGAGCTAGAGTCCGTCTGCTACCAAGAATTTCAAAGATGCCAACTTCTCCTGGAAGAAATGTCTGAGGCAGACTAGGACACGGATGTTTGTGTTGTGAACTATCCTAGCTTTGCACCACATATGGACAGAGGTGTCCTGGAGACATATTTCAGAATTCTAAAGGTGAACTGGAAACAACAGCTGAAGCCTGCAGGGACAAATGGACGTCTGACTGTTAAGTAAGTGTTTCAATTTTATTCAGTGTTTCCCACACACATATATAGAGGAATCTGACCGCCACAGATTAAACACTGACCCAAAAAAAAATTAAAAAAACAACACCGGCTGTGACATATTGCGTTTCGTTTTTTCTTTTTTGCGCTATTTAAAACACGCAGCATATTTGTTCAGCTGCATTTCTTTTCCCTGCTCTTTCTTCATCTCTCTGTCACTCACACGTGTCTCGCTCTCTCACACACACATATACACAGCTATGGAAGTGTCCGTGCACAGCACGTCTGTCTGGATCACCTGTGGAAGACGTCCTCTACCTACCTAACTGCCACCCCCGCTCGCTAAACGTTGCTTTGAAACCTGTGGGGAACACTGTTATTTATTATTCATTTCATGAAATGTACACAATTTCTTCAAGCATTATCACAAAATGATTCCCAGTTAATATGTAACGTCTACTGTAAACTGTTTTTGCAGTACCTTTTTTAATTCGCAAACACTTTACTGTGGCATTGTTTACTACTGTGGCACGTAAATACCATACATCGCTAACTGTGTACTCAATGTCTTGTAGACAATGTCACCTAACCGGTCCTACCGACACTTCCTCGAATGGGTGTAGCAAGGCGAGAGATTGGCTAGAGGACGTTCTACAGGCTTATGTGGTGCAGGCAATTCGACTAAAATATCCAGCTCCAGGTGGCCAGTACTGCAGGCACCAAGAAGTTGAGGACGCCCAGGATGAACTATAACTTGTTAATATGTTCATCTTTTTTTGTTGATATAAATATTTCAATAAATTGATAACAGTCATGTTGCTGTTCTCCTAATGGTGTTGCTCCAAATTTATGTTTGATGTTTGACTTTTGTATCAATCAATTTACTCCCAAGATTAGAATGATTAACTTTAGTGTAGACAGAAATAATTGAATAAGTATTTTTTTATTCACAAATGCAAGAATTGTGTCATGAGTAAAAAAGAAATTTAAATACCAAGACTGACAACTAAAGCCAACAATTTATATATACATCCAATACTTGCAGAATATTGTCCCTTTTAAATTATTACTGTTAAACTTTAAAGACACAGGTGGTATTGTCCCAGAAGAGTAGGGATGGAGATGGAATTCAAATTTTGGTGCAATGTGAAGAGGTCTCAGAAGCGGCTTTTGAATAAATAATGAGGAGTGAAATTGCGTATGAACTTCAAAGTCAAGCGGTAACGTTAGCTACCCGTAGTGCTTTCTCTAAAAGGCGGATTATGCATAGGTTGTGTTCTAGATTAGTGGGAGAGGCTTGTGGAGCTGTGCAAATGTGTTTCATTGTGAGAGTTGTGGTTTTCCACACAAATGCGCCCTAAAGTTACTTTCTGTTATAACTCGGTCAAACAGGAACCAAATTCAAAAAAAAAATTATACATTTTTACTAAATATATGGTCTACTTTCAATGAATATCAATTTTCCCATGTGTGAAATGCTCCTTTAAAGTGACCTGAGCAATTAGAAGAAAAAAAAATCAACAAGAAAGCTAAATCAAGAAACTGCAACCCAAACTCTGTTTATATGCAACATTCTCATTCTCTAGTCAAGCAGTGTAAACAATGAAGGTCATTTCAAAACACCATGACACATATATGACTCATCCCATGCATTTTTAATCTCTCTCACTAAAACACTTCAGAAAAGTTGCATTGTAATGCAAAAATGTTAGCATGTCGACATGCTCCTGGCTAAAGCTGGCTCTTTTCTTGAGGCTATATTGCCAGCAGCAGAGAACAGCTGCTCAGATGGAGTTGAGGTAGCAGGGATGCACAAGTAGGACCTTGCTAGCCTGGCCAATATGGATATCTGCCTTTGTTCTCCTTCCACCACTTCAATGGACTTTCTTCCTTTGCAAGGTTCTTGTCTCCAAAGTAACTGTTGACCTCATTCCTCACTTGGACATTCTCATCAATCGCTTCTGCTACCTTTATCACCTTATGAGTCGAGGAGTGAATTGAGAAGAGTTCCTGAAGATGTTGATTTAGGAGCTGCATCACTGGTAGATGTAGTGCTGCTACGGCCTTGTTGCTGCATATCCACCTCCCTTCTCTCTCCAAGTGCCACTTCTTGCATTTACCTTGCTGCCAGAATCACTGTCTTTGGTGCAGTGTCTGAAAAATCTTCCGTCGCTCTTGCAGCTGCTCCACAGCCGTAAGCTTGAAAGCCTGCAGTGCAGCCAACTGAAAATATGTGCTTTGCGTGGACTTCAACAGCCCTTTGACCAGTGGAGGTATAGCAGATATTGTGGTGTATGTCTGCCCACTCATAAAGACATTGGCACATTCAAAAGCCTTAAGGGCATCCGAAAGCTCTTCCAGCAAGGTCCACTGGTCTGGTTTCAGGTCCACATACTTCTTGTCTGTGTGTGACTGAGCTGTTAGACAGTGTTCCTGTCACGGGCCACCTTTGTTCAAGCAGTCTGGTGATGATATAAAAAGTGCTGTTCCACCGTGTGCTTACATCCTGAACGAGGTTGTGCTCAGGTGTGGACATTTGTGTCTGTTTTTCTTTAAGCTTAGTGGTGCAAGCTCACATCTCTTAAAGTATTCAACTAGATATTTTGCAGCCCTTAAAGTTCTATCAATGGCCAAATGCTTCAAAGCATAATTAATCACAATTTGTAAGGTATGGCCAGTACAACAGACAGAGGACCTCCCATTTTTCTCCTCCAGGACTTTTTACTCCAGTCACAACATTGGCACCATTTTGTTGAGACGGATTTCAAATATGGTTACTTCAACCTCTAACCACTCTGCAATGTTAGATGCAGTGTGTCTCTCCAGCAGTGGTTTGGTGGTTAGGCAGATTGAATACATCTCCCAGTCTTCTGTGATACAGTGGCATGTAATCCCAAGGTAGGCTTCAGTGGCAACACTGGTCCATACGAGCTGACATAAGGCTGTAAGAGCAAACTCATTTGTTGATTTATTTGCAGTCTTAACCTTCTGAAATGTGTCAGCATATTTTCTCTCCATGAGTTTGGTGAAATGGGTGCTTGATGGGAGCGTATAACCAGGATGTAGGGTATGGACCATGGCAGTAAAGCCATTATCCTCCACCATTAATAGTGGCCTCATGTCCGTCACCAGCATATTCAAGATGCTATCCGTGATGACAGCTGAATGTTGGGGTGTGAATAATTCCTTTGCCAATAAGAACCTGCTCATTGTTTGTTGTTTTACCCTAGAGAACATAAAGAATGAAAGAGTCAGCATAAAACTACAATATACACATCCACTGTTATTATATTATTATTGATGATTTATTTATATATATATATATATATATATATATAAATACATATGACATTTGAAAGTAAACTTTACTTGCATTAAAATCTCTAAAAGCATATTCTCAGAAAGCAAAAATGAAAAAAGAACTTAACATTTTCCTCTTGGAAATTATTTTCATAACTTGAACATATATTAAAAATGTCATTCTGTGCAGTTTCAACAAATAACATTTTATTTAACCAATTTAGTCTAGGAGAAACAGATCATCAGTCTGAGTTTCCCCCCTGATTAACGCCGTTCACGGTTCCCTTTAAGCGATTGCGGCTGGAGCAGAAACAGCTTTGGAAAGGGGAATCATATTGACGTGACACCGACACACTGGTGTCCGTCTTATTCATAGACTGAAAATATTGTGGTCTTATTTTATTTTTTCCCCATTTTCATACGTCCTCGGGAAGCCGAAGTTTTCCCTAACAGAAGACTTTAATTAAAACTTAATATAGTTTTTCTCAACTTACCCGGACACTGAACTCTCCTCTTCCTCGTTGATGACTCCAAGGTCCCTCTGTTTGAGATGCTGCATCATCACTGTTGTACTGCAATGCCAGGCAAGGTCTGACTTGCAGAAGTTGCAGATAACAACAGTTTTTGCTTTGTTTAAAGAGAAGTGCTCCCAAACTTTTGAAGTTTTTATCTTCTTCCGTGTTCCTGCTTCTGCCATGTTGTGTCTGTCTACCTTGCGGCGCTCCGCTATTGGCAGTTTGCTCGCATTAAGTGTTAAATAAAGGTTGCACAGGAAAACAACCACTAGCAACCTACATGACAAACCGATGACAAAATTAGTTGCCAACACATTTCATCATCGAATTTTATAAATTTTATCAACTCATCTTTTGCAGCTTCTAAAACGTTTTCTTCCAGAATTGCACTGTATTTAGTTACATCTAGGTTCCCTGTTTTTGTTGTCGAAAAGCATTTCCAAAGCATGATGCTGCCATGCATTACATTAAAATGAGAATGGTTTATTTAGGATGATCTACAGTTGAAGTTTTTCACCACACAGCATTTTGTGTAAGGGAAAACTGTTCAGCTTTGGTCTCATCTGATTAGAGAAGAAACCACCTGAATTTTCTGGTGTGTTTCTAGGTCTCATAATGCTCTTTGTTGACCAATGTTTTCTGACAAACCTCAGATTCCTTTGGAAAACTGCTTTATTTATATTGAGCTTCAATTAGAATTTAGAGAGAGCCTAGTAAGGAGAGTGTTGGATGTAGTTAGATGGGCAGGATTTTGCTTAGGGCAATCAGAGTAAACAGGGATGAACACATACATGCAACAGTTTTCAGAATTTTTTATTACTCATGTAAAAATCTATGTGTTGGACTATTACATAAAATCCCAATAAGATGCATTCGGCTTTTGGGGTAAATGGCAACATTTCAAAAGGTTCAAGGCATATAAATCCTTTTCGTAGCAATACAAAGTGCAATGACCTAAGGTGCAATGAACTAAAGTGCTGATTATTTTGTTGCTGTGCAATAATCTGCTTGAATGTATTTAATCATCCCTTACACATTTATCATTGAGTAAAAGACTATGGAAAACTAAGACAAAATGTACAGCAAAAAACATTACAAAATGCAACAGACAGTCTTGATTATTGATTTAATTCTAAATCCCCTGATTGCCCAGACATATCATACATACCCACACATACTGATGCTCCCAAAACAGATGATTGACAAGTGCTTTTAATGTTATGGCTGTTAGTGCTTGAAACATTGTAATGGAACACATGTGGATATTTCTCTGTTTTAAACAAATAGAAGAGCTTATTCTTAAACCCTTATCCTAAGTTTGTTCTACAACCCCTCCTGGGTTTTGCTTACGTGATGATGTGATTGTCAGACTCAGGCTCCATTAAAACTCCATCCACATACAGAGGCACCAAGGAGAAACTGTGGCGATCCCATTTCTTCCCTTCATCAAGACTGATCCTGCATAACAAAGACAATATCTGTCAGGGTGAAGAAAAAACCCCAAAACAATGTATTCCTATATATCTCCCCAAAGTTGGTATGTATCTTCCAGTTGATGTAAACAGCATAAAACCGTAGGTCTATATGTACACTAACAATTCAAAGAAAAATAACTTAAAGTGAAATAGAATAAAATATTTGTGGTCATTCAGCTCTTGCCATGTTTGAAAAGTGAAGCAAAATGGCTTCTCTTATCTTTGAAAAATTAAATTGACAGCTGGCGGAACAGAGAAACAAATGTCCCTCAGCCCAGGTAAATGTTTGAAGGTGACAAAACATCAGAAGGAAAGGTATAACTCAGATTCCAACATCAGAAATAGATTTAGGGGGGTTTCAAATCACCTTTTTCTAAGCTTAATCACTTTTGACAGCATTGTAGTGTGCAGGGACATCAAAGTAGATGGTGTTACAAAGCTCCCACAATGAGGGACTTATGAGGGCAGTCTGAGTCTCATATTTCGATCCTGCTCCACTTCTCATTTACATAAAAGCACTCAAACCTTCATATCCAACCAAGAGTACAAAGCTGTAACACACTCTCTTCTGTTGGAAATGACAGCTCTGAAGCCTCGGTGGCAATACAATAATCACATAAAGTTGGCCCATCAGCATTTGAAAACATTAAGTGTAATCATATGCTGTATCACCACCCCCAAAGCCCCCCCCAGTGCAAAATTACATCCAGGTAATTTTCCACTACAACCTCAAACCTACACTTCCTAGCTTTGGTATGTCGCTTGTAACAACTAGGGGATGGATATCCTTTAGGTTTTATCCAATACCGGTGCAGAACCGGAATTTTCGAAACGGTGCAAGTGCTTAAACTGTCCTCGAAAAGGTGCTCAAAATGATGCCTACAGCATGGAAAACATACTAACTTCGTCCAAAAACACTCTTATATTTGTATTTTTAGTAAGGCTGTAAAACGATTAAAATGTTTTATCTAATTAATCACAGGGCAGCTGTGAATTAATCACCGTTGCAACCCAGCCTTAACTCACTATGAAATGTACTGAATCTATACAGTGAACCAACATCCATAAGTCAACATAAATATGGCGCATTTGTACTCTGTACCACGCACAGCGAGCTGACATCCCAAGAGGATGGTAAGGAAAACTCCCACAGACAACTTATGAATTTAAAATCATCCATCCATCCAGCCATCCATCCATCCATCCATCTTCTTCCGCTTCATCCGGGGTCGGGTCGCGGGGCAGCAGCTTAAGAAGAGAGACCCAGACTTCCCTCTCCCCCACCACTTGGGTCAGCTCCTTGGGAGGACTCCCGAGGCGTTCCCTCCAGCAAGTCCTGGGACTTCCTTTGGGTCTCCTCCTGGTGGGATGTGCTTGGAACACCACTCCAGGAGGCATACTGACCAGATGCCCAAACCACCTCAATTGGTTACTCTCGATGTGGAGGAACAGCGGCTTTACTCTGAGCCCACTCCGATTGACTGAGCTTCTCATCCTATCTCTAAGGAAGAGCCAAGCCACCGTACAGAGAAAACTCATTTCAGCCGCCTGTATCCGTGATCTCTTTCTTTCGGTCACCACAACTTATAATCATATCAATACGCCAATAATAATATACTCATGTTATTTAGGCACACACACACATGCTGCTGCACAGCAATCCATAGTTTGGCTGGTTAAGAAGAACTAATGGTGGTGCGGGTTGAATTATAAACATTACAGTATTCTGCGCATGCATTAATTGCGTTAAAAAATGTGTTAATTCTAGGAATTAATCGACCCGTGCTAATGTGTTCATTTTGACAGGTTGAGCAGTTTTTTTGCAAAAAGATAATCATGTTAGCATTTTCTGTTGATATACAGCATCACTCCTGATTGATGGCATGCAAGAATTCATAGTGCTTGACATCTCTGGGAAAATAAAGCACCAAAATGTGTGCTGCTTTTCGGTCTGGTAACCACTGGTGCCATTATGGCACCTAATATAGGTACCCATCCATAGAAACAACATGCAATACCCACCATAGTTGTCGAATAGGTGTAGGTGCATGAAGAACTGCGAGCAAAGCCCCTCCATTGTCAAGAAACCAAATGTTGTACTCTTCATCAAATATCTGAATTAATTGAAGAAAAAAAAGAAAAGCATGTTTTACTCTATCAGTGTGGCACACTTTTGATGCAAACACATCATCTGTTTAATACACATTCAACAAATGCCTCTCACCTGTCTCCAACTATTTCCTGCATCAGATGTTATAAACATCCCAAAGTTGGTAGAGGACAGCTCGGTTCCAACATTTCCTGAGTACAAAAAATACACAGTGTACACTATGCCTGGCAGCCATAAAACTTAAAGATATTTTATTTGAGGATTTCAGTGAAGGACAGACACAAAGTAGTGTATGATCGCGAAGCATAAGAAAAATAATACATATTTTTTCTGTTATTTTTGCCAATAAATATAAAATTATGGCATGCATACATATATACACCACAATCTATTCTTGTAGCCAACAAAACTCTTTTTTTTGGTGACAATGTTTGGGGGATTCTGATGTTTTTCAAAGGTACTGTATTAACTCAGCGAAAACCCAATGTCATATTTTCTCTGTAAATACAATCAGCTGATAATATCCAAACTTTCTAAAACTGTATGTTTGTGTGTCCTCACTTTCCGTGGGAGGACAAATTTATGTCTTACTGCGACCAAATTATTTCACCCAAAAAACTAAGATGCGGGAGTGGAAGTTTATCTATCTGATTCCAGTGACAGAAAGGGGGCAATGTGCAATTTATTTCAAACACTTCTGCTGTTATGCTGCAGCAATGTATTCATCTGAGAGAAGGTAAAAAAAAGAATGTGTTAAGGCTCACTGCTTTCAGATGCACATCTGTTTTTTTCAAGACAACTGTACCTGTGGCCACAATGATTCCTGGGACAGTCTTTTTGCTGGTGATGGGCCCAGATGTGTAGGGATTCTCTGACATCTCCAGATGGAGATGCAATGAGCAAAATGGCTGTCAACAACACAACACAGCATACGGTGAGCTGAGACACCATGTATCAAGATCTTAACTGAGGCAGCTGTAATTAGTGCTCCTTTCTCATGATTATTCCCACTGAGAGAAAAGTGCTAACATTTTCAGAGACCATTTATAAACAAAGATACTTTGATCCTCTCATCTCATCTCCTCTCCCAGAATAAAAACAGGAAATAGCTGAAAGGACACAGAGGGCATTCGAATTGTTTCGTTCCAAAGCAAACAAGGCATGTAATTAAAATTACCCAAGATGCACTGATAAAACTGGCGAAATTGATTCAAATCATTTCACTCATCTTCCTGACTGAAGCAAACTGAAAAACATCAATAAAGCCTTTCAAAGTGCTAAAGCTGCCTGGTGGGGGGTGGTGGGTGGGTCGGAAAGCAGACAAGAGCAGAATGGTCATTTGTGCTGCACACTGAAAGCTCTGTAACCTGCTATTAACTGAATAACATAAATTTTCTCTGTCTAACGGACAGACTGGCTGGATTAGATTCCATAATACTGGCTGAATAACAACACAGCCCCTTAATGTAATTCTGTGTAATCTAACATTCATTAGTCCAGCGTGACTACAGGTAGTAAATTGAAATCACAGAGGTTAATGGAAAGTCGGGACCCCAGAAACTAAACGCGATGACACTCTGTGCCTTACGCTGATAATAGGAATATTTCCCTCATCCATTGTGGAGCCAAATAGGCATGCTAAGGCTAAAACGGGCACCTAGCTGTGCACTAATCTGACTCTGAATAAAATAAATAAATAAAAATATGCCAAACACAACTGATGAGGTTAAAAAATTTGATGTACTACGTATGTGTGGCATGGTCTTCTATAAAGGAAACTTACCAAAATGCAGTGAAGATTGTTTCCAGCCACATCTGTCGCTGGTGCTGGCAGAAGAGCCCATGTTTGTCCCTTGTTGTATGTGATGAAAGTCTTAATATGTTTATCCACTATTTTGTTGGCAAGATACATGCCATTTATGCCCTCAACCTGCAAAAAACGTGAAAGTTTTTTTTTTTAAATCAGCAGCTGCAAAATATATTTTAAATATTGAATTTAAAATATCATCTGTAAAACAACACTGAATGGTATTCGTTCTGCCTGACTTTTTCAGTTTTATTTATTTTTCTTTAATACATTTAAGGATATAATTTTTAAACAGATTTAATTTGTAATGGCTTGAAAAATGCTTCTTATACTTTGTACATCATGAATCAAACTTTTTCAGACTTTGTCACAAGCAGATGCACATTTTAAATCATTTTATTTGAGTTTTATGTGACAGACCAACCCAAAGTCATGCATAATTCTGAAGTTCCGTGGTCTGAAATTCCCTAAATAAATTTCAATACCCCTGAATAAATGTCCGTAACAATTTCTCTTTAGTAGTCATTTAGTACATTTGTACTAATGAGCAACTAGAGTCCATCTGTATGTCATTTAATCTCTGTGAAGGCCTCTGAGCAAAATGAAAACCAATAAAAGCAGGATTATGATATAAAACAATAGCCCACATTCTGAACATCCCATAGAGCACTGTTAAATTTTTTATCTAAAAAAAAAATAATAATACATGGATCTAAACTGACAGACAACCAACATGCTGATGGCAACTCTAGAGGGACCACAGAGGTCCAAAGTCAGATGAAACACCGGGCAACTGTTAGTTGAACACTCAACTCACACATTTATAGATGAATTGTATCAAGACAGTCATTGCAGAATTAAACCGCATGTCCTTTTCCCTTCACTTTACACTTTTGAAGTTGCTTTGCATTGATCTTACTCTCAAAATCTCAATAAACATTGAGACTTTTGATTGCATACTGACAAAGCCTGAAAAGGTAACGGTGTATGACTACATTTACAAAATACTGCAATTTGAATTGCAAACATAAAAATGAATAATGCATAAAAAAATACAACCTATAGTTTTTTAATGAAACTTATTCAACAAATAAACGGCCTATCCCAAAACGGTGCAGGAAAAGGCTAAAGAATAAATGAATGAGTGAATGATTAAAAAAAATAAAGAAATAACAAAATAAATAAATAGTATTAAGTCATTATGAATGACTAATATGATTTTGGTTAGTTATAATTACATAATGACTAAAAGTAGCAGCAGTCCTTGAACAAAGCTGACAACAAACCTTGTAAAAGTCAACCAGCAGGTTTCCAGCAGGCCCTCTGCTGGTTCTCAGATTCTCTAATGAAAGGATAAAGTAGACCCCGGGGGAGTCTGAGATATACAGGCTGTAAGTGTTGTTCTGATTCCACTCCTGGACGGCAGCAAATACCTGCTTCTCATCTGTGCTGATAATATGCATGTCCTGTAGCAGTGGAAATGCAGGCACAGACAGAGAGATAATAACAGGTGCAAATGGGGAAACATAAAACCGACTCCAAAGAAGTTATCAGCTTCTTTTCTCTGTGACATTTCTTTATAAACAAGTTACATGGTGTGTCCTCTACAATTGAAGATAAAAACTGTGACTAAAAAGAAAAGTATTAAGTGAGCTCCTTACCTTTGGCAAACAGTACTTTGGTAATTTCATCTGCTTGAAGGATTCCCTCATGTAGGATACAAAGTAACTGGCTCGTCCGGACTTGGTTACCTTTGCAAATAAGAAATTGTCATAAAGATTATGTTACATTATTTTTCTAAAGAAAGGTATAAATATTTGAGAGAATAAATAATATACTAAACATGCTGTGATAGAAAAAAGGAAAGTGAGATTTTACAAGCAATACTGAGATATTAATAGCATAAGCACAGTTTAAAAAAATATATAGTAAATAACAAAAGTATCTATACCCTTTGAACTTAAAAAAAATATATTACATTCTTTTTTTTAAAGTCTTTTACATTTAAATATGTTTGCCACGTTAGTTTTTGGTGTTTAACACTGCCAATCACCCTGAACACACCATCACCTCTCAATAAACATACCAGTGGCAGCATCATACTGTGGGAATGCTTTTCTTCTGCATGTACAGAGAAGTAAATCTGAGTTGATGGGAAGGTGGACTGGGCTGCAAGCTAAATTAAAAAGTATGAAAAAGTTCAAAAGGTAACAATACTTTTGTAAAGCCAGGTAATAATAGTAATGGTCATGACCTTGGGTGTGCAAAGAGGGAAATGACTCAAAGAGGGAAAAGGACTCAAAAGTAGGACAGGAAGGTAGCAAGTGAACTCAAACAGAAAATAAATAAACAAAACATCAAAAGTACAATTTCTCTCTACAAAAATCTGCATTTTCACATTTATTCAAGGAAAGAGAAAAACCAGGTCAGTTTTTCCATACCAGTTCACAATTCGAAACATACTACTGTCTAAAAGCAAATCGATGCATTTGCATCGATTGGCAGAATGTGAAACCAGAACGTGAAAGTGAAGTGAGGAGAATTGCAGTTGCCCCTTCATCCGCTGGGGGCTGGCTCCAAAAATGAGCAACTTCCCATTGAGTTCACTGTTAAAAATGTCAACTTTACAGCAGAAATAAACATATTTACAGCCTGGTCCAAAAAAATCATTTTAGGTTTAATAGGTCAGGTTTCCCATCATGATAACTTATTAGGGGTGTGTCCATTTGGTTGACAAGTCCATCTAAGCTAACCCTGGTGGCTAACTTTACCTAACGGTGGCTAATGGTAGCTTACAGCCCCACCCCGCCAAAAAAATTGGGATTGAAATAAATTCGTCGGCCATTTCATGTTTCTGAACTTCACTATCAGTTGCTTATGCAGTTTTTATTCAGTTTGGGATGTTAATCGTGCACTTATTGGACAAAAATGTTTTGCTGTGGTAGTGATAACAGACCGCCCAAGAAGTCTCTGCTTCTCCAGCAGCGGGGGAGGGAATGGGCTTGATATGGGCTGACGCCTCACCAGCAGTTGGGAAGATATTTTTTGTCAGGTCACCAAGAGGACTGGAGCTCCGATCCGGGCTGTTATTTCCTTCCACACCATGGGTTGTAGCAGGCGACCAGTTGGGTATCGGCAGAGCAGCGAAGATGGCATGTGACCAAATGGAGAAACAGCGGTGAGTCTGGAGCGTTGGGGAGGAAGAACGCTTGTAGGCAGTATGGCAGCAGAGAAGCAGGGGCTCTCTGCGGTGATCAGAAAGCGGGAGCCGACTAGATCAAGCTGGAAGGCTTCAGATTCAGAGTCTCAACAGACTGAATGATCACTGGTTAGATCAGTACTGAGTAAGGGACACAGATCAGGAGCTGGAGGCATGAAGGGATCGTTGTCTGAGAGATGTTTGGTTGTCTGCCCTTTAGGACCCAATTGGTGATTTCACCAGAGGGTTTGTCTATTTTTTTTTTTTTTTGTACAGTCTATGATTTGGGCACCATTCAGTTTATAACTCCACTCCGTAGCGCACATGCTATTAGCTACAGTACTTTTTGCTTTATTTGTTCAATCATGTGTTTAATATCTATAACTCATCACAATATTTCTACTTTCTATTGTTATTTGAGTAAAAAGACTGGAATTGAGGAAGGGATAATGTCCAGTATAAATATATTATAAGGATCTAACTAATGAAAGTAAAAATACCCCCCATAAAAGTTTTTCCATGACAAACATTCAACACTTTAATTTTGGAGAGAAAATATTGAAGTGATCTGAGTTTACTTCGGCTGTACGGGGCATAAAGCTGCTCAACACTCTCCGCTCTACTTGTTCCTACAGAACATGCTACCCATAAGCTGGCTAACAACTGCTACACTTTTGCTAAGCTCACAAGCAAGACAGGAAACACGAACTCAGCTTTTTAGAAACACAAAACAAGAAGCAAGAAGCAGGCTCGACAAACTTACTAACCAAAAAAAATTATGATCCTTGAGTGTTTGAGTTTTATTGGTGCTTGTGCTTTCAGCACAGCATTGTTGTTAATGTGTATGTTCTTTATTCTTACCAAACAAGTTTTGCCACACTTAGTTTTATTATTACTGGTCTCGCTATATCTAGTTATTGTCTTTGTATTTTTTTTATTTTCTAATTTATTTTTCTGTTCTGTGAATGTGCTTGTGGAGTTTGTTCTTGTAAGCTCTGTCTACAGGAAGATGAAACCAGGTGTAGCAGCAAAGATATTTAATCGAAAAGGTGTCTCATCCACAAGGAACCGGTGTTTCAGGATACCGTAAACGATCATGTTTGAAACTGGTCCCAAAGTGGAGAAATCTCACAATGTTGACTCAGTAGTTTCTGTGATTATGAGCCCTCTGGTAGTTTTTCTGAGTTCTTCTCCACCCCATTCCTACATCTAACGCACATTTCTCTGATAGCGTGAGCAAACATGGAGCTGTACGGCGTTATAGTTCTTATAAGGCAAATAGTGAACTTATTATTGATCCTAGAATATGATATACTCTCCCTCCTCTAACATCATCAGCTAAAAATGGATTTGGAGAATCACAGACACCATATGCTTTTGAATTAAGTTCTAATTTGAAACTAGATTTGTCATGTTTACCACTGGGTTGACAGCACGTGCCCATTGTTCTTTCTGTGTTTCTCTGGCAGTTTTACAGCTTGACCATGGGCCCGACATGTGTAATGGCATTTTAAGCCAGTTTGTGTGAATTCATGTTGACAAATATTTTAATTATTGTGGTGCCATTTTTATAGACTTCATTTTTGAAAAAAATAGCCGTTTTGTCTCCATGTAAACAGGGCCTCAGTTCTTTTCCAGTGTTTATTATTCACCTTCCCTCAGCCTGCCAGCTTGCTCCCTTTCAACGGGTGTTTTCACTTGATTTGTTTTGCCAGCCCTCAGCTGTTCCCCATTTACCCCTAATTAGTCCATCTCATTGCTTACTAATTTTATTTATGCCTCAATACATACCCTCATCAGTTCTCATTGTTGTTGTTTTTTTAACCAGCTTCATTTGCTATTTGCCCTTTTTTCTTGTTTTTGTAACTTGCATTTTTCACAAAATCTTTTCCTCATGCTCATTATGAGCTAATGTCTACATTTTGGTCCTGCTTCACTCCTATATCACAAAAGCTGCTCTTAAGGCCACACCTGGCAAGTCATGGTATGGTTAATATCACCTTTTCTGTTAGTATTTTAGATCACAACATAAAAGTTTGTCTTAATTCTTTCGCATATGTACCCCAACTGTAGGGATTTTTTTTCCTAAACTCAAGGAATTGTAACTAGGTAATATTTAATCATTTAATATTTTACTAGCTGGCTTTCACAGTTTTCTATACTCAGTCTGTCTCCTTGTGTGGTTCCAGACAGGCGTACAAATTTATCTTCTGACTCGTGAAGGTAGTTTTTGAGACAATTGCTGTACATTTAAAGTTGTCTTTATGCTGCAGAATAAATTTAGGACAGCTAAAAACCCTCCTTGATTACACAAGACAATTGATAATTATCTGAAAATCTTAATACGCCTGAAATTTCTGACAATTGCAGAGAATTATTTATTAAGTGGGAGGTAACTGATGTGAAGTGAAACATCTCCTGAAGGAAGCAAATTAATTCACAATGCATGGCTGATTTCATAAAACAATTGAGTGTGTACATAGCTCTCTGCCGTGTTGAAGGCTGAAAAAAAAAAAATTACAAGCAAAACAGAAATTAATATAACCACCTCAATTAGTCTAAACCACAAGCCGTCCAAAATTGTGTTGGCTTTATCCACAGCTCATCTTGAATATCCTAATGCGCTACCGTCGTCCCCATCCACAGACAGGCCAACAGTACTTGATTGCTTATTTTCTAATCAACTAGAAAGATGGTGTTTGTCCCCGAACACACTACATTAGGGCTCTAATGGAATAATCTATCGAAAATCAATGAACAGCATTTTCCCAGGCCACATTTTTTGAGGATGTTGCACTTGGCCGTTCCTCCCCTCCCAAGAGAGTTTGGAGGTGTTGAAGACGGCTTATTTTGTTGTACCCCAATCGATAACCTCATTACTCTTTGTCAAGTTAAATCCAACTGCCCCGAGCAATGAAAGTCACAAGAAAGTCATCTCTGCCACCGCAGCTCCATCCAGACACTTTCTCCCTGATTGTCCAGTTATATTCACCAGCATCTTCCTCGCGTCTGCCTCTGTCTCAGTGGTCAATCTCACCTCAGCTAAATGCAATTTGAGAATTTTATTGAATCACAGTTTATGCGGTGATTTCTTTCTGCCCTTTTCAGTTTCCGTCAAGTCTGCAGCAACACATCAAATGATACAATCTTTGAATACACAGAAATAAGTAGCAACCATTTAGGAATGTTTATGTGAAATGAAAACGTGCAGCCAATATGAAAAGCTTTCATTGAAACTTACCCAGAGTCAAAAAAAGATGACCAAATGCATTAAGGCTGACCACCACGATAGAAAATTACTCACCAGTGGAAGGGAATCAATGACAGTGGAGGACATTGGAAAATTAAATTTCTAATAATGACACTGACTGTGGCTGTCTAATTGGAGTCAAAGTCAGAGTGAATGATAATAAGGACAGCGACCTGTCTTTTCATTGTTCCTTCACCATGTGCTCATAGAGAACAAATATATTTTTCCAGGTATGGATTCGATTTTGTCTGTGCAGAAACTGAAACGCCTAAGCATGCCCTGACATGAACGAGAAAAAACATAATCAAAACACATATCGGGCCGGTGGGGAACAGCTGTGTTGGGAAAAGCCATTATGTGAGGTTTGATGGAAAAGCATAAATTGGCTGCACAAGGGAGCAAAACTAAAAACAAAGAAGTAGGTAAAAAGAAATCCAAGTTCACAGAGGCAGTGACCTTTAAATAAAAAGATCAGGGGAACAATTGAGATGGAGGACAAGTAATCTGTTGCTATGCAAACCTGACTGAAGACATATTCGTCCTGCACAACGAGGGAGTTGGTGTCTACGTGTCCAGGAAAGAGGTACTGTCTGTTGCCCTCTGTGCATCTATGGGCTCTGCACTTCACGTACTGAGCTCCTGAAGGGGGCAAAAGGAAATCAATAAGAAGTAAATTAATACTATTCACATTTAGACTCTACTTTGTATGCACTGGAGATGCCCGGCAGTACCTATGATCTTAATCTACTCCAAATTTACTTCACTGAAACCAAAAGCTTATAAATTCAACAAGTTTAAGGTCAGTCCAACTAATTTTTTTACCATTTTGTGTTTTACTACTAATGTGGTCCTGGGTTGTAACAGGCTGCCATTTACCAATTTATAAAAACATCCTCATAAATAGAACAAAATAAATCATGAAAAAACAGAAGTCATGTGACAGGAGTGCAGTAAGTCATTTGTGCATCAGTCTTTCAAATAAAATCAACTTTGCACACACACAGAGTTATAGGTGAGGGGTCTCAATTATAAAACGGGGTCTGAAAACTACATAAGCAACTTTATAGGCAAAGTTTGGGATTTATAGAGAAAAACGTGGAGGAAAAATTAGCGCAACTTTAAGCACACTAAGGAGCTTGCTTACACAGTTTTTGGACATGGAAGGCACCAACAGTGCAGCAGGACGGATACCAAAATTGTGAATTTAAGCCACATTTTCAGACTTGTAGAGCTTTGCACACACAAACAAACACAAACAACACACAAACTTCTCTCCCGTCCCGTCTATAGGAACTTGGAATTAAAATGAAAATTTGAATAAAAATCTGTTGCATTTAAGAATTATGTTCATATGTATGTCTTCAAATTTTATAGCAATTGCATGTATTGCTGCATGTGCGAAGAACATATAAGCTGCAGCTTCACAGCATAATTCTGCACAATGGATGTGCTGGCTCTCATTGAAGATTCTTTTTCTATATGTCAGGCACGCTGTTGCATCAATGCTGTGTCACTGGCAGCTCGTTCATTTATTTTTATGACCCCAAATAAATATTTAGCATGAATGATACTTTTTGAAAGTAGTTTTGAAGCACACCTTTTCGCCAGGCTTTAAATATCTAGGAGTGCTTAAACTTATGTTCTATTGTAATTTAGTATTATTTGTTTTCATTTGTTTTGATTCCAGTCTTACTGTTGCTACAAGAGATAATCATAGCCTATAATTGAAACTATATTTAATGTTCTTATTTGTTTCATTTTCTTGTGCGGCTGCTTTTATTTATTTTTATTTTTTTTAAACTTTTATTTTTTACTCTTGTATTCTAACACAATTTTTGTAACTATATTTTGGTCTTTTTATGTTATGCCTTTGGCTGAGTAAAGCTCTATATAGATCAACATTGATTGATTGATTGAAATAAAACAGTCCGTATGCCTGCAGCTGTCTTTCTCTGGCTCTTGGTTGCCATGGTTACCAGTGAAACGCCCCATATTAGCCGTCTTAAATGGATGCAGAATATTCATTAGACACTTTGCATTGATCGTTTATGGCAGAAAGTGAGTGTGTAGTAGGCGGGATATGATGCAAACACAGCTGAGCACATCTCTACGAAGAGTGTGATTTATAATAGAGGAAATTGCGTGCAGCGCTGCGTACTCCAACTTTGATAGATCAGAAACCTACTAGGCGTAAGTAAGAAAAACATTGCTAAGTTTAAGTACGGTTTTAGTAACGATTCTATGCAAAGTTTTATAAATGAGACCCCAGGTTATTTTCAAAGTTGATTTCAGCATTTTATGTTCACTTTAATAATTTCCTCAGTTTAAGGCAGCATGGAACTGTGATTTTAAGCACAATTTAGTGTTGGCTTAGATTTAATTTAAAAGAGGCTCAGTGAACTTTAAGTTTAGAGAACACAAAAGATTCCATTTTACCTTAAACTAGTAGAAAAAACAAATACATCCTCTAAGTGGTTGAAGCTTAACATGAGGTAAAGAAAGCCATGCTAGATTATAATAACAGCCAACATCTTCACCATTCATACATTTAGTGGTGTCTTGTCCATCTGAGCCATGTCTGTCCTTCGATCTAAATTTAAGCTGGTTGAGCCCACTGGTTGCATCACTCCACCACCTCAGCTGCAAATCATTAGTCCATTTTTAGCTCAGCCAAGAACAAAGTAAACTTTTGGATTTTGGATCCGCCAGGCCACAGCATCGAAGATCTTGCAAAGATAGTAAGTCCTGTGTATGAAGATGGTAACTTCCTTTGATTTCCAGATCCGAAAATTGTTTGAAAATAATTCTGGCAGACTCACAGTCAATTGATTCACCAAATCAAAAACAGATTGGTAAAGCATATATCTTATTAGCTTGTTAGTTTTCACCACTCCAATAGGATATTTCTATTACAAGAAAGGCATCTGCTTTCTGTAATAGCTTACCAGATCTCTCCAAAATAAACTCTTTAACAAAAGTTATTCAACATCACTGCCTTTTGATCAGACAGGAACCTGGTGGTACAACACTAACCAAACTATTATTTATACTGCCTTTTAAAGTTGTATTATCTTACAGACCTTTGTGAGCATTCACAGACCATTGAAGCACAACTAAAATATAAGCAGAGAAGAATTTTGATAATTTACCTGTTATGCTGACTCAATCTCTTTATTTGCCTATATACTGTCAAATTCAATATTTATTCTTAATGGGAGAAGAACACCTGATCAATTGGTCATAAACATCTGTGTTATTTGTTGTTTGTGTCTATATGCTTTATTGAAGAAGCCATTTTGTTTTCCCTGCTTGCTGTCATTTGGCCACAGACTAAAAGCATCAATAGAAAGGTCTTTTTATGTTTTTAGACAAATTAGAATATGCAGATAAAACAAAACTGAGAAAAACAGATTTCTTTACCTGCTGTTATATGAATGAAAAAGGAAAGACTCAATATATTCAAAGACTAAGAGAGAGATATTTAACATTAATCGTCAACATTTTTTAGCCATTGTAAACAGAAAGATTGGGTTCATTTTAAAATAAGGCAACTGCAACAAAATGTCGCCTAGGCTGAATATTTTGTGTACTGATTTTTTATCTATTTTTATTTTCAGGTTCCTATAAACTGAAATTAGGGCGTGAACATGTACATCACTTCAGTTAGGAGTAATAGATACTACACATTAATACAGAGCTCAGAAGACTATAATTCTATTTGCAACAAATCTATTCCATCATGGTCTGTGCTTTTTCCCTCTTTCTAGGATATTATTCTGAGATAAGACATTGTTTGAGGAGTGGTGTTAGGGAACATGTTAATTTATATATGAATTTCTTAAATTAATTTTCATCATATATTACACTATGTCACATAGTTGAGTTTTCCTGTTTTATGTAAAAAATACTGTGCGGTGATTGTCTGCCACTGTACCTTACGCTAAATCTCATCACACATAACTGGTCTAACAATATTTGGTTGTAATCTATATTAACCTGTGAAATTTTAAAATGGTAACATCTAGTAGTATTTATGATCTTAGTCATCTGAACTCTTTAGGCGCCAGAGTTTTGCATTACAAATATAAAATTTTGATATCTTTAGTAAATGTTGTAGCTTTATGTACAGTGGAGCAAACGTATTTGGCAGCCACGGATTGTACAAGTTGTCCCACTTAAAAAGATGAGAGAGGTCTGTAATTTTAATCATAGGTACTGTTTCACTGAGACACACAGAAAAAAAAATCACACTTTGGCTGGTATTTTGGCCGATTCTTCCATGTAGTTCTTCTCTAGAGCTGGGATGTTCTGGGGCTGTCACTGGGTAACTCAGACTTTTAACGCGCTTCACTGATTTCTGGAGACTGGCTAGGCCACTCCAGACCCTTGAAATGCTTTTTTATGTTGCCACTCCTTCATTGCCTGGGTAGTGTGTTTGGGATCATTGTCATGCTGAAAGATCCAGCCACATTTCCTCTCCAATGCTCTCACTGATGGAAAAACATTACTGCTCAAAATCTCACGATACATGAGTGTCATTTATCCTTTCCTTAAAATGGATCAGTCATCCTCAGTCAGCCAGCCCTTAAAGCACAATAATTCCACCTCAATGCTCCATAGTGGGTATGATATTCTTGGGACATTATAACTGGCATTTATATGAAAGAGTTCTGTTTTGGTCTCATATGACCATGGGATGTGTGTTATTAATAGTAACCTTTGGTCCAGTGGTCCCAGCTCTCTTCAGGTCATTGACCGGTTGCCCAGTTCTTAAGATCATGAGTCATTGTATGGAGTCCTTGGTCATTATCAGTGATACATCCATCCATCCATTTTCTGAAATGCTTAGTCCTCAAGGGTTCGCGGGGGGCTGGTGCCTATCTCCAGTTGTCAACAGGCGAGAGGCGGGGTACACCCTGGACAGGTCACCAGTCCATCACAGGGCCACACATAGAGACAGACAGGACAAACAAACATGCACGCACACCTAAGGACAATTTAGAGTGATCAATTATGTGTGAGTGATCATTTTTTTGGACTGTGGGAGGAAGCCGGAAACCACGCATGCACGGGGAGAACATGCAAACTCCATGCAGAAAGGCTTCTTGCTGCATGGCAACAGTGCTAACCACTGCGCCACCGTGCAGCCATATCAGTGATACATTTTCTGGTAATGTTAGTTTTATGCGTGTCTATTGTAGATTGGCCAATCCCAGTCTTTTGCAGGTGTACAATCTTGTCCCTGGTGTCTTTAGACAGCTTTCTGGTTTTGGCCACAGTGGAGATTGGAGTCTGACTGTTTGAAGTTGTGAAGTTTATGCAGATAACTAGTTCAAACAGGTGCAATTAATACAGGTAATGAGTTAAGGATAGAATAGCTTGTTGAAGAAGAAGTAACAGAAGTGAGGGCCAGAATTTTTGCTTGTTTGTAGGTCCTAAGTACTTATTTTTTGCAACGTTACACAAATAAATTCTAAGAAGACCAAATCAACCCCTACCAGAGTCTAACTCTGCCCAAAACCCCTGTTTGAAAAATGTGCCTTAAGAAGGCATTGCCCAGCGAGCCAAAATATGGTGGAGGGAGAGGGCTGGGAGACATCTAACTTCAAATAGTTATGGTGGCGTGGGGAACAGTTGGCTGCTTTTATACCCCACAGTTAGCAGTGCACCTAACATCATAGTTCAGAGCTCACCGCAGAGCTGGGGATGGCTGATTCAAAATGCAAGTGCAGTGTAGAGTTAGAACTTGAAGAGGGCGCCACACTCAAAATAATGACCAGACATGCAGATAGCACAAATTAAACACTCATTAATAAAGTTTTTCAGGAAAAAATGTTGATTTGTCAGTGAGGTGCTCTTTAAAAATCATATAATATGATTTTCCTGTTTTTTTGTTTTTGTTTTAGACATTCTGTCTCTTTAGTTTCACTTCTTCCTGCTACTAATGCAACTGAAATGTTCATTTGTGCATATTCAAATAATGTGATTGCTGCACAGGTTATTGTGATTCAATAATATGGCTCAATAATTGCTCCACTGCCACACTGGAGACTGGAATTATACACCACCTCAACCATAGTTTTCAAATCACAAAACATTTCTCAAAATGCAGTGAAAAACTCGGAAATCCTGCAGCAAGCAGCAGTGGTTGGCATGACACTGGGCTCTTGAGAGCAACGCGCTTCAAAGCCTTAGTAACTCTTCAGCTATACCCAGTAATGAACACGTCAGCTTGCAGTTAGGGAGGTGCATTGAGTGCAGTGTCCAGGTCTGAGATAATTCTCAGATGCTCTCATGGGAATGTTTTTTTGTTGTTGTTGATTGATTTAGTTAACAGTATTATATGTATGAAAATGAAAATGAAATAAAGAGTCTGCATATTTGCTGCAAGTAGTCAGAGGTGTGAATACTAATCTGTTAAAATGACAGACTGCTTTCAGTTTTTTCTATCATTCTAAATAAATCTGACAAATACTGCAACGTTACGGTTAATACAACCCCTGGGCCAAACTAAATTTTCTAAGAATGTTATCTTTTCATTTTATAAAAAGAACCAAAACCTTTATATTTGCACGTATGTTTAAACATATTATGATTTATGTTGTTGGAATTCAGAAGTGTTATAAGTTCTGACGAGGAGAGTTTATTTAAAGTTTGTCATGCATATCACAAACAGCTTGGGATTTTGTGTGTAAAACAAGATAAGTTTGTATGCTAATCTTTGGCTCTCCATTTGTTCCCCTCAGAAAGACTTCATATTTCTCTAAAGCAAGAACCCCCTATAATTGGTTTGACAGAATATTCAACAATGTTTAGAGAAAGGGGAGCTAAGCCTTAGCCGATGAAACACAGGGGATAGATTAAGAAGAGGAAACATCTATCAACCTGCTAAATCTCTGAGATTTTTTTTTTTTCAGGAGACACCTATTCAGCTTTACGAGACTTCAGGGACCAATCTGAGCAGCAGAACAGGTCTCATTTTGCCCGTGACCTCTCTCTAAATGAGAGGCAAAGGGTCCCTTCGGGTCCTGCTACAGCAGCAAACTGAAGTGCAGCACTCACGGCCTTTTGCGATACGCGTCTCAATGTGGACCACATCTGATTCTCTGTCCAGCCCCATTACCGCCCTTTAAAGAAGAGAAGAGAAGAAGGAAATAGAGGGGAAGAGAAATGGCGTTTAGTGTATACAAAAAGGATACATGTGAATTAGAAGAAAATAATAGAAAGCTTTGTTGATTATAGCAGCAGAAAATGGACATCATTGTTCTCAGAAACCCATAACAATATATTTTGATCTCCTGTAAATCAGTCTGGGTAACATTTGCACCAGCAGTGTAAATTAATCCCAATTTACCAAGTCATCAACAGGGGCGACAACAAGAGAAGGGGGGTGAATAAACATCCACTGTTCCCATAAATACCAACCATGGCAAATGGGTGTTTTTATGAAATTGTAGGCAGCTGCAACAGATGTGAAAAATAACTTTTTAACATGATGTGTGCGAAGGAATAGTATTCTAGAGCACAAATAATGCATTGTTTCGGGCTGTGCCATACCCACTGTGCTCCACTAATTTGTGAAACATCTGACTGTTCAAGCATGTGGAGAGGTTGTCCTCTACCCAACCTCTTTTCTCTTTTGAATAAAAACAAGAACACAGTTGGCTGGACACATACCATGACCAACAGGGGTAAACGGATTCATCAATATTCACTACCTTGTGCCAGCACAGTAAAGATGACTAAACGACAACAAAAAACAAAAACAGCATCTTGTGTTTGTGCTTCAGAAGAGAAGGCACAATATTGTACCAGTTCTACGTGATGTGAGTGTAATCTGTTTTGTGTTTGACTCCCATAAGGGATTTTTGACATAGATCACATGATTCATCTGTTTGGCTTACAAATAAACCTCATCACCATGCAAATAATCACTTATAGGACAGAACAGATCAAAAATATAATCCACATAGTTATACCAATAGAATCTGCCTGGCATCACATTTTCATGGACAAGTTGCCATTTCTTTCCAAAGTCCATAGAGCTGTAGAGCTGCAAAGTAAAAATAAAATAAAATCAATTGTTTCACACATTAAAAGTAGGATAATGCTGATGAGCATCAAGTGGGGATAAAAATAACATATTTTAGATTCTTCTCCAAATGTACCTTGTAGTCATGACTGTAAGCCAGAATCCAGTTCTCCTGTGCAGGGTGGAAGAGGAGGCTTAGGACGTTGAAGTTAATGGGATACTTCTCAAAGCTTGCCCCTTCGTCTGAACTGATGAGAACAGCACTCTCTACCTCTGGATCACTAAGCATTAATATCTATGGTACAGGAAGCCAATTAAGGGGTAAAGCATTAGAGAGAACTAGAGATATATTACTTACACAGAAATAATAATAATAATAATAATAATAATAATAATATAGTAAAGATGCATCTCAATAACTTAGGATATCACAAAACAGATTTTTTTTTCTGTAATTAAAATAAATTGTGAACCTCTAGCATATTTTCAATTATAAATAAAGTAATTTATTACAATATTACAGTTCTGCTAATTTTGATGATTAATATTACTGAAAACCCAAAATTCAGTTTCTCAGAAAATTAATGTACCTATCAGAAGTATTTACTTGCTTGGATGTTTCACCCATTTAATTATTTTTAAAAACATATCATGATCAATAAAATTTTGCTTTTATGACCAAAACATGCAAGACAAACCCTTCAATTTCAAAGTGAAAATAGATTTCTTTACAATTATGATAAATAAAAATGTTTAACATTAAATAAAAGATTTCATAAATATTCAACCCTTTCAAATCAGTATTTAGTAGCTGCACCTTTGCTGCAATTACAACATAGTCTGTGTGAAAAGGTCTCAATCAGGCTTGTACATCTAGACTAGGAGTGAGTGCAAAAATAAAATTTCAAGTGAAAAATTAATATTTTTATGAGCTTATTGCAGATTTTGAGTATCGGTTCATGGTATTGGTTAAGTTTAACCGATACTGATACATGTACATTAGACAGTATTGGTATTGGTGCATCCCTTATCTAGACACTACAATTTTACATTATTGTTTCTTGCAATTATTTTCATAATCAGTCAGGTTGCATGGGTATCAGCTCTGACCATCTCTTTTAAAGTCCTGCCACAAATTCTGTATCAGATGAGGTTTTGGCTTTGACGAGGCCATGCCAGAACATCCATCTTGCTCTCTTCAAACTATGTCTGTGTAATGTGAGCTGGATGATTGGAAAATAAAATGATCTAAAGCAATAGTTCTCTTAGAAATTGGAACAAATTGTCCTTGATTCCCCCTTATTTTGCTGCTTTCATTTTAACTTCTGCCTTTGCAAGTCTTCCAGGGCCTGCTGCCAAAGTACATTCCAACAGCATAATGTTTTGGTAAAGTGTAGTGATTGGTGTCTGCATGTTATCCAATGACCAAAAAGAACCATTTTGGTCTCAATAGACTGAAAAAATATTCTTCCATTTGACCATGTAATCTCGCATGTACCTTCTTGGCAAACCTTAACTGAGTCTTGATATAAGCTCTTGAATATTTTTTTTCTTATTGCCACTCTCTCATAAAACTTAGTGAACATAGACATGGAGAAAGGTAGGCAGTAAAAAAAAATATAATCACAAATCACATCACATTTTAGCAAAATAAAATCATGTGGCTCCTGTTAGTCACAAGGTGGGAATTAACCAATGCTCACTATTCTCTACCGCCCCTCCTCACCTGTTTAGCTTTGCGAGTGAGACTGCTGGTAAGTAGGGTGTACATGATAATAGTTACAGAAGTTTAAATTAGTTCATACACTTTCTTTGGTTACAAGTCTACTATAGACACTGTCTTCTTCTTAAGTTGTCTTGTGGCAAGGGATGAAATGAAATGAGCATGCTACGTGTGCATTGTTCAACTGTGTGAAAAAGAGTCTCTCCTTTTGTTACAGCCCATGGGGGGGTTGCAACTACAACTTTGAAGTTTCATAAAAGCATGTTTAGTTACTCGCAGTAGAGGTTGTATTTAAATGATTTAAAATGTAATTAATATTGTTAATGCACGTTTGTGCCAAAGATACGATTAATTTATTTAATCTTACAGGTGTTAACACTGCTCTAGAAAAGTAGAGATAGACTCTCTGAGCTGGTTTGATCTTTAAAACTGTCTGCACCTGAGTTGATGTAGATGTTAACCAGTCGGATATTAGGGTTTACTAAGTAAGACGCAGCAGCAAGTTAAATTATTCCATAATGTACTTTATACTTGTTTAATTAGCTATCAGCTCTTTTATTGTCTTTTTAAGGTTTATGGTCTTTGATCAACTAAGCCCAGCAACAGTGTCTCAAGGCAAGGCAAGGCAATTTTATTTGTATAGCACACTTTCAACTCAAGGCAATTCAAGGTGCTTTACATGATTCAGTGGTAAAGAAACCAAACATAGCATATCATTAAAAATAACAGTTTAGCAAAAGCATAAAAAAAGAAATGTATGTAATAGTATGAAGATTAAAAACAGATTAAACACAAGAATCAATAAAAGAAACATTTAGCATTAGAATTTATTTTATTCTTTTTTACAAAAAACAAAAATAAAATTTATGTAAAAAAAAATCAGTATTACTCAAAAGCATCTCTCAACAGTATATTTTTAATGTTTGATTAGAAAGAACTTTAACGATTCAGCAGCTTTGCAGTCATTAGGAAGTTTATTCCAGATTTGTGGGACGTAGAAACTGAAATCTGCTTCTCCATGTTTGGTTCCGATTCTAGGGATGTTTAATAAACTAGCGTTGGAGGACCTGAGTGGTCTGCTGGGTTGGTATTGTGACTTTAGGGCTAAACCATTTAATAATTTATAAACTAGTAGGAGTATCTGAAAGTCTATTCTCTGAGCTACATAGAGCAAGTGTAAGGACTTTAGAACTGGGCTGATGTGCTCTACTCTTCTGGTTCTAGTGAGGACCTGAGTAGCAGCGTTCAGGATCAGCTGCAGCTGTCTGATTGACTTTTTAGGTAGACCTGTGAGGACACTGTTGCAGTAATCAACAGTAGCATTGAACCCCATCAGATAACAAAATGGGCTACTTTTGCGTTGCATAGTCCCCATCTGACGACGCTGATATATTAAGTTTAGATTCCTAATTAGATTCTTAATGATTTTTTGTTGGTATTCTACACTGACTGGCCACTTTTTTAAGCACACATGAACAACTGCTTGTTAACGCAAATTTCTAATCAGCCACTAATATGGCGGCAACTCAATGCATTTAGGCATGTAGACATGGTCAAGACAATCCACTGCAGTTTAAACCGAGCATCAGAATAGGGAAGAAAGGGGCTTTAAATGACTTTTTAATGTGGTTGTTAGTGCCAGACAGGCTGTCTGAGTATTTCAGAAACTGCTGATCTACTGGGATTTTCACACACAACCATCTCTAAGGTTTACGGAGAATGTTCTGAAAAATGGAAAATATCCAGTGAGGGGTACTTCTGTGGGTGAAAGTGCCTTGTTGATGGCAGAGGTCAGAGGAGAATGACCAGACTGTTTCGAGCTGATGGAAAGGCAACAGTAATTCATATAACTCGTTACAACCAGGTATGCAGAAAAGAATCTCTGAATGCACAACACATCCAAATTTGAGGCATATGCGCTACGGCAGCAGAAGACCACACCGGGTGCCACTCTTGTCAGCTGAGAACAGGAAACTGAGGCTAAAATTCACACAGGCTCACCAAAATGGGACAATAGAAGATTGGAAAAATGTTGCCTTGTGTGATGAGTCTTGATGTCTGCTGCGACATTCAGATGGTAGATCGTGATGGACGATGACCATTTTGGTTTGTTTTACTGTGCGGACAAGTGCAAAGTCCAGGAGCCTTGCTTGAAAATCCTCTTAAAGGAGCACAGCAACCAGCTGCTTTGTTACAGCTGCGCAAAACTTGTTAAGCTGAACATAAACAGAGCCAAGGCAGGACGGCAAAGACTGAACCAAATGGCCGAACACCACGAGCGATTACCGCGCAATAGAGCTGAAGATCTTTACCCGAACCCGTCCGCCTCTTTAGCGCGATAATTTATATTAAAGCACTGCATTATTCCCAATCTACCTGTCAAGATGTTACTGCACACAGCATGTCATGATGGTAAAGACCCACTCCTCTCAGATAAACTCACAGAAAATGCTGAAGAATAAATGCACTATTATCCCAAGTTTCAAGTTGCAGAAGACTCCTGCATTTATATAGCATCTCCCTGATGTCCGAAGTCAGATAAAATCTCCTGAAATCTAAAGTGGTTAAGAGCCAAGAAAGAAACGCACGCAGGCGAGAAAGACTAACAGACCCAAGCGGTTAAAGCTTTCTATACCTGCTGACTAAACAAAAAGTTATAAATCAACATGCCTTGAAATTATTGTTATTCATTTATCATTTTAAGCTTCATTTAACAGGCCTATATGACCGGAGTTCCAAACATCTGTTCAATAAATTAAAAACCGGACAACGTCACCATCAAGGTGCCAGTTTTTTTTTCCTAGCGGAAAATGTGGGGTTTAATCGGCTCATAATAAGCTATAATAAGCTGCCAATCCAAATATACTCTTGAACTCTCTCTGGTTCAGGTCGGTTCGGGGCCAACTTTTAAGGCCCGATTACAGCTCTAACAAGTCTCCGGCGGCAGACAGTCAGAGCGAGGTAGATAATTACCATTTCACCTGTTTTGAGAAATGAGCAAAGATGGCCACAAACGTTGCACTATGCGCACTATGAGTGAAGGCTGCATGGATATCGGTGCCTGCCCTTTGTTTTCCAGCTGCTTTTGGCTGAAATGGGGAATGAGGGCTTCAAAGGAGATCAGCTGTTCACCTGTCAGCTGATGTAGTGGTGTATGCTCGATTGGAAGAATTTATATTAAGATTTTTACCTGGAAAGAGAACAACCTGGTGTGAGTTTATTAAGTATAAATTGGTCATCTTTTTTACAAGGTAAATGAATTATATCCGTTTTTCAGTTTAAAGCTCTGAAAAGGTCAAGCACGATGCCAAAATCCATGTGCACATAAAAGTGTTAGTATGGATTTCAAATCCATACTCCTAGCAACTCACATACTGCTTGTGTAAGAGTAGTAAAGTAACTAAAGTACAGTTAAACAATTAAGTTTTTCTTTTTTTTGCTGTGTTTTAAGTACTTTTTAGGCTGGTGTGAAGAGATAAAAAAAAAAAAAAAAAGTAACCAACCAACCCCCCCAACAATGTCATTGTCCATCACGATGTTTTACTGTCAACATCGTTAACTCTCAATTTGGTGGACACCGCCCAACCCTAGTCTGAAGCATCTACTTCTAAAATGAACTGTCGAAAGAGGTCTGGCTGAGTTAAAATAGGTGCTTGGACAAAAAGTTCTTTGAGCTGTCTAAATTCTTGGTTAGCCTCTGGGGTCCACTGAAAGTGTCTTTTAGTCGAGGTCAGGGTGGTTAGTGGGATGGCAATCTGACTAAAGTTCTTGATGAAGCGTCAGTAAAAGTTGGCAATACCAAGGAAATGTTGTAATTGTTTTATTCTGTCAGGAGTGGGCCAATCCTTAATGTCTTGAGTTTTGGTTGGGTCAGCTCTCACCTGTCTGCCCTCCAGGACGAAGCTGAGAAAGATTGTGGACAAGATGTGGAACTCGCACTTCTTGGCCTTGACATAAAGGCGGTTCTCCAAGAGTCTTTGTAGGACAAGACAAACGTGGGTTTTGTGTTTTTCCAGATTTCTTGAGAATATGAGTAGATCATCTAGATAAATGAATCCGAATTTGTGCAGAAAGTCTCTGAGGACATCGTTTACCAGATTCTGAAAGACAGCTGGAGTATTGGATAAACCAAAGGGCATGACTACATATTCATAGTGACATATGAGTTTTAAAGGCAGTCTTCCATTTGTCTCCTGCTCCTCCAGATTCTGTCGAGGTGATATGCGTTTCTGAGGTCTAGTTTGGAGAATTAAATTCTGCTCAGTGCCAGAATCTATCAATGTAGATCACTGGAAGTTTTTTTTTTATTGTTCTTTAGTCAAAGAAACCAACAGTTTGTTTTTGTTGTTGTAACCCTGTCTCATTCACCCTCTTTTGGGTGAATGGGACAGGAAGCAATGAAATGTTGAGGGGAGCCACAGTAGAGAGAACACTCTGTGCTCATACGTCTGTGCCTTTCTTGCTGAGTTAAGCAGGCTCTTCCTATCTGAATAGGTTTTCGGGAGGCTTCCTGGGAGTCATGGGCTGCTTGAGAGTGCGTTGCTTGGGATTAGAATAGGGTTGACAATTAATCATCATGGTTCCAGATTTAAACCTCAAATTAAAGTGTATCAAGCTTGATACAGTAGCTAGGGCTATCACCTGATTTAGTGTTCCAGGCTCATCTCTGGAAGCTAAATTGTCTTTAACTGGCTCATTAAGAACGTTATAGGACACCCCCTTGAGGGCAGGAGTGTTCCAGCTGGATTCGATCACTAGGGTGCAAAATTTGACTGCAAAATCTGCTACAGATCTATTCCCCTGTTTTAAAGACCCCCGTTTTCTTGCTGATAGTTCTTTATTTTTTTAACTGGAGAAATTGAGTAATGAATAATGAAGATTCTTCTATTGTGGCTTCATCAAAGATATCTTCCATCCATCTAAGGGCTCTACACCCAACAGTGTGATGTACCTTATTTTTCGAGAGTTGGAAGCCAACGTTTGTTGCGGATGAACAGTTGCGGATGAACCACACATGGATAGGGGGGTCCTAGAAACCTACTTCAAGATCCCGAAGATCAACTGGAAACGCCAGCCAAAGCCCGCAGGGACAAACGGATGGCTTAGTGTAAAGTTAGTATTTTGTTTGTTTTTCTTTTTGTTACTAAGACGTCATGTACTGAGTTTGTACACCCGGGATTATCATAGCGTTCTTCCCTCGAAGTCAGCTGAGCAATTGTTGTTATATTTATATCTACTCTGTAAAACAGTAAGCTAAAGGTTAGCAATGCAAACTATTTCCACCTACAGTATGCTAGACAACACCGTCTAACAGCCTACCGTCACTTTATGGAGTGGGTCCTGCAAGGCGAGAGACTTGGCAAAGGCTGTTGTCTTGTTTTGCCTACCTGTGTTGTTTTGGACATCAGACGAAGATACCCCGCTCCTGACGGTCAATACTGTGGATATCAGGAAACTGCCGAAGCTATTGAAGAGCTTTGAGTGTTAAAATTTTTATTTTATTTACTTTTTAAATAAACCTTATAAATCACATTTGTTGTATTTGTTATAAACCTTTAGTGTAGCTATTTTAGAGTATATGTTAACCTAAAGAATGTTTCATCTTAGAGAAATTGTGATTTCAATTTCAAGAAAAAAAATCATATGCAGGGCTGCTAAGCTACTCTTGTTGACATCATTTTTTTAATGAGAAAGTCAAGATCAGTGTTTAACGGCGTTGCAAACTACTTAGCGCATTAGTCTACCCCCACTATCCTGTGAAAGCAAGCCTGTAGGCGTGCTTTGTGAGTGGCCTCAGGGCAGCAAAGCAAGTGCATTCTGGGAGTTGTTGTATTTCAGCCACATGAGTAAAGAATACATTTTCTGGCTTTTCTCAGTCTAGAATGGTCCAAATCCAAAAACAATTTCAAAACATATCTGACCCACTTTAAATGCATATTCATCTTTCCAGGGGTGAAGTATTCCTTTAAATGAATTTAAAGGATCTGGAGATATGATGTTGGAAGTAAGAGTCTTACTTGTAGTCCAGCAAAGTGATGCAAGGAGGAAGGTAGTAGGAAACTGAGGTCTGTGGTTGGCTGGAGGTGAGTGTGTCTTTGTGTGTGTTCTTTGCAGGTAGATGCCTCAGAGGAATTCAGAGGATTTCGAAGATCGGTGCCTCTGAAGGTAGGTGCTTTTTCTCTGCAGTTGAAGGTGTCTCTGAGTGGACAAGCAAGCAACTTGATGACAGCGATGGAGAAGTTGAGTGTTGTTGAGGTTACCGTGAGGGGGAAGGTACAGAGGCTGACCATACTGGAATTAAAACTGAATAAAATGTTTTTGCTTGGAAGGTTCCGGAGGCAGATCACTGGAAATCCAGGAAGGATTTACAAAGAGAGCATGAAGGTAAGTACAGATTTTCTCAAAACTAGAGCAGAGTTTCTGCTCTAGTTTTGAGATCCGCATGAAGCAGCTGGAACATTATGAGGATTGATGAAAAACTCCTGGTGGCTGATCCCTCCCACGCCCTGCAGGGTAGATTTGAGAAAGAACACCAACACACCTACTCCCTAGCACACAGCAACAGAATACTAACAATGATCTTGTAAACTGTTGCAAAATCTTGCTCCTTGCACCCCTTTTTAACTTTGAGCACCTGGCCCTCTAAGGGTCTCTGCACAACCCTGAGTCTCTCCCATCTCAGCTAGTGAAGCTTGTAACATCTTCAGTGTAGTCATAAGTGTCATGGTAACCTCTCTCACTAGTCTCCTTCTTTTTCAATCACTCAGTTTGTGAGTATGGCCTGATCTAGGTAGTTTTACACTTCACATTCTATCCATTTCTTTCTGATGGACTTTTTTTGCATCCGTCCCCCAATTTATACTTTTATTAACCATTTCTGATTTGCTTGGAATGTTCTTCGTCTTCAAGTTGTGAATGAACATTGCTTGTGTCACTGTGTAGGGGTATTACCAGGGTTGATTTAACAGAGGCCATTTAGATGTTGTGTCTTCCATTTCTGTGTTGTGGATACTACACCATTGTCATAAAAAGACAATTTTGGTTTGTTTGACTGTGTGGACAAGTGCAAAGTCCAGGTGGGAAAAAAAAGTAGCATCTCAATAAAGCTTTTTAGGAAATGCTAGAATGGAGTGTTTGGAAGATTTCCTGGTAGAGCTGACCAGGCTTGAGTTGTGGACCAAAACTAGCAGAAGACATAGATGCCCCAATCATTGCTAACTGTGAAAACTTCATACTGCTTCATGATGTCGTCTAAAGATAATCCAGTCCTTTTTTTCCTTAGCAGGCAGTATATGTCTTGTTTTTTTTCAGGTTCAGAAATGACTTAGCACAAGTAATACAAAAATTGTCAATTTTCTGGATGCATTTGTGTGTGGTGGCTTTTGAAGCACTGACTCAGTGCTTCAAGAGCCAATGCTTGGTAATGTTCTCAAAACTCTTAAATGAGATTTGCTTGAAAATCCTCTTAAAGCTACAACAATTCCTGTACATTTTGCAGAGTTTTCTACCCATCATTTTCCCTTTACTTAATTATCCACTAATGTACTTGGATATAGCACTCTGAATAGCCTGCTGTTTTAGCAATTACCCCTTGTGGCTTACCCTTCTTGTTGACGACATTAAAAACTGTTCACTGGACAACTGTTAAATCATCATTGTAAAAGTTTTAACATTACATAACATTTTTGCAACAAACATCTATTTCTATGGTCTCCTACATTTTCTGAGAAACTGAATTATATATGTTCATTAGCATAAGAAATAATACATAAAATTATCAAAAAATAAATGCTTAAAATAAATCACCCAAATTGGGAGGGTTCTACACTATATTATCACTTTTAAATGAAATTGCCAAAATAATGTAACTTTTTGGTGATATTCTAATTTATTGAGAAGGACCTGTGTAACATCTGACAGAAGTGAATGTTGGAAAGAAATTCTGACCTTTTGCTTGTTGGTAGGACAAACATACAGGTAGCTTAAAACTGTCCTCGAGCCCACTTTATCATTGAGTTTGGTGTAAGTGCTGCCATAATCAGTGGATCTGAGCAGAAACAACATTGTATCATGAAAAAAAAAACATCCATTAGATAACTACTGTAAACATTTGGTATGTTTAGCCTATTAACTGTAAATCACTTACAATAACTATTCTCCAGAGCATTGCATGCATGTAACATATCGATTTTCTGGCATTCAGGTAATATTTTGCTTTAAAGTGTAAAACAGATCTGACAGAGACTAGTGCAGTTTGACATTTATTCATTTTCGTTGTTGTTGGGAATTGGTATAATAATGGTTTGGCAAAGTAAAGATATAATAGTAAAACATTTACAGATATGTTTGATAAGTATACCCCTTTTGGCTGCTTGTACAATTCCCCAACACTAAGTGTTTGACGGGATATTCATATTCATCAAGACAGTAGTACTTCCAGAGACTGGTGTGGGTTTTGCCGTGTATCATAAGCAAAAACTTCATAAGCAGTTCAGTTTAAAGTTGTTTTTGTTCTGATATGATTTTAGTTTCGATCAAATGAGCACCCAATCAGGGCACCACTTAAAATGTCCAAGCGCCTTGGAAAAGAGTGTAATGGTAATCTAAATTAGGATAACTGTTTTTGAGCAATTAGGCCATTTTGACAAGAATATGACATGAATCTCCAATGGCAACAATGGACCACTGTCCATATGTACTGGTTCCCTTGTTTAAGATGTGTAAAACCCTTTAATTATTTTTAAAGCAGTAGCAGAATCTTAGTTTTTAAAAATAAATCCAGTCTACATTTGTGATGGGTTATGCTTTTGGAGTACTTCCTAGATTGTATAGCCTCATTAAAGACTCTTTTCAGTACTGAGATTATTTACATAAACATATGGTGACCACTGTCAGAAGACTTAAAATTGGTTGCCACTGGGTCCTGGGAACAGGATGATGATGTAGATTGTTCCTCAGACAAAAAATTAATCTTCTATGCCTATCGCAGCCTCCCAAAATAAATCCAAGAGAAAACGCTATGTGGCAAACTGATGAGAAGTATCGAGTGGGATGTACAGAAAAGTTTGCCTAAAGGTTTAAGAAATAAAAATCTAAAGATAAAATTGGCTATCCAATTGTTTATCAAAAAAACTTTTCAAACATCTACATTATAAACTTCAAGAAGGTTGAGTTTTCTTCAGACTAAAATGTTGTTGTTTTTTTGGTCTAATGTTATACTGTTATCCTAAACATTGTGTTTTCATTAGCTGCAAAAGGAAAAGATAATTTTTTAACAGAAATAAATACATGGAAGCTTGAGTCTGTGTAATTAATAGGTTATACTTTAATTTAGTGTGTTGAGCTATTAAAATAAGTTTTATTGAATGGGTCTGTATGTAAAATATTTATCTTATAATTTTGCCAATTTTAGTATCCTTTATTTGAACTTAATTAATTTTCACATAAAAAAATGTTGTGTCCCACTTATGACCATTTTCTATTTAGATGCAGAGTGCGGTAACAAACTAGCTAAAGGTTTGAAATATAAAAGCTGCATATAGGATAAAAGAAAACTAATTGAGAATGACCCTGTCGTTGACTTTAATTTAAATAGGTATGTTTGAATTAAATAAAAACATCCACAGAAGTGTTTAAATATTCTTGAACTTTGCTGAGGTGGCTCCAGTGAAAAGGGAAAATGTGGTTCATATTCATGGCTTCTTATTTCTTCCCTCTACAAACGGCCAATCCATGTTCTCAGTTCTACCTGAGTGGTTCCAAATGTAATTTCGCCACATTGTTGAATGGGAACCCACAGTGTACTATCATCGTCTTTGCATTAAGTTGAACTGTTCCTGTTGTGATTTATTTGCACAAACTGACCAATAAAACATTTACATTTAAGTGTTAAGTACTCCTTGTCTGTTGGTGTAACAGAGGAACTCTTAAATGATAAAATTACAATGTAAAGCTTCTTTTTAAAACATAATTTGACTATTGATGTATTTAGCCAACTCATGTAAATTATATTTTAAACTGCATGCTGTATTTTGCCATCAGTAGAGGCCCAGAAGCTGTAGACATAAATAATGTATGGTGTTGTCAAGAAAATCATTTACTCTTTTCACTCTTTTCATAACAGTAAGAACACTTATTTTCTAATGACCATACTAAGAACCTCCATGGACCCCTGAGGTAGTCTAATTTACCTTTAGGCTGTTGTTAAACAACGACCTTGATGATGGAATACCTTCTATACACATTATGGAATTTCAAAAATAGTGGCATCGGGTTCAGATGCCTCTGGAGAAACAGATATTAATTTGAAACTCTGCTTGATGGACTGATGGTATTTTTTCATGTGTATTTCAGAATGAAATGAATTTTTTGCAGGCTTCTAGAGAGGTGAGAGAAGGCATATCAGAGACAGTACTGGGCTTTGTGGTATAATCCTTAATGAATTCTATTCTTATTTATGACCTGGTAGTGCACTGTAACTCACCCCTTAATACATTTGGAATGAAATTGCTATAACTATATACCAGCGATTGCATGTCAATTGCTTCTGAAACAAAAGGTTACAGATGACTATCAATCAAAAAGTCAATCAGAAACTTTCTAGGTCAGAGGAAAAGCAGCACAGATCTAAACAAAGAAGCTCTCAGATCAGTCATCCGGTTCATCTTTTTGAAACAGCCTTTCAAAAAGTTTTTTTTTTGCTGATGATGGACAAAAGGTAGCATCTTCTCTAAAAGCCTCCTACCGTCTCCTTCACGTTATTTATGGGGCCGCAGGAAGCAGAGAGGAGGATGGTTCAATCTTAACCACTTCAGAACGCTTTATTAAAACATACTTCACAGTGGCTTTCACTGCAACTTGATTGTTCATATCCGAGAGAGGGAGAGCAATATAAATCATACTTACAGTATGCTACACTCTCCATGAATATATTATTCTTATTGTTTTTTAGTCTGGTACCCTAACCTGTATATATTTATACCGAAAAATAAAAACAGCAATGATTAAATTTAGGAAAACTTACCTCCATAGCGAGCTCTCAGTAACAGCCCCCAAGTTGAAGTCGTACAGCTTTGTCAAAATTAGAATGACCTGCAACATTAACAGAAAGAGATGGATGTATGAAGAATTGAAAATCATTTTTCATTCTGAAACATGTTCACATTCTGTTACATAAAAAAACACAAACCGTAGTTGGATTTTTTTCAATCAGCCAACACAAAGTTGAATATAACTATGGAGTCAAAGGAAAATTATAAATCCCTCTTAATTAGTTTTTAAATATATAAATCTGAATGTTTAGGGAATATTTGTACTTAAGCCCCCTGTGTGTGAATATTTTGTAGAGTTCTCTTTTATTTTGGTAGATCTGTACATCTGGAGACTGAAATAATAATAAAAAATTGCAAGATACATCAGTCAGATTAGATCGAGTGTCCCTGTGAACAGCAATAACCAGGTGCTATTATATTGAGATTTACAATTAGTTTTAAGTTTGGACATACTATAACTTATGCTAAACAATTCAGTTCTAGCCCTGACTGCATGTCTAGTCGTTCTGCTAGAGGGTGAACCTCTGAAAACGTTTCAAGTATTTTTGGGACTCTAAGAGGTTTAGTTCTATGATTGACCTGTATTGTGCGACATACATCTTCACATAAGTTCTAATCAGCTCTACTTATGCAGACAATTATCACCACAACATGATTCTACCAATACCATATTTCACAGAGGGACTGGTATGTTCTAGGTGGTAGTTTCTGCCACACATAGCATTTAGCATGTAGGCTGTTCTCTAACAATGACTGCTGAACAGGATCATTTCAAATTGACAAGAAATATATATATATATATATATATATATATATATATACACACACACAGAGAGACATGTTTTATATTTTCCTTCAATAAACAATACAATTTCACAATGGTTCATGTCAACTAACAAAACAAAACAAATATTAAGGTACATTATTTAAGAATGTAATTGCAGCATGATAAAATGTTACAATTTTCAAGAGGTATTTAAACTCAAATTTCCAAAATTAGACTGCCTCTGCAGCATACATTATATCTCTACACCAAATTAAGTCAAATGGATAGGACATGTTTGGCACATTTCTTTACCAATACATATCAGCTTCGTACAATAGTTATTCCAATGACATGGACTTGTCATTTTGTCATGATATATCAATCTACTCATTGTAGCATTCTGAAAGAAAAAAGTGTCAAGTGTTGTGTCTATATTCCACACTGAATGATGCCCTCAAAACAAAAAAAATCTGAACATAATTGCTCAGTGAACAGGGAGTGCCAGAGTTTTTGACTGAATGGCTACTCCCTCTCCATGTGCCTGATTTCTTTCTTCTAATATGTTTCCTTTTTTTTTCAAAATTGTATTGAATGTTTTAGTCTTATGTTACATAGCTCAAGTCTGCTGTCAAACTTTTTGTATGCTTTCTGTGTCTGGTAGAGCAAGTGTTTCGGTGGAAACAAAAAATATCACCCATAAAAGCAAGCAAAGGCAGAGAGCAGAGGAAAATGATTGCCAAATGTATTATTGTCACTTCAATAACATTACAAATGACTTTCCCTGTGGATGCTCATAATTCAAGCAGGAAGGATAGGCAGGATAGTAGTTTTGGGGCAGGGCAATGGAAAAGGATGGTGGACAATAACAATCAAGGGGCATAAAACATGATATAATATGATGATTTCCTTTTTTAACGAAAACCATGAAAGACAGGTCAAAAGCTCAATTACAGTGAGTTTAAACACATTAACCTCATGGGGACCCATGGAGGGAGTTATTAAACTGTGAAAAGCCGCACAGACTCAGAGGAACAAAAGACACGTCAGTAAGTCTGCTTTGGAAATGTTAAAAACCCAATTGACCCACAATTTAGCCATCAAACAGCCACTATGCATTGCTGGGACTATCCGCATTGCAGGTTAATTAACCAATCACACGGAGAGATAAGCATTTGCATAACTAAATGCACCATGTCTACAAGGTCCAGCGCTGGAGTCCGAATCAATTTGGAGAACAGACTTAGTTAAATGGCTGTGATGCTGGGACTAATTGTCTGCTTTGAAAATTGGATACAAGAGAAAAACGCAGCCAAACTGTTGATCCTTTGTCTCTTTTTTCTTCTTTTTTGATACAAACAGTGACTCAGTGTCAAGGGATATAATGATACTGCAAGGCAAATTGAATCTGGAAATGATTCTATTAGTGTCAAAGTAGAGGCAGTTCCTGCTTTACTACACAAAATAAAACACAATATAATAAATTATTATACACCAAATAGACAACTTATACTGTCACTATTGTGTGTCAGTAACAAAAACTGAAAAAAAAAAAAAACTAAATCAGTGCTATTTATTTGTAAATGCTTTTCCTTACCACCCTGTTGTGAAATAGTGCCCCTTAAGGAAATACCAGATTACAGGTAAATATAAACATAATAAGTCTGTTGAGGTTTAAAAAAAACAAAACTGCAATGGTCGCAATACAGTATGTGAAGGACAACAAATGCCATAAACAAACCACCTCTAAGGATAGTGGTGGTAGCATCATGCGATGGGGATGCTTTCGTTCAGCAGGGACAGAAAAGGAGGTTTTAGAAAGGGAGTGAGACTAAACAGTTAAGAGTAGTCCTAGAAAGACTTGATATTGCAAGACAGTGACCTTAAACATCCACAGTTACAGTTTAAGAGTTTAGATTGATGGTTCTCCATTGTGGAACCACTACCACTAGTGGTGCTGGGGTTGCTTTAAGTGGAAGGACATTAAACGTTGCAGGTGAAACTTTTGTACACTTTAGAATACTAGTAGACTAGTAGTAAGCTTATAATAATAGTATAATGGGAACAAGTGCTGGAGACTACTTATGTCATGTTTCACTTACCCATACAGTCTGAATTTGAAACTTAAATTGAGATTTTTGCAAACTATTGTGTTGAGTGACCTTGTTAGTTGCTGTGAACATAGAAGGCCATAGCAATGTATTTATCTGCATGAAATAGTAAAACAGCAGAGTAGCAGCAAGTGTAAAGTTAGATGAATAATTAGTGACTTAAAGAGACACAATGCAAGAGTATCCACTGGTTGTTCCTTCATCTCTCGCTATGTTTAAATGTTTGGCTGCCATATTTGATTTTGGAGTGTGGAGAGAAACATCCAGTTTTCCCACTTGGAATTTATATGTATATTTCCTACAAGAGATGAATTGGGAGTAAAGTGGAATGCATAATTGAGCCACTTTCTTCTCCAAAACAAATGAATAACATTTATTTTACCCTTTAAAAAACATAACAAACTGGAAAAGTTAAAGTCCTGTTTTACAGCTATTTCAAAATGTCATGCTATTACAGTGATATTTGGGAAAATTAGTGTTTACTGAGGTGGAACAAGTTTGAGATCTTCTGAGCCACAATATTAATGCTGAAAAATCAGTGCCATATTATTTTCAGCCAACTGCTTCATCTATTCACAACAATATAGAGAGGGGTATTTATATGGAGTAAGAAATTATATTGAATCATAGAAGTATCATAATTTTCAGACACTGGGCAATGTACAGTTGTGGTTGTAAATTTACATACCTTAAATGATAATAGAAAAAACTGTTTCCGTCACTCATGTTCATGTTGGGTTAGGTCATTAAATCTTAAACAATTGTGTTTGTTGAAATCATATTACAATAGAAACAACCCCAATTAACTCAATTCAGAAGTTTTCATAATGCGGTTCTTAATATTGTCCCGCTTAATATCAATGACCAATAATTGGTTTTTAATATTAGCAACGTGGCCAGTTACCAATGGTGGCACTAGGCAGTGAGCACTAGAGCACCTAAAGACTTCTGTTGCCTTTTCCCCTGTTTAAAGTTGACCATAAGGAGACTAAATTACCCCCACCACCACCACCCACCCACCCACATTCACACAAACACAGACACACAAAATTGGAAGATAGTTGCTTGGAGACTGATATGTTTATGTGTTTTTTTTTTTGTTTGTTGCATTTGTTTGTTGCATTTATGGATGACCAGCCAGTTTCTTTCTTTTTTTTTACCTTTATTTACTTGGGCAATTATGCATTTCTGTTTGTTTCCTTCCAATGTGGCTCGATCATGGTACGGTTAGACCAGGGGTGCCCAAACTTTTTCCATCAAAGAGCCAAAATGAAAATCTATCAGAGGGCTGCAGGCCAAATATAGTAACATTTTACAGTAAATACAAATACTAAAAACAAAGTAAAGTATTTATATGTATTATACACTTATTTAAAATTCCTATCTATGCAAATAGCATTAACAATAATATGACAATTAAGTCATTATATAGGCATTTAAAAATGCATTTCGAAACTTCAGTATTTGATTGATTTAGCACTGATGTCGGTAAAAAATACAAAAACAAAAATTCCTACCAGCATTTTTTAAGATGTCTTTTGTCTTTCTGCCACTGACGATGCTGCTTCATGTTAGTTATATCTGCTTAAGCTAGCAGCCAACGTGGTGTCCCACAAAATTGAAAGTATATCTGATCCATTCCAAAATGGCAGCAAAGGCTTTTTGGTCATTTTGTAAATTAATGGAGTATGACTATTTGGTCTAATAAAGTATGCAAATGTAAACCTGTGCACAAATCTACTCTACATGCCCGCTGTATTTTCTTATATTTTCCATTTTAAATATAATTTGTGATATTTCAAATATAAGGTAAACACCATGAGTAAGTACAATATGCTGCCAAAAAAAATATTCATTGGACCCATTTACCACAAGCAGTATCAGCAGCAGAATAATAATCATAATGCACATTTAGCTGACTGAACAAAGTGGATTTTTATGTAGGATCCAAGGCACCCCCTGGCGGGAAAAAAAATAATCAGCTGAGGGGGCCAATTTTAGCTTGCACATTGGGCACCCCTGAATTAGAGTGAAATTCCCCCTTGAATGTTTACCTCCTATTGTAGCTAATAGCTGGTTAACTTACCTTTACATTTTGTATCACTGTCATGTTACAGTCATCACAGTCATAGTTTACAGGCTTAGAGTAACATTTATCCAATATTTTCAGATAGCTTGCTGCATTCATGTTGTCTTTAATTTGGATCAACTTCTTTGTTTTTTAGCTCACACGTCTCCAAAGCATTAGCAATCCATATTAGTGTTTAACTAAAGGAATGATATACTTTTTTTTCAATGGCCTTTCTGACTCCTCTCCAAATCAAGCATTTTTGGTTATGGTCATAAATTAGCATTTTGTTGCCACTATTCCAAATAACTTTGTTCTGAGCGTTTTGAGGGCTGTCTCTGCCTTACTTAGCATAACAATGTCTGTCTTTTTGTAGTTGACCTACACAGCTCATTTGTCTTCAAGTGCCTCCTTATTGTGGCTCTTAAAACCGCTGTACTGCTTTTCTGTACTAAGTATACTGCCTGTCATCTAAAGTTATTTCTGATTTTTCACAAATTTCCTGCCATTTGTGGATGAACATCTTTTTTTCTTACGGGCTTGGTTTCAACACAATCCTTCATTTTCCACTTCAGGTTTAGGGCTTGAACATTGCTGATTGGCATTTCCAGTTCCTATTTTTATATCCCTGTCTCAGTTTTCTAAAGTTCAACAGTCTTTCCTGTAAATCATTTGATTATTGTTTAGTTTTTTCAGTGTAGATTAAACATGCAGGAGCCTGTTAGGAGCCCAGAAATTCACATACTCGTACACTAATTACAAGCAAACAGATTGTAGACAAGGAGGTTCGTTGTTAGAAGCCATTGAAAACCACAAGTCTCAACTTATGAGTAGGTTGTTACATCAACAGTTCAAGGTTAAGTAGAGTTATTTTCGTAGTGTCAATTATGAACATCAATTATAATAAAGCACTTTACCCAACCAGTTGAAATTAAAAAAAGTTGTGTATATTTATTCATATTCTCTAAAAATGAATATATGAATATATAATTTTGCAAAGGTGTGTCATCTTATAATCACAAATGAAAACTAGAAGAATAAAGCTGTATTGATTATATTTCAGTAACCTTTCTAGCAACTTTTACTCTAAAACATGTGTCTCAAAGCATTGGATTCATACCAAGTACAGCTGCTAAGTTGGAAATTGTTTTTATGGAAATATATAATGTCAATGATCAATAAATTAAGAGGAGCAATTGTACTTACATTTTGATAAGCAGGAAGGAAATAGATGTTTTCTTCCTCCACTAATTTCTTTTTTATTCTAAATTCTAACTGCAGTTTTTGTCCTTTTAGCATTAGAAATAATTGAGTCCTACTCTCCTTCATCTTTGTTTTGGGTCACTCAGGTTAATTCTTTATGTCACATCTGGTTTGGAAGTGTTGTGCTGTGATAGCTTTGGTTTGGTTATAAATAACTTAATAGATGTTAAAGGCAATTATTTACAAAATTAGTCATTTATATCGGTGTTACCTAATCAGGGCACCATGTGATTATCAGGATATAATAACCAAATCGTTTTCAATTTCTGTTATTGGTTCTGAATATCTGTCTGATAAGGCTTACATATTGAATAACAAAAAACAGAGTTAGTTCAGCACTGACATTTATGAACAGCATAGCTCTACACTAGGACATGAATACAAATAATGTCTGTGTCCAATATATATTAAGGTTTATAAAAAACAATAACTCAAACTACCAGTTAAAATACTTTGATTAACAAATTTAATAAGCTGATAAAACTCAACACTAAAAGAAAAATGTATATATATTAAAACGAACTACTAACTACCTGATGGTGAAAATTAACAAATAAGAATAAAAACAATAACCAACATAAATTATCCTTTGATGTCACAGTTCAGTATGAAATGAGAAACATTATTTATTTTGAGAACTTTGGATATTAGGCCAGATTAGCTTAAGACTAGTTTGAGCCAAAGATATACTTTGAATTACACAGCAGCACCAAAGGAAGAAAAAAGCATGAAATAACTCAGAATCACTGTATATAATCTCATATGAAATGAATGCTTAAATATCAAGGTTTTTAATTAAAGAAATTGGAAATTAGGCCTGATTAGTTTTTAACTACCATATTTAAGATTAGATCAAGACTAAATTAAGAACAATAATTTTATCTAAATAAATTCCTTTATTTAACCAGGTGAAATCTCATTGAGATATAAAATTTCATTTCCAAGAGTGACCTGGGACTCTAGAGAATTACACTTGCTCACATGTTACAATGGAAGCACAATGACAGACAAAGAAAACAACAGAGTTACAAAGTCTTCATTAATAACAGGTTTGGATGATTCGGTGTGTTACGCAATTTCATTTGCCCAGAGAGTCGTTTTTGCTATCTTTTAAGTGTTTTAAACTGACCAAAAGAAATCAGGATTATAATCTTTAAATCCGTCTGAAGGTTATTCCAAGAAGATGGATTAAAAAGAATTAAAAAGTATTTTATCAAATTCTGTTCTGATTCTAGGGATTGACATTTGGAGGTCTGCACAAGAAGGCAGACCATGGCAGTTTGCGCATTTTACAGATATGAACAAGCTGAGGAAAAAGTCAGATCTAGGATAGACTTGTAGACAAAAGACATCCAGGATATCTGCAAGTATTTAAAGCGTACCGAGAAGCAGCAGGATACAGAGAGCAGTGATGTACACAAAACCAGAATCAGTGATAAAACATAGTGCACTGTGATACACTGGGTCCAGTTTCCTCAGCCATTTATCAGGTTCACTCAAAAAAAGCAAATCTGCATAGTCTAACAAATGTAACAAGGTTGCAGACACTGGGTGTTTCATTTTCGTCAGAGGAAAACATAATTTATTCCTGTAAAAGAAACCTAGTGTCAGTTTCAGCATTTTTATGTAACTTATATGAAAGGTTCTGCTCAATTATGATACCCAAGTGTTTAAAGATCCAAACATTTCAATTAGAACCCCATGAACATTAGAGAAAGGTTGAGTGTGATTTTTTTTTTTTTCTATTTGAATGTAATGTCCATTTGGAATTTTTTTGTGTTCTGTGCCAATTTTATAGTTTAAATTATACTGCAGAACCTCAAAACCTGCCTGTAGAAATTCCAGAGTTTGAGTAATGTTACTGTATTTAAAGTAAATAACGATGTCATTTGCATACAAATGTAGAGCATTTGATGCCTGATCATGATGATATTGATGCATAAAAAATCCCCGAAGTATGGTTTAAAAACTAAAAAACTAAAAACAGAATGCATACTTGTACAATTTACAAATATGATTTGATTTATATATTTCTGAATTTCTTTCCATTATATCTTGTGTCTGTCTTCTAAAATGTGGATTTAATGTCATAATCCAGAAAATCACCAACGAGTAACAACACATTTCTCAAAAGTTGCTTAATGCTTTTCTAAAACCTTTTTTCTTTTTTTTCTTTTTCTTTCTTCACTGTACCTCAGGGCCGCTGCACCTACATGACAAAACTGGATAATAATAATCCTCTTGACAGCCCAGCTGTAATTGCTACTAAACACTCTGTCTTAACCGTTGACAACATGCTTTTCTATCTGGCTCATTAACAAAAGCTGACCTAGTGGGTCTGGGTCAGTGAGAATCCACCTCTGGGAGCAAAACATTGAAGCAGATGACTGTTAGGATGATTTCTCCCCTGGTAGGTACATCACTTTGTGTTCCCAGTTGTTTAACATTATGGATAGGCTGAGCAACTGTGATTAAGTCAGAAGGGATAGACTACAACATATATGAACATTTTGAGACTAGTAAAAGAAGCATGAGACCTAAAGACCAATGTGTTTTGGTAATGCTAGTGGATCCTAGCTATTGAAATTACATTAAACACAAAGCCATAAAATGTGCTGCTGCAGCCTTGCTTTTCTGTAAACACTGGTATCAAACCAAACACAAATGGCTCCAAGAATTATTTGGTGCCTTCCAGGTAAATACAATTCCCTATGCATATCATAATTCACTTGCATACATGAAATAAAGTAAGAACCCTGGAAGGCCAAATGCAGTGCATTTATTCATGTTTATGTTTTATTGATGTGAGCAAAGAGGGTTTTGCCTCAGGAAATTCAACCAATCATTTTTCAGATTAGTTTTCAACCTCAAAGTTGTTAGGTTTAGACAGCCTTTCATCCCTATATTCTATTCATTTTATTTACTTCATTTCTCAATCTTGCCTCCATTCTTTCAATCCCTCCTCCTTTTTTTGTCTTACTTTAGAGCAGATTCTAATTTTTATTGTTTTTTAGAATTTAAAAAGGCACATTAGAATCAGAACTGTTTGGGCAAGCAAAGACCACGAATCCTACAGAAAGCTGACTGGACACCCTACTTGATAATAAATGTGTTACAGCTGTTATATTATTGTGATATACTGCATCAGCTCAAAGTGACTGTCTAATCTACACACAGCCTCGCACAATCCGGCTACACAAGTGTTGAGGCATGCATTGTATGTTATGACACTGTTGGACCAAATCATGTCTCCACAAATTCCATATCAATGAGTTTGTGGACAAAAGAGAGAGGGACACATATTGAAATGTGAGAGGTATTTCTACAATAAGCTGGTAAGAAAAAGTTGTTGTTTTTTCTACACAACCCAAAATTTAGGCATGAATCAGATCTGTTCTGTACTGCAAAATGACGATTATTAAAATATAACAAAATGTTGCTATACATCAGTGCAGTAATCCCGCGCAATTGAACATCAGGCTTCCAACAGAAATTGTTGCTTACTCAGGCCTTTAGTAAAATATCATTAAAAAGGCCCCCCTGAAATAGTGTTTCTTTCTAATTGGGTAGTGGAGGGAAGAAAAACAACCACGTAATCTAAACATCACACCTCCAAACTGCTGTTTCCCTCTGTTTAGGAATAACAAATCACAGGAAGAGGAAGCTATCTCAGAAATATGAAGAATACAGCTGCTTTCATGTAGCTCTAGTACTCTTTTTGAACATAACCAGCGGGGACAACTGAGGGAGCTAAATTAATTTCCAGGGGACCTCCAAAGTTGATGGCAGCGAACAGTGTAAGGCTCCTTGTAATACAAGAGCTAATGGCTTATACTGAGAGAAGGCTTGACACATTCAGTATCTGTTTTAGTGGCTGCTTCGGAATATTTCACAGCAAAAAGTAATCCAAATTCACATCCTCATTAAAACAAATAAATAAGTTTGTATATTGTAAAGATATGTACAGAGATGCTTCTCCTGGGAGTAACCCCTGTCTCTTCATATCATCTAACTACAACTACAAGTGCAAGGTGTCTGACAAGCAACTGCAATACATCACATATATTTAAATTTATGAGGTAATTTCAACACAGATTTGACACCTTTCCCTGACAGGTTCAGGAATGTTGAATTTCTGTCTTTTTAAGACAATTTATAGAGAGAATTTTAAATCATCTTATTATTTGGGTTGTTATCTAATGTAACCTTCCGTGTTAGTATTAGTAGTATTCATACTTGTGAAATTTTATAAAACTGAAATAACAAACTTCAATAAATTTTATTTGACTATTAGGGGATAAATAAACCAAAAGCAGCAAATAATTTTAAAATAGCAGGAATATTATGCATGGTTTTCCATTTTCTTTACAAATAGTTTCAAGTGTAGTAGCCATTTGTATTGCCTCCCCTTGACTCTAATACTCCTAAAAAGTCTGTAGTACTTCAACATCTCATCTAATTGATATATTTTTGTAACTGTATCACTTACTATGCATACAGCTGGTCTATAAGGGCCTCAGAAGTTTGTTTGAAAACAATGAATAAACATCATCATGAAGATCAAGGAACGAAGAAGACCGATCAGAGAAAAAGCTGAAATTTACAGCAATGTTAGTTTATAAAAGCATCCTAAGCTTTCAACATCTTTTAGAAAAAGGTGTGGGGCACATTTAATTAAAAATGTGAAAGAAGGGGCTTTGCATGATCAAAATGTACATGTTTGACCAACATAAAAAATATTACCCTGAACAAAACATTTCTAAACAATGGGGATGGGACCATGCTAGGACAATGATCCTAACAATAAATCAAACTAGTCAAAGTATACTGCTATAAGCATTACCACACTTGAAAAGACCATTTAGGCCTTGCAGTGGCTGTCCTGGGTTCAACTCCTCCCTCAGGACAATTGTCTGTCCGCTTTAAATAAAGGCCAAAAAATATTTCTTTTTTTTCTTTTTTAAGTCAATTTAGATTAAATGAATTCCCAATTTCAACTGATCTCTGTCTGATTGGACAAATCGTGTTGTAATTAGGCGATTCTTATTTTCAAATAAAACAAACTCAGAGATTAAAAAGAGTGCAGGTAAGCATTAGTAGTTCTTTCTAATACATACAGTATTTTAGTTGTCATATTTTTTAGCTTCCTGACCTACATGCAAAATACAATACACGGATCTGAGCAGTTTTGAAGAGTGTATATGACATCGGAAACCAAGGAACCTCCACAGGGGAACCTGGTAATGGATGCCCTAAAGGAAAGTGAGTCCAAAGGTGAGTAACAGGTAATTGTGGATGATGAATTAAGATAGATTGGATGGACCTTACTGTAGATGAAGAGTGATCAAGTAAAAGAGGGGAATGAGTACCGAAGTATCTTTGGGTGTATGTGATTGGAGAACTCAAGGAAGCTGATTACAAGAGGTGGCTGTTGGAGGGCAAACAGGCAAAGGCTGGCTGTCAATATGAGCTGAAGGGCAGCAAATGTGGACTGGAATAAAGGACTGAAAGGAGTGAGGAACAATAATGGAAACCCGAAGCACCCGAAGTGATTAATAGAAGTTAGAGAGAGGAATCACGAGGACACTCAGAGGGCTTAAGGTACCATGTAAACCAAATACTCAGGACCTGGACGTTACACAGCTGGCTCCTTAAAGGCACAGTGCGTATTTTTTGGTGCATACACAAGCATGCGGTATCTGTGTCTTCGAGCAAGAAACTCAACAACGGAGGTCCAACTAGTGCTGTTTTCAAACGCTCAATTCCCTGAGAATTATCCATTTGCAGCAACATGACGAGCACATCGGTCTCTCTTTCATCGCTTGGAACTAGCGAAGAGGTAAACATGTATTTATGGCGAAATGTTTTTGCATTTTGAGGGGAAATCAATTTTTTAATAGCGGGCGTGTTCCGTACGCTTTGTCCGTCCGGGCTCTTGTAGAAGTAAAGACGTCATCTAATATGGCTTTCATGTAGACAGTACCTCCGGCAGAGGTGGAGGACTGGGATGTTTTCTTGTGTTCTTTGTTTGCCTCCCTGTCTTGTGTCGTCAGTTCGCGCCTCTGTTGGTCCGGTTTCTTTTCTTCACCTTCTTCCTTTCTCCCTTCTTGTCTCGGTTTAGTGTCCATGACGTCAGGAAATTGAACCCACAGTAATCACTAATAAAGATTTTTCATACATATACATCAAGTGGCGTACTACAGCGAAGCTGTAATACTCTGCTTGGGAAAGTAAAACTGTTGGGCTTGTACTTGGTACTCAGACACCAATTCTGAGTAGCATACTGCTAGACAGGACACGTTAAAAAAAAAAAAAAAAAAAAAAAGACAGCACTATTAGAAACCCCTGAAAAGAGGACCTGTGCCTATGTATTTTAAAACTGATTTTTAAAGTCATATATTACAATATTGCCAATACTTTGCAATTAATGTGCTTTATGTAATTATTTTTACATAATATTTTAATGCCTATTTTCAAAGATGTACTGCAAAAACTTCACACTGTCACTTTAAAATCCAGCTAATGATTAATGCCAGCCAGCTGTGCTGGTGGATCAGGGAGATGGTTTCGTCCACCAGCGGTGATGGAAAGTGCCAACCTCCTACAGCATTCCCTGGAGGACTCACAGGAAGATGAGAAATAGAAAATACACAAAAAACCACACAAATACCCCAGACTTATTACTAGATGCAGGTTTTGAAAAGAAAAAAAGAATATTATAAATTTACCAGACTGTAAATTTGCCTGATTAAAGGAATCAGATAACCAATTCAGAAAATGAGGTGGCAAAAATCTAAGTTTGCCTCACCGAGAGACGCATGCTGAGCGGCATCAACAATTTATTTCTCCCTATGGAGATGTGGCTAAGGCTAGGATTGTTTTATTCTCTAAAATGGCTAGATGGCTGAAAATAAAGGATTACGTTGGTTATAAAGTCTGACCTTGGTTATAAAGGCTGAGCCAGTTTCAATGCTCAATTCAAATTCAAGTGCAGTGTACAGTTTTAAACTGAAGAGGGCACTCCACTGACAGTTTTTAGTTGAAAATTAAAATGTCCACTAAAATGTACTAAAATATCAAAAATAATGGCCAGACATGTAGACAGCACTATTAGAAACTTGTTTATAAAGTTCATCAGAAAAAAAAATTGTTCCCGGGGTTCACTTTAACCAGTAGTTTTCAGTTTTGATCAAGTATGTCAGATTTCTCCTGCAGCTGGTTTCCACTAAATCGTAATTATGTCTGTTTCCGTGGTATGCTGTGAATCATTATTATTGATCAATGAGTGCAATGCCATATACAGCAGAGGCAAGCACTCCATGATTTTGACAGCTCCTTTTTTTCTCTTACAAGAATTTGCTGAACATTAATAAGTGTACTGACTTATTGACTCACTTGAGTATTTCAGTCAATTAGTGTTAAGCTTGGTGATTAAAGAATAAAAACAGTTTTCTACATTTAAAAGGAGGTTATGGTTTGTAACGTGCAATCTCTCAGCTGAATGTCAAAGCTATAAAGCGGTCTTAGAAAAATGTGATAGAGGGGAAATTGGCCCCTCATTTGGTGGGGGGCCTGAGATGCACCATGAGAGAAAGCAGCCACAAGCAGACATACACATTCCAGCTCCCCCATCAAACACAAAGACACACAAGGATGGATGCTGTACACCCACTCATACTACCGATATGCACTTTATACTCCCAGATTCAGGAACTGATACCTCAGTAGAACAACCAGCCCCTTGAAACAGGAGATAGCCCCCCCTCATTCCATGATGGAGTTAAGCAAAACAAAGTCTCCCCAGTATTGAAATAGCCCACAAACCCAGCCCAGGCCAAGATCAGACCACCTTTTAACCCCTGGTCCCCAAACCCTCCACACTTTTATTTGATCATATCATTGTTTTATACTTTATAATTTGAAACACAGAGTCTTAACATTTTTATTAGTATTTTACTATTTAATTTAATTATCTACTGTATATTTTAATATTTTAACTTCTTATTTGAATCATCCTTCTAGGTTAGGGAGCCCTGTGCATCGGGAGTGGTGGTCGGCTGTGGCTGCCTGGGTGAGTGCTTGGATGAAGGTGGGGGTATCAGCCCTCCCTCCTCTGGGCGTAGTCAATTATTTCAATAAATATGTTTACCTCTATGTGTAAAAAATTGCTGAATTGTTACTGTTGTTGAAAAAAAAATGTTTTCTGGTCTTGTAGTTTGCAGAGAAAAAAGTCCCATTAAAACAAACAAGTACTCTTTAGCATTATTAGCTAAGCCATTGTTAAAGCTGCCTGTGTTACAGGGGCTTTGTGACATTTTATGTTACAGTCACCTGTGTTTATAGAGATCAAGTTTAATTTGTTGCAATTTTCCCCCTCTGTCTGCACCTTAAGTCCTGCCTTCCTCACATTCCTCCAGTCAAAGTGTGGCTTCCCCTGCAGACTTTCCTCAGGCTATGCCTCTCTCAACAATCAGGACCAGCTGTGGGAGATGAAGCAGATGGGTTTTGCTGATTGGCTCCCTTGCCTTTAAAAGACATTCGGTCTCACCTGCAGTTTGTGAGAAGCTTGCTACTGTCCTGTGTGCTTCTTTAGTGCTGAGTATGCTTTGAGTTTGTCAAAACATTCTTTGGTCCTGTATTCAGGTTAGCTTTTACCTGTGTTATCTTTAGTGATTTAGTTAAGATAATATCATCTGATTTACTTCGTATAAAGAGACAGTGATATAAGTGTGTTCGTTTTTTGCCTTATTTTATTTCTGGCTTCTCTTAGCATATGTTTTTGGGCAGTGTGTTGTTAAAGCTCCAAGCATTTCAACTTATATGCTAAATTTTGAGACAATTTCTGTCTGTATTAATGTGTTTCTTTCTGAATAAAATCTCTTGTTCCTCCATTTTAACATGAGCACTTTTCTTAGTCCTGACAGACCCCAAAGCGCTTCACACTATATTCAGTCATTCATGCACTTATGATGGCAAGCTATGTTGTAGCCACAGCTACCCTAGGACACAATGACAGAGGCAAAGCTGCCAAACACTGGCACCACCAGTTGGCAACAGTTGAAGTTTCTTGCTGAAGGACACAACAACCAAGACAGTCAGAGCCGGGCCTCGAACCGGCAACCCTCTGATTACGACACAAACTCCTTGAGCCACGGTCATGTTATTTTACTTCCCCCTTGTGACCCAGCTCACCCAGGGTCATAACAGCCGTCTAATAAAAATGTCTAAATCAGTATGTATAAGGGAAGCAAAAAGTATTGAAATGATATTTTTCATGTCAAAATATAGTAGTTCTGAAATGTCGGTGTATTTTTGCTTGTAAGATCTAGAATTAATATATTCATGCATTCATTAGAAATTATCTGATGCAAACACCTGCAGAGAAAAAGAAACACAGTATCCCCTACAAATTTGCATATATTTCTTTAAGACAGCAGCGAGGGTAAAATCAAGATGCAGTGCAAGTTAGTGGAGGGTAGAAAAAAAAACCACATCTTGATTGTGATTGTTAGATTTCCAAAGCAGATCACTTAGCAGAGAGAAAAATGTCTTTCAGGAGAGATGGTGTGGTGGAAGAGTTGTCTTACTCTGTCCTAGTCTCATCTAAGGACAAAATTGATTGTTTGTACTTTTGTGGGCGAAAACATACTCTGGGGAACGACACTTTCATCAAGTAAACTCCAGCAAGATGTACCATGTGCATTAGTCAGCGATCTGTATGTTTGCTTATCCACCCAACTCCTGAGACTTATAACACAAGTACTTCAAGCTTGAAAGGTTTCAACAATCAATTCTGCCCATATTTGTGGGGGGGTTGGGGATTAATGAAATGGGTTTCACTTCAACTGCAGCTCTATTGTGACAAGATTTTATGGGCATGTTGAGCTTTTCTTCCTTTAATGACAATAGACAATAAACTCTTTTTTTTTTGCCGTAAGAGGGAAAAAGAATGTGAATGGCTGCATCATTTTTTAATGAAAGCTCGGGGTAAAAGTCAAAGAAATATGTTTAATGGACCAGCAATGAAAAGAGCACTTATTTTTCCTTCTGTGTTCTGATGCTGTCAGACAGTGAATTGTGGTTTGCACTTTCGAAGGTAAAAACACACGGAACTTGTTCAAGGACAAGTTTGATTGTAATTTTTTTTAAGTAATGCAAATGTCTTCACACATATAACACAGTTTTAGTAAAACCGTAGCAGTTTGAAATGAATTTGCTGCACTGTATTTTATGAGGATGTAGTAGGATTTTTCTGTCAGTCAGTTTTTATTTTTTTATTGCATTTGTTTGCTTGAAGCATGACAACACGCTTTTTATTTATTTTATCTTTTCATTCAATACACCATGGGCCGTAACCAAGATTGGATACTTAGCTGGGTGTAATACCACATTATAAATTCCATATTATTTCAAATGAACAGTTTGAATGTTGAATGTTGTGCATTTTAGTTAACATTTAAAAACATCCTTAAAGTTTTTCAGTTTTCATACATGTGTGGCATTAGATAGCTTATCTTCTACCTGACTTCTTTGAGTTGGAACTGAAAGGTGGCAGTGAATTCAAAGGTAGTTTCCACCAAAAATGTTATCCAACTCAGATCACGAGGTAAATCATAGATCCTTATTTTTAATTCAAAAATACTTTATTAATCCCAGCTGGAAAAAAATATGTTGTTGTAGCTGATACTGATTAGTTTTTCAATCAATTGTTGTAGATCATGATGGCTGTGGACAGGAAGGATTTTATTTTTCTAGCAGTCTGTGTTGCAGCAAAAACGGAAAAGCCTCTGAATGAAGATACTGTCTTATTGTAGGATAGTCTCATAAGCAGGATTATCAGGGTTGTCTATAATTTCTTGATTTTATGATGAATCTCCCTTTGCATCCTCAGGTCCAGCGGTTCCATGGTTATCTCCAGAACAGAACCATCATTCTTTAATAGTATGTTGAGCCTTTTTCAGTCCCTGGTTCAAATGCTGTTTCCCCAACAGATAATGGTTGAAGAGAATACACTCCACGAGGGACTTGTAGAAGATTAGCAGGATGTTGCCGCAAACCTTGAAGTATCAAAGCATCCACAAGAAGTACAGTCTGCTCTTTCCCTTCTTGTGGACAGCTTCAATGTTGAATCTCCAGTCCAGTCTGTTGTCCAGTTCAACTCTGAGGTATTTTTACTCCTTTAACCATCTCAACGTCTTCTCTCATGATGTAAACAGTGTTCAACTTAACCCTGTTTCTCCAAATATTTATCATCATCTCCCCTTTTTTTGTTCACATTTAATGACATTTAAGGTTAGGTGATTGTTTCCACACCATGCCACAAAGTAGTCCTCCAGCTCATGACATTGATTCTCTCATAAATTAGTTGCTTATTTAATTATATATACATGATGCTGCTTGTAAATATTGGGCCGATTTATTTAGTGATTTTTTTTTATATTTATGAAACAAAAAAAGAGTGTCATTCTTGAACTATATGTTAATAAATTACAATTATCACACTTTACATGAACTGAGAGAGCAACAGAAAAAGTGCAGTGGATGTTTGTTTTGACCTTTAATACAACAGAAGTTTTTTTGTGAATTTTATTATATGCATATCACTAATTCATAATATTTATTACATGAATAAGCCACTATTAAGAGGATCAATTTAGTTTCTTTAACAGCATCCATAAACATCACACTTTTTAACATGGTTCTCCTAGGACATGTTCGGCAGGGTAGTCAAAAATTATTGAAGACAGTTTGTAAGTATATTGCTCCTTAAAGCAGTTTCACATGACTGCTAATAACGTTTCCTGTAATTAACAGAAAATCCAGATCTAAATAGCAGCTAGCACAACTAGCTTTAAAAATATCCATTAGGCACACTTATTGAGATTTGTCAGAATTGATGCTCAATAGTTAAAAACATTTTTACCATGTTTTGGGGAAATAAATACACTTTACATCTTCAAGGCTTTTTCACATTGAAATGGTGTCTGTTTGTTGGTTTAAAGAAATGGTTCAAATTCATGAATAATAACAATAATAACACTGGCTCTGTGGTAGTTTTTGACTAATGGTGTGTTCACATTGCCCCAAATGCCAGCATCAAAAGCAGCTAAATTACATGTAAAGTCTATGGTTTAGGCCATCAGATGGGTGTCAGAGTTTCTCCGGCGCTCATACAAATAAAATTGCCTCGCCTTGCCTTGCCTTCGTGTGCAGTGCCATTGTCATTGTCAATTTTTCAAGCTTTTCCTGTGTTTCAAGCTTCAAAACCCCAAAAGCGCTTTGAAGCTTTTGACGCTTTTGACGCTCTTAACGCTTTTGACGTTCTGGATGCAGCGCTTCAACCAATTAGAGCATCTCACTGTAGTGATGTAGCCTTACTTCAATGTCATTGAGTAGAGTAATACATATTTACACCGCAGCAGGACTGTTCAAGGAAAATTCTGTTGTTTTTTTCAACAGTCCTGCAGCAGTGTAAGTGTGTATTACGTCCGAATTGGCCCGGAAGAGAATCAAGAAGCATGTCCAAGGGGAATACAAACTTGGTCAAATTGGTGCGATTTGAACAGATTAAATCTCGTTAGAAGCGGAATTTGTCCTGCCCCGAGCACTCCAGTTCTACGGATGTCCTCTGATGGAGGAAGTGAATATAAAAACTACTGAACTGCAAAGACTGGCTCCAATATTTTCAGGTTGGGTAAGAAAACATTGAGTCCACTTTGAAAAAGAATAAGTATTCTTAAACCGACTGGTGTGATGCATGGAATACAATACCCCTTCTCTCATATGACGTCCTCCTTGAGCTGAATCCCAGGAGCAGGTTCTGATCCATTCATAGACAGAACAGACAAGCGGGCACTGCTGTACTGCAATGTACAACACCATGTTGCAACCCTCTTAAACGTGCAAATGAAACTTTACAGATGAACGTAGCTGACAAATGTGTTACAAAAGTGGTAAAGATCCTGTAGCTCGCATAGATAAAAAAAAAAAACTATAATAATGCTTTGCAAAGTGAGTTAATCTGTAAATTGACTGAGGAGGATGAAGATTAAATTAAATATAAAAAAAATACTCTAAATTACAAGGCTTTACAGAACAGTGTGCTGATTTAGCTTTAACATGCAAGGTTATAATAAGATGATTTTAATTAGGGATGCAACAATACCTTTTTTCTTTTTTCAAACCAATACTTTTCCAGTCCTTAGATCTGGGCACTTGCCGATACGGCGTACCAATGCTACTTCTACTACACAAAAATTAGAATGTAATTGAATTGGAAGACAGGTTTTATTTTCTTCTCTGGTTGCTATAACAGATGATGATGAATTAGATTAAAAAAATGTATACTAAAATCTCAAGAAAAAAATAAACATTTTCTGTGAAGTTATTGTAGTTTCTACAAGTATCAGTTTATGGTATTAGCTTACTTTAACCGATTAACGATACAAGTTGACTAGGACTATACTGGCCTTTTACCTGATACCGGTATCGGTACATCCCTAATTTTAATAAGATAGTTTGTGATATAAAGTGGGCAAGTCTGAGACATGAATCTCCAGGGCTGTCCCACTCCGGCCCTGCCTTAGACTGTACTACTGAATTTATCCTATGCATGTGTTCGTGATTTTAGAAGTTAGTCAACTTGCTGTATTGTACCTTAACACGAAGGAATTAATTGTTTTTATGTGGATATGATTCTACAGTTGACAATAGTGGACAGAAATGCATTTCAGTAACTTACATTGAATAGAACTCAATCTAGACTGAATCGATTTCAAGCTGTTTAGACCTAAGGGTGGAACAACAGCAGTTGGTCTTTCACAAAGTAAAAAAAAAAAAAACAACAAATAAATATTTTTAAATGGCAGATACAGGCTTAGCATGGTGAAGAGTGGCAAAAGAGAAAAAATAAGTATCTGCGACTAATAAAACAAGATTATGCTGATCGAGTGACATATCCAGAAAATAGGCCTGAAAAAAATAAGAATATATTCAAAAAATGAATACAACATATCCCCAGACAGCTAAAAATATAGCAGCAGCAGCAGTAATAATCCCTCCAACACGACCACAGGGACATTATTTGTTCCCAAAGCAGAGTATATGAATTTCTAGCTCATCATATCACCCCTGAGACTGTGGCGGCTCCACCCTGACACATAAGCAAAAATATGCATATTTTATTCTTAAAAGTAAGTTAATATAAAGCAATGGTAGATTTTCATATTCAAGTTTTATATTTGAAATCTTCGTAAAAGCTAAATCAACTTTTTAAGTAATACGTTTCAAATTATCTGTGAGGACACTGACTGGGGAGAAAATAAACTAAATAACAAAATATGCTTTTACGTTTAATAATGAAATACTAGATTTAAAAAAGGTGCTTCTATAGAAGAACAAATTTTTGAAAACTGAATACAATATTTTAAAATACCAAGACATCAGTATATTTCTGATCAAAACATCTGAGGATTAAATTATCTGTTACACTTCACATTTTTGTCTCTCAAATTGATGGAAAAGGGTTTCAAACTCATCCATAAAATCCCTTCAGTAAATGGAGGAAGGAACGGGTATACTTTATTTCTTTAATGTGAGACTTTCAAACACACACTTAGAGCTTGCTTCTAATTAAAAGAAAAATCTTTGATCATGTACATATTGTACAAAGCTGAAACTTCTGGCATGAAATTAGAAATTAAATGCTACTTGCTGCAGCTAAGGGAATGAGTTAAAGGCCAAACATAGTGAAGCTAAAACATAATTAGATTCTGTTTTGTTGCCTATATAATTAATTATTTTTGATGACACTACCTTCATGTTCCAGCTCATTCACTAAGTCATGTAAATTATATGCACGTTTGTCAAATCTGAACTCTGCAAAGATTTTGTTTATTCTGTCATGAGTTCTGCCGAAATTATAATCAAAATTAATTCACTTATTGACTCAGCCCGTCAGATGATAACTCAGTTGTTGTATTTATGGCACAGGCATCCAGTTATTTTAAAGGATTTGTTCCAGGATACCCAATGAGCGAGTATTCTGTTTTCTAAATGTGCAATTTTCTGTTTGGAAGTTTTCCATCATCTCCATTGATTTTACTGTGTGTGTGGCTCTTTAGGTTGGGTCTTTTGTTACTCGGTAGATAGGAAAAGCCATTTTCCTCCCGCAACTAATACATTCCTGTCACTGTAAACTGCCAAGTTGTGCCATTATTTAAGTTGACTGCCACCTGAACAGTTCCAGTCGTCTTTAAACATGATAGTAGCTGCTGTGTTGCTTCAGGCACTATGCTGCTTCAAAGTGCAGTGATTCTCTGCACATAATCTTGCTAAACCAGGTTCACTTAGGTCTTGATATCTGGATATAAAGAAACAATCAGCTGTGACCTTTAGGCACAAAAATGTTCACCCTTAAGTGGGGGAGTGTGTGTAAACTAAATATCCCTGATGATTAATAAAGCAGTCTACCAATTGGGATTTCAAATTCATAATTTTTCACAATCAGAAAATGCATAAATTTGTTTTTATAAACTAATCACAAATATACTATGTGTCTACCTCGCTAAAACAGCTATTAAACTAATTAATCAAATGCAAAACTGTCAAATATGATTCCGCACCCGCTTTGTCTCTTTGATTAAACGTGATAGATAAAAATGTGTGCATGTGTGTGGTGCCCAGAGAGAGAGAGAAAGAGAGGCAAGCAACGTCAGTGTGTACTTGAATATGAAACTGATGGCAACTCTGTATTTGCTGCTTAAAATGCACTTTGTGAGGCACAGCTAAATTGTAAGTGCTGAGGAAGTGCTGAAAGGATATGTTGATGGGATGCATTATAGTCCCTGAGCACAAATGATTCATGAAAAAGAGCACACATGCATGTCTTTTGAGGAGTAAAAACTGGGATTTTACTGAATTATTTCTACCGTAAGGGTGAATTTCACATTCCATATGCCATAAAAAAAAGCTTAAAATAAAAAAAGAAACATATAATAATAGGATGCTCTACTTTTTAACTTTTTTTTTCTTTGTATCTGCTGACAATGCTTAAGAAAAAAAAATAGATGACTGAGTTCCTGCAGTTGCTACAGACCTGTGTCTAGCCTAACAGTGTTTATAGAACCAGGCTCCTAAGAAATGTTACCATAAATTAAATAAGGATTAGTTTGAGCTAACCTTAAAGATCTGGAAAATAATAAAAAAGCAGTGAAAAACTTGAATAATAATTATTACTGCCAAAGAGACCAGTCCAAATTATCATAATGTCCAGAAGAACATAAAAACAAGACTAAAGCACTTAACAATTACTCCTGCGCACATCTCTACAGCATCTGGTTAACTGTAGAAAATCATTTCAGCTTCATTTTCTGATGCACTTATGCATGAAAAATACTAATACTGTAAATTAGATTAATTTACAGAATCCATATGAAGAGTATTTCAACTGAGGTTTAAATTTCAGTACTCATGAGATCAGTATGATTCTTATATAAATTCCAGTTTAGTTTTTGAAAACTTTATAATCATTTTATGTTGCTGGAAACCACAGCTGCATATTTGAAGCACTAAATAAACCACTTGTTTCCTCTACGACATCCAGCGGTGAGGATAGCTAAAAAGAGTATAGTTTATGTAATTCATTCATTTGAAGTCATGCATGAACCACAAGAATGTATTTAACTTTGTAAACCTAACCAAGAATTTTTGGTGCCAGTGCCAAGGACGGTGAGTGGGGATGGTGGGGGAAGTGGTGGGGTGAGCCGGGGAGTTACAGAAAGTCCAAGGTAAAAGAAGACGGAAGTAATTGCTTACTGCAGGAGTCAAACAGAAGCAAATAAGCCCATCAGATGAAACAGGGTATTTTAGAAAAAAAAACTTCCTACCCACTAATAAGTTTGTTTGTTGCTGATAAAGCTGGAAGTCAAACTTAATTCCTTCTCCCCCTTTATTTTATTTGTGGGGGGGGGGGGTTGTTAATAATGTGTCAGCAAAAAAACACAATAAGAATAACAATAAAAATTTAATTAACAGTGAAAATCAAATCAAAGTAAATATGCGTACTTCATCTCTTTGGAAGCATGATTGTTACGGACCGATGATTTACTTTGGTTAATCAGATTTCAACATTTTCTTGTTAGATTTTGGTACTAAATGTAGTGGTCATAAAATAGTGTTTGCTCTCCTTCAGATTGCCATAGATTGAGCTATTTTCATACTCTTAAAATTGTTACACTAGCATCTATCAGACAAAGATAAACTGATTAAATACTGCACTACAGCTATGTCTTCCTTGGTTGCAACAACTGTTGCATTTTTTTTTCCATTTTGAATGACTTTGAAGTGATATTACTGATGTGCTTTGTGTCACTGATCCGCTAATCAGAATCTGCACTGATGTAGCCCGAGAACTGTCAAGCAACAGGTTAGAAATTGATGGTCAGACCCTGTTCATCATGAAATTCTGATGGAAAGAAAAATCAAAAATCATTATTTCATCATTTTTGGCAAATTGCTTAAAGGACAAGATGCAGCCCTAGATGTTCTCTTTCTGAATTAATATTTCATGATATTTAAGGATGATTATGAGATAAGACACTGTCTTCTTTTTGTCAGCTGTGATTTTACATCAGAACACTCCAATAGATGGCATTTTTGCCTGGTCTCTTTCTTATTGATAAAACATTAACACTGACCTTAACTGAGGCTTGTGATCTTAATTAGGTGTGTGTGCAGCTATTTAAACCAGATTTCCAAAACAATGTGATCAGTTACTGTTAACGCTTGATTCAACAAGGTTGGTTTGGAGGACTTTGATTATTTTTGCATTTTTTCTTGTTTTGTGAATAATGACCCTCATGGATATTTGTCCAAGGGAGTCAGTGACTCAGATTCCCACATCTTCTTGGAGTTCTTTGGATAATGATGTGTAGCTTTTAAAGATCAGGTTGCTTGCTTTGTGTCATCGGGCAGGTTATATTTAAAGGATATCTGCATTTTACAGATCAGGCACAAATAAGGCCTGGCTCGTTACATTCAGGAAATTATATTAAGTACATGTAATCCATGATTTTTTAATATTTTTATTACCAATAATATTTAAATTTAGGGCTATGTTGGTTTGAATTTTAATTACACTATTTTTGTTTGATGTAATTATATGATGATCTGACAAATAAAAACAAATTAAAATTGTAATGAGGGGAAAATTCTCACAGCACTGCACTTGGCTAGTTTTGGGATGATATCATAGTTCAAGTTAAAAGTCATAATTGTTCCCACAATTTAAGAATAAATCAACGCCTACCGTAAACATAGGCTGTTTCAAAAAAAGAAATAATGGAAGTGAAGCAGTGTGATTCCAATTTGATGTGGCAGTGTGATTCCAATTTGATGTGGCAGTGGGATTCCAATGTGATAGTGGACTCAACTATTATCACTGGCAAACTGAATAATAGCAACAATTATCAGGAACATGTTTACTGATGAGCAGGCATCTTGAACACAAGGGAATAAAATCTGTGTAGTCCCCAAACGTTTCCAAAAACACCAAAACTTTTGAAGTTTTAAAATAAAGTTGGAGGCACCTCAAATAAAAGTATTTGTACTCTATACAGACAGTAAAATCAAGGGTGAGGTTGTTTGTTTTTGTCTTTTTTCCCATCATTATAAAACCATACTCTTTATCAAAGAAGAGTTTCTTAATAAATGCATAATATTTCATAGACCCCAGCATGCACATTGATTAGAAGATTGTTGTTCTTGTTTAATTACTGGTTATATTTTTCTGGCTTCTGATTATTGTTAAAATGTTTAGCCATTTTAATGAGCAAGGAAACACTTTTTCAATGTGTTACTCTCATTGACCTGTGTCAACTGGCTCGTTTGGTTGAGCATTGCGAAGAGGCTTTCCCTGAACTCCTGACTGTTTTTTTCTAAACTATTAAAATAAATGCAATAAGTTGAAATCAAGGCACAGAGGCTCTATACTGTGATCACAGTTAAATTAAACTATTTTCAGTAGAAAAACAGGCTTAATTAAACTTTTACTGTATTAGGAGGAGCTTTGACTTGACTTCTTATCAATACACTTATACAGCAAATTGAAATTATATTTGTATTTTGTGATTTTTTTTTTCAAATTCTGCCTGGTTAGAACCAAAAGCTTCAATTGTTTTCTTACTTGGATTTTAAGGGCACCACAGCACAACAAGACCTGTTTTCCGATGTTTTATAAATGAAAATATGAAAATTGTGCCATTCATTTGTACTCATCCCCCAAGGGACTTTTACCAGAATTACAACTGCAAGTATTTTAGGATATCTCTCTATCAGTTTTACAAATCCAGAAAATAAAGTGTTTACCCATTTCTGTGTGCAAGTTATTTTTAGGGTCTGTCAGATTGGATATTTCATGTGAACAGCAGTTACTGACACAGACTCACAGTTGGAAATGTACTGTACTTTGGCTACTAGCCAATTCCACCACATGAATATGCTTTAATCTGAACCTGGGTGTCCAGATCTAGCCCTCAAGTGCCAGAGTCCCATAGGCCTTTCTGGCCTGTGGGACTCCGGAAGCAGCTGATAGGTACCGGCAGGCCAACCTGAGTGCAGCTTAGATGGTCACTGAGGCAAAAACTCGGTCGTGGGTGGAGTTTGGAGAGACCATGGAGAATGACTTCCATATGGCTTCGAAGCGATTCTGGTCCGCCATCCGGCGTCTAAGGAGGGGGAAGCGGTCTGCCACCAACACTGTTTACAGTGGGATGGTGTGCTGCTTACCTCAACACGGGACATCTTGGGTCGGTGGGTGGAATATTTCTTAGACCTCCTCAATCCCACCAACACGCAGAGTCTGGGGACTTCGGGACGGGCTCTTCAATTTCTGGTGCTGAGGTCACCAAGGTTGATAAAAAGCTCCTTGGTGGCAGGGCTCCGGGGGTGGACGAGAATCGCCCTGAGTTCCTCTGGATGTTGTAGGGCTGTGTTGGTTAATGCAGCTCTGCAATATTGCGTGGACATTGGGGGCAGTTCTCGCTAGTAAGGTCTATTCAGGGGTTCTGGAGAGGAGGGTCCGATGGATAGTCGAATCTCGGATTCAGGAGGAACAATAAGGTTTTCGTCCTGGCCGTGGAGCTCTACACCCTCAGCAGGGTCCTGGAGGGAGTTCGCCCAACCAGTCTACATGTGTTTAGTGGAGTTGGAGAAGGCATTCGACCGTGTCCCTCGGGGAATCCTGTGTGGGAATCCTGCCAAGGTTACCCTTTGTCACCAATCCTGTTCATAATGTTTATGGACAGGATTTGTAGGTGCAGCAAAGATGTTGAGGAGATCCGTTTTGGTGGCCTCAGGATCGGGTCTCTGCTTTTCACAGATGACGTAGTCCTGTTGGCTGCATCAGAATGTGATCTACAGCTTTCGCTGGAGCGGTTCTCAGCCGAGTGTGAAGCGGCTGGGATGAGGATCAGCACCTCCAAATCTGAGACCGTGGTCTTGAGCCGGAAAAGGGTAGGGTGCCTTCTTCGGGTTGGGGAAAGGGTCCTTCCTCAATAAGCCTTCCTCAAGAAGAGGAGTTTACGTATCTGGGGGTCTTGTTCACGAATGAGGCGTCTGCAGTTATGCTGGCGCTGTACCAGTCTGTTGTGGTGAAGAGAGAGCGGAGCCGAAAGGCAAAGCTCTCGATTTACCAGTCGATCTACGTTCCTAACCTTATCTATGGTCACAAAATTTGGGTGGTTACCGAAAGAACAAGATCATGGATACAGGCGGCTGAAATTTGTTTCCTCCGTAGGGTGGCTGGGTTGTCCCTTAGAGATAGGGTGAGAAGCTCGGTCATCCGTAGGGGGCTCAGAGTAGAGCTGCTGCTCCTCCACATCGACAGGGGGGCCAGTTGAAGTGGCTCGGGCATCTGGTCAGGTCGCCTCCTGGACGCCTCACTGGTGAGGTGTTCTGGGCATGTCCCACTGGGAGGAGGCCCAGAGGAAGACCCAGTACCCGCTGGAGGGACTATGTCTCCCGGCATGCCTGGGAGTGCCTCGGGATTCCTCCCAAGGAGCTGGCCCTGGTAGCTGGGGAGAGGGAAGTCTGGGTCTCCCTGCTTGAGTGGAAGAAGATGGATGGATGGATCAGCCAGTGTTCCTTACAGGTTTTTTTTCCAGAATTGCCCTGAATTTATCACTATCCATTTTTCTATTATCCCTGACCAACTCTCCCCAAAGCACGATCTTACCTCCACTGCATTTTCCTCTGAAATGTCCAGGGTATTAGCTGTCCACCACACATAGGGCCTGGTTTATCTAGATACCTAATAATGACTGCAAACTTGTGTGGGGCGCTAAACATTTGCAACAATGGATTGTCCTTCATTTGCGAATGATTTACTAAAATTGCATGAGCAATTCCTAACAGGCACAAGGAGCAGTATTCAAATGAGGAGGTTAGAGCCGTTAATGTAAGCTGCGCCACAGGTATAGAGAGGAGGAATATGTGTACGGATTCATTAAGTGTCTTTGGCTAGATAAAGGGATAAAAACAACATGCTTATCAATTTTGTGGCTGTTACAAAATTAAATACTATTTGGCTAGAATGTTGTGAATTATATTTCTTGTTTGTCAATAATAGACTTAACGTGTGCGTTGTACATTTCTGCTCAATGCCAGCATCATAATCCAGAGTCAGATTTAAAAACAAGGTCGTTAAGATGTCCATATTCTACTAATATAATTGAAATGCACCGTCATTTATCGTAGCCTCTATTAAATATCAATTTGCAGTAGATAAAACGGTATCTTGAAAATCTGAAATGTATGAATTTAGTTTATTATGACATTTTAAATGTCATATATAATGCCAAATATCATTGTGGTATTGTACGTGATAGCTACATTTTATTAACTGGAACCCAGGAAGATTAACGACTTCGGTGGAAACTTATAAGGATCACTTGGATCTGAGTACTTGGAACTAAGTACTTGCCAGTACAGAGTACCAAGACCAATACTTCTACCACACACACACAAAAAAGAATGAAATGCATTGGGAGACAAGTTTTATTTTCTTCTCTGCTTGTTATAACAAATGATTGTGAACTAGATGAAAAAATACTAATACTAAAATACTAATAAATACTATCACAAAACTACAATTTTAAGTAAAAAATAAACATTGGCTGTGAAGTTATTGTAGTTTCCATTTTTTAAGTATCACTTAATGGTATCGGTTAACGTTAACGATTACAAGTACGAGTACATAAGAATGGTATCAGCCCAATACCAGTATCTGTATCAGTGCATCCCTAGATTTTATTTAGGAATGTGAAACTAAAAAGAGACTAATGTATTTGTATGTTTTGTTTTTTTAATTATAAAATGAAATAAATATTTTTCCTTCCACTTCACAATTGTGAACTATTTTGAGTTGGTTTACCATATAAAATCCAAATATAATACAGTTAGTTTTGTGGCTGTAACATGACTTACGCAAGACACTGCAACTTCACCATATGCAATATCTCCAGCCATTTTGGTATCCATCTATCTATCTTCTGCTTATTCATGCTTGCTCTTGTAGAGTTGCAGTGTTGGTATTCCTAATTTGTGCAATTTATTTCCCCTCAAATGAAAAGAGCATCATTACAAATAATATGCCTTTCTATCACCTTTCCCATTCACATTCAGGATAGATTGAAGCAACATGACACATGCACTGCCAATCAATACTAAACACAGTTAAGGAGCATGAATTTAAAAGGGATTCCGTCGGGTATATGTTTTATTCCCATGGTTGAGACTAATCAATGTTATCTCTCTTAAAGTAAGAGTCCAAGGGGTTAGGACTTCAGGCTTTGATATATTAGAGATCCACGGATCCATGACGATTGCAACTCACTGTGCGCTTAGCACTTCTTCACTAGGTGAAGACGCACAGTGAGTTATGATTCATCTTTGGGGCAAAAAAGGTAAATATTTATATAACTGTAAGGTTTATGGCCATTAGACTGTTAATTACTATTAAGTTATATTGTCTGTGTATGGCATTTTTCGTTTTTTCAGTAATAACCTTATGTTGAACGCGGTGACACAAACTTAAGACATGCCCTTCAGAAGCGCTAAAAATAGATGCTAAAACAGCTGCTGCAAACATTTTCATGCTTAGTAAATCACACTGCACTTGGAACGCATACTTATTTGCCTGTTCTTCCAATTATTTTGTGTCTTCTACCATATTCAGTATGGGGAAAAAGCGCTAAAAGGATTGTGTGCGTCTTGCTCCAATTTTAACAGGTGCAACGCTCTCTGTACCATGTTAGTAAACTATCTAGAGTCGGTTTCTGCAACGCTGTGCATTTTGCACCCGTTTTAACAAGTGCAAAACCTTGATAAATCAGGCAAATAGTGTTTTTTTGAGGGTCAGAAATTAGATATTGGTCTTATCTGACAAGATAACCTTCTTCTGCATATCTGCTTTGCTCCCTGGTAAACTGCAAATGGGAGTTATTTTGTCTTTCTTTCAACAACAGCTTTCTTCGAGCTATTCTCCCTTAAAGGCAGGATTTATGGTGTGTGAAAGTAATGCGTGTCTTTTCAAAAGATTCCCCCATCTTAGTTGTGGATCTCTGCAGCTCCTCCGGAGTAACCTTGGGCCATTTGTCTCCTTCTCTGATTAATGCTCTCTTTACACTGCCTGTCAGTTGAGGCCGGCAGACAAACAATACTGTATCATTTTTTAAATGTTAGTCTAAAACAATTCTCCATGGTAAGTTCATGCTCAGCATATTTTTCATATAATATATCTGCATTAAACATTCCCATGATGTGATCGCTGATCTATCTGCTATACTTCTTGATCTGCAGTATGCTTTTTGTGCACTTATGTTCTCAAACAAAACTTCACATACTTGCTGTGTGTGAAGGTAAATTACACAGAGGTGGACACTATTTACAGAGTCAGTGACTATTGAAAGAAACTGGTTGCTATGGATTTTATTAAGGGGTAATAGAGTAACAAAATGTTATGAAAAACATTAAACTATGTATTTAGTTTTTCTTCCACTGCACAATTATGCGCTAATTTGTGTTGGTCTATCAAATAATATTAAAATAAAATAAACTGAAGTTTGCAGATCTAACATGGAAAAATGTGAAAAAGGTCAGAAGGTTAGAATTATTTTATTATTACTTAAACCAACTGCATTTATCAAGTATTCTTACAGAAATACATTTAGCAAAATCCGAAGCTCAGATAAACATGTCACTTCCCTTCATTAGAAGCCATTGTAACTGACCTACAAAAATAGAATTAACCTCGCTAAAAGAACGCATCTACAATTGCTGTGGTCACAATGACTGGATAAACGGCTTTACTCTGCCTCTTATACAGCACACAGCTGCAGTTTCTGTCAACGTCTTACGTTTTCATCAGTGGACAGTCCACCCTAAAGGCTTAAGACAAGTGGGATTAATGAACTAGTGTGTGTTGTTGACACCTCCAGAGACAAGCATAGAGGACAAGAATGCCTAGTAGAAAAAAAAAAGAAAAGATTTTTGATTTGTTTTTGTACTGCTAGTTACAATTTTACATAAAACCAAAAACAAATATTTGCTATGAAATGAATATACAAAATTAGAAGAAATAAACTTCAAGAAGAATAAAGTACTGGAAAGTAATCTAATATAAAGTACACCAAAACGGGAAAGTAATTTTTACTCTAATATGAAAGCATGAACTCTTTTTGGTTTACATACAACCATTTTACATCCAGTGTCATGTGAATCAACCCCCCACCCCCTTAGATGAAGAATAGGGGGCCAGGGGATGATGAAAAGTTCATTTTATAAGAACTTTAAGGAACTTAACACCATGAAAGATTTTTCCACATGTTTGGTACAAACAGCACTTCAAATTTTAAACCAGATTTGAAGTACAAAGGATAATGTATGCATTTTGAGAAATTATCAAAACAAAATAAACTTCCACCTTTTACCTGCTGTTATGTCTCACTACTGTAAGGTTTTTACTGTTCTTTTCATCATTCTGTAACAGAACCAAATTCTGGTCAAACACCTCTGTGATTTGGGAACCCATTCCATTTGATTTTATGGATCAATGAATTTCTGGCGCATTAAACGGAATGGCTGTCTATGTAATGAAACGGTTTTAAACACAGGTGTCCCCCAGGGCCATGTCATTTCCTCTTTTTATTGTCTATTTATACCAATGAGATTATGAGGAGCAATAATGGCCTCGTTTTGATTAAGCATTCTGACAACACGACCCAGGGGGACTGTCTAATTCTCAGTAAGACACAACAAAAAAAAGATAACATTACAGAACTGACAGATCCGTTTGACTAATTCCACCTCAAAAGGCAGAACAGAAAAAGCAGGAGAGTAACCAGCCATATCAATACCTGGCACCTCTTAAAGGAAGTTTCCAACAGAAGGCTAGTAAAAGATGCTCAGAACCTTTCTCTATAGGAACATTATTTACAGCGACATACAGAAGAAGCTCGAGGGATGTGTAGTCAATAAAAATGCTCATTAATGTCCTCGGCTTGAAAAAACTGTCCTGGTTTGATCAGCAGTCTAGGAGCTTGCAAAAACAGTCAATCAGGAGGCTAAAATCATTTGGCTGTCGATAAACTCCCTGATAATCATCAACTGGTTTGCACACTAAGGTGTCTGCCTTTAAGGGGAGGATGGTTTTGCATCCACTGGAGTAGCGTAATATGTGCTGCAACAGCTGTTTAGATTGATTACCAGCAGTAATAGCTTCAGCAAGTTAGAGAAAAAAAAAACTTTTACAGAGTCTTTGTGAAGCATACTTTTTGCCACATTACAGCCAGAAACTTAAACATAAGTTGAAAGGATTTCATGTGACAGACCAACACAAACAAGTGCTTGTTTGAGATGCAAAAAAAAAAAAAAACACACATTGTTTTTCAAGATGTTTTTGAGTGGTGCATATGTATTTAGCCCCCCCTGAGTTAATGGTCTGTAGAGCTGTTGTAGCAAGTATTTTAGAGTATACCTCCACCACCCTTTTGCAAAACTGCCAATTTTTCTGTCCTAAATAGCTTAAGCTTGGTTAGAATGGTTGCAGGGTGTGAATTAACTGTATGTTTATTTTCCAGCTGCAAGGTTAATCTCCAACTCAGTATCTAGTCATTTCTGACTTTTAACTGGTTTACAGCATCCCCACAGCATAATATTACCCCCACCATTATTTTGTCATGGCAGAATTCCATAGAGATGAAGATAAGGATAAGGATGAATCAGTCTCCATTGGCGTTTTAACATATTTATTACAATGGTACAACAAGCCCTCTTGGGTTATCGCTCTCTCTCCTAAACATACCGCTTCTGCCTGCCTGTGTGAGCTTCTAGAGCTTTTCTATCGCAAGTGTTTGGCCTATTGTGCAGGCATAACAACAATAAAATAAGTCCTTCAGTTAACAAGAAAAGGTTAAATGTACATAAGTCTATTTAAACTTCAGTCTCTTCATTGAGTCCTGGCATATTTCCCAGATGTCTTTACTAATAATTACTAATTACTCAATAGAACTAATCTTGAAATCATTTTCCCATAACAATTCACTTTAAGGATGTGGTTTTTGTGATGTTTGTTTTCAACTACAAAGTGATTTTTCCATTTAGGCTAAAATGTTCTTTTGCTGTGTGCCCTACACGACTGGTGGTAAACTACAGAGATGCATCTCACCACTTTCCTTGAACAATTCAACGATCTTGCCATTTTTCCATAAAGTAGAGATTTGTGGATTGCACAGCTAATAGTTTTGCTAGTAAATTCTTTCACCTAAATTGTGGATCTCTGGAGCACCTCCAGAGTTACCATTGGCTAATTTTTTCTCCTCAGTCCTCTCTTTGCACGCCTTTAACAGAATACCTCTATTTATATTGAAATTTAGTTATATAGAGGTGGAATCTATTTAGTAATTAGGTAAATTCTGATGGCTGTTGTTTGCATTGGATTTTATTAGGGTTGCAACAATACCGCTTCTTTTAAAACTGATATAATACCGCCACTTGGATCTGAGTATTTGCCAATACAGAGTACCAATGCCAATACTTCTACCACACACACAAAAGAATAATGAAATGCATTGGGAGACAGGTTTTATTTTCTGCTCTGCTTGTTATAACAAATGATTGTGAACTAGATGAAAAATAAAATACTAATAAAAATGACCACAAATCTACAATTTTAAGTCAAAAATAAACATTTGCTGTGAAGTTATTGTAGAGTTTCCATATTTTAAGTATAATTTAATGGTATCGGTTAACTTTAACGATTACAAGTACGAGAACATAAGAATGGTATCTGCCCACTACCAGTATCGGTATCAGTGCATCCCTAGATTTTAATTAGGAATGTGAAACCAGAAAGAGACTAATGTATTTTCATGTTTTTTTAATTAAAAAAATAAATAAATAAAAAAATTGTTTTCCTTCCACTTCACGATTTTGAACTATTTTTAGTTGGTTAACCACATAAAATCCAAATATAATACAGTTAGTTTTGTGGCTGTAACATGACCTACACAAGATACTGCAACTTTATCATATGCAATATCTCCAGCCATGTTGGTATTCATACATCAATCTTCTGCTTATACATGCTTGCTCTTGTAGAGTTGCAGTGTTGGTATTCCTAATTTGTGCAATTTATTTCCCCTCAAATGAAAAGAGCATCATTACAAATAATATGCCTTTCTATCACCTTTCCCATTCACATTCAGGATAGATTGAAGCAACATGACACATGCACTGCCAATCAATACTACACGCAGTTAAGGAACATGAATTTAAAAGGGAATCCGTGGGGTATATGTTATATTCCCATGGTTAAGCCCAATCAATGTTATCTCTCTTAAAGTCAGAGTCCAGGGGGTTATGACTTCAGGCTTTGATGTTTTAGACAATCCCAGAAATCAAATGATAGTTGGAGAACTGACTCGTGGACAGGTTCAGGGTTTTTATACTACGAGATTCTTTATCAAATCTGAAATTAGAAGATCCTCTGCTTGCACTTTTCACCATCACCTTCAACATTTCTCTCATTTTTCTTCCTGTGGGATTGGACATATTGGCCAAATCGCAGGCAATGTCATGAAGTGAAAATTTGATAGAACTACCCTAGACCACAGGACTGAAGTAATTTTCCTTCAAATGTCCCTTTAAGATTTAATTTATTATCAGTCATTTACATCTAATATAGCCTGAGCTCTAACATCCAGTCGTAAAACCCCATAAATTTGAGCTCTGCCGTTTCACTCGTACTTTCATGACCACAGACTGGAGTCCAGACTGTATAAATCTAAAATGTTGACTGGGTGCAGTGACAAGCTCATCAGAGATCCTCTGAATACTGTTGTATGGTTAAAAAAAGGACCATAAATGGCAAAGTTATCCAAAAACTACCCCCTACTTTCACTATCCATCAGACATGAGGTTTTATGGCTTCAAAAGCACTTCAATATAGCACAAGTGTGTGAACATAATAATATGCTCCATGTAATAGAATCTGGAACAGATAAGAAAAGCAATTAAAGATTGAATTATATAAAGACATTGATCTGGTTGTCTTAAAACATAGGAATATTAGCTATTTCACTAGGATGTTGGAGTGATTAAATGTGGAATTAAATTATTGTTTCTGACACAAACTATTTTGCAGACTAAGGTGATTTAAGTTACTTGGAAAAAAAGAAAGATGGAGAGCAGCAGCTTTAGTCCAAGGCTCTTTGTTGTTTGGAGATCTCTGCTCCTGATGTACCCTGCTACTTGCAAACATGCTTGCATGCTGCAAATTTAAAGATAGAGGTAAAATCATCTTTCTTTTGTCTCTGTGTCAGTAAAACTGTGCGGACCCACAATACGTGTTTTAGTATGTAATGAATATGTGTGTGCGTGTGTTTGCGTGTGTGTTTGTGTGTGTAGAGGGGGGTATTGCAATGCCTTGGCATGTATTTGAGCTGCCTTTGCAGCGTTAAACCACGGTTTATCAAGACAGCAAGCATACAGAGCAACAACATTTATCAACTAAGCATGAGTTTACTGTCAATAATAAAAGTGTGTTTAATTTGCTAAAAGGTCAGATGCTGTTTCATCAGTGTCACATTAGGGGCCCAGGTTGGACACAGTTATTCTAATTGTAGCTCTTACACCTCTCTAGGAGACATTACTTGATTATTTCATAAATAATTAATGTGTTCTGATTGCTGCCAAAATGCCTGCACCCTCCCACAGCTCTGTGCCTCGTCAATTTTACTTACAAGGACGGATATTAATTTAAAGTTCAAGTGGCAGTTTGTTGAATAAATGATTCTTCTTAAAAAAAAAAAAGACAAGATATACAACCATGAAGAGCACATGCATTCAGAGGGTATGTTGATAACAGACAGCCGTATCATTAATGCAGAGATGGCAAAAAAATATTGTTAGGTGCCAAGGTTTTTGTCAGCATCAAACATTTGTTTATATGCGCGTTGAGAAAGCCGTGCGTAAAATGTGGTTTTCTAAAAACATCTAAAACATTTACCTTTGAAGGCGGATAATAATAAAGGCAACGGCATAAAAGGAAGTAAAGTCAATTTTTAACCCTTCTGATCTTAACTAGAGGGTGTTGTTCAACTGAAACTCACGCTGCTATTCTGCCCGGACCAGTGCACCATCGCTTGGTTGTGCGCCGAGTCTCCCGACAGAGCAAAAGTGGAGGTGTCCAGGTGAGGTTCGCTCTGCTTCGGGTTTGAGCCCCTGCTTTCCTCCCCTGTGCGCCGGTACTCGCTTCTGAAGTTGGAAGCACCTTGAACAGTTCCCATGGACCTCTGCACTTCTCCAAACATACTCCTGTCCAAATTTTCATTGTAAGACACGCCGACACTCCTTTTCTTTTTCTCCCTGATTGAAACTGTCGGTGTTGTTGTTTCTATCACAGTTCTTGAAATGTTGTCACGCTTATTATCTGGTATTTTGAGATTCGTAATATTTTTGACCACTGCATCATTTTTAAACAGACTTTCATTTTTCACCTCATGCTCGTATTCTGAAGTTCCTTCAGTTTCAGACGTGTTTAAAACTTCATTGCGGTCACTGACTTTGAGCGAGACTTTGATCCCCGAAGATTTTCTGATCACACGTCCCATCGGCGATGTTACCTCCAAGGCATAAAATCTGTTGACCAGACTGGGAAAAGTTATCTCCCCCTGAGCTCCCAACTTGAGGTGAAAGGGGAAAAGCTGAATGCAAGCCAAAATAAAGCAACTCCAAAATGACCAAAGTGTCATTGTGCTCTCCAAATCGGACAGCCTTCTTGTGAAGGGAAGATACAGTGCGGCAGAGATGTTCGACTTCTCAGATATTCAGCAGATCATTTTTGCAAGTAAAAAAAATCATTTCAGCAGAACCACTCACGTCCAAGAAATTTTCAAAGTGAGAGACCAGTTGGGGAGGCGCTGCGCATCCGGCAAGCGCGCCAGCAGAGTATCTGCAAGAACGGGTAGTATAGAGCTCATGAGCACGTATGGGGGGGAAAAAAGAGAAAGAAGAGGAGGGAGACTTTAAAGCCTTGAAATATTTTTGAAATCTTTCCACGATCTAGGGTTTTATTCACTAACATCTCAGGCTGCTCGTGAAAACCTGTGGAAGTTATCCAGAGCTTGACAGTGTTAAAGCCGTTCATAAAAAAAAAAAAAAAAAAAAGATTTGTGCTTTGCATAACAGCGTTCAATCTGAGGCAACATTTTGCCTTTGAAACGACTGGGGAGAAAAACATAATTTGCTGGCATCAATCAGCAGCGGATTCACCTGTCAGCTGTGCACGCCCGAGCATATGTGGGAGAGTTCATTTTTAAGAGATTCACTTAGACTGCTGATAAAGATCCAGATTCCCTATTATTGTTCCATGCAGCGATGCTGCTGATGTGCAGAATATTCTTTTTCTCTTCTCCCCTCTTCTCTTCTCCCCTATAAGAGGATATTATTTTAGACCACTACAAGAAAACACAGCTGGCCTTCTTATGCACTTTAATAGATTCAAAAACTAATACTGAAAAATTATTCTATGTCAGTAATCCAACTGGAAAAGCAATTACTTATGTATACTTCAAAGACAGAGTGCAAAAACAAACTTCTAATTATTTTGACTTCAATAATAATAGGTTACAGCAAATGAAAACCTCAAATTCCATTTATCTGAAATATAGTTTACATAGGAGCAATAAGACACGTTATTATTACAGGAATGTCATGTTTTATTATATCTTAGACTGTAGTAGTCTCACTAATCTCAGTTATAATAGCATAGGGCACAAAATCATGAGAGACACTGCTGACTTGACAGCAGACAAGTATACACATCCTACACAAGGAGGGTAACCCACAAATGGTCATTACTAAAGATGCTGGCTGCTGACAGAGTGCTATATACAAGGATATAAATGGAAAGTTTAGTGAAAGAAAAAAAAAAACAAGACAAAAGCTGTATGTGGAATCATTACTTTAAAAGCCACCACAGCAGTTATAACATGTTGTATTCCTTGTGTTCAGCCACTTCTGTGTACCAGCTACATCAGCAGTGCCTTAAAGACAGAAAGCACTAGACTGGAGCTCAGTGATCTAAAATCTACATACATGTTTATCTGAAAACATTATTATTATTATTATTATTATTATTATTACAGTAATTTTTTTTATTTGCATGTTTTTTCCATTTTTATTTTCTTTTTATTGTTTAGATTATGTTTTAAAAGAAACCTTGAAGTTATTTCATGAATGTTTGACTTTATATTTATGAGTTATAAGCAGTGAGGGACCCAGCTCCCAGTGCTCCTTTTAACTCTGCACAATCAGATTTTCTATTTTTCATACATTTTTACTGTTCACATTTGAAAAATTAAGCATCCTGCCAAATCAATAAGCTATTTGAAAGGTATTAGTTTCAATTAGTAGAGCCAAATGAATCCTGCAAGGCATATGCTTTACTTCCTGTTGATAAAACCTTTCTCTCTCTCCCCCTCTCCATCCATCCATCCATCTATCTATCTATCTATCTATCTATCTATCTATCTATCTATCTATCTATCTATCTATCTATCTATCTATCTATCTATCTATCTATCTATCTATCTATCTACTGTTACAAAAATGGTAAGTCAGGGTCCAAAAAAGTAGTTTTCTTGTAAAACTTAATACGACACCTTTTAATGAGGAGCTGAAATGTATGCAAGATAAGTTTGCATCAGCTACTAGACTGTTCCCCAAGGAAAAACCATGAAAGAAGTATTTCCACCTTCCTCAAGGACAACAGGAACATCACTGAAGAGGGGCAAAGAACCATGCTACAACACGTGAGAGAAAAAAATTTTAGTACCTAAAATTTCCACAGAATAGTTATTAGTGCTAACTAATATGAAGGGGGTAAATGTAAGGCCTTTGATTTCATCTTATTTTAACTGAGATTTAAAAAAAGAACATGACAAATATTTTTCTTTTATTTATTTTTATTAATATTAAGAAAAACGGTTTGATCTTGTTCAGTAAATCATATCTCAGCATGATAATCATCTGTGCAACAAGTTTAGTGTAGTGGGGAGATAAAGGAAATTCACAGTCTTTGAAACAAAAAACTAAATCAACCAGCCAGATTGACAGCAACATGAGTTTATTGCTGGAAAAGGTACCTTGTGATGTTGAATGGATTCACAGACAGCACAGAACAGTAATCAGAGTGCTAAGGCAGGCAGGCAGCAGTGCCATCCTCCTTAGAGGCCCCACTTTTTGGTCACTGCATTTCGGCACGGCTGTACAAACAAATTGAGATTCATACAAGTGAGGGCTCCGGGCAGCAGGTGCTACTGTTGCTATCCGCAGCATTGCCAGGCGGCTAGCTCTCATTCCCGCCAGAACGCCTCTGCAATGAGGGGGTAATTGGACTGATCACACTCTGTTTACCCATTATGCTGTGAAAATGAAGTGGGTTGCTCCCAAACACAGTGTGACAGTCCAGGGATGAAGGAGGAGTCTCCTCCATCAGAGACACATCTTTTAATCTGTGCTAACCTTGGGCTGGCAGCACTATGTGGCTATATTGTTTACTTCTTAGTTATGTGTGTATGTATGTGACACGTACAGAGAAAAGACTGAGGAAGAGTTCAGCATTTGTTGTTATCTGAGAAAGTATCTAGGGAGGGAGCTTTAATGTGCCTGTATGTATGAATCTGTACGCCACATCTTGTATGCTTGCTCCTAAACTAATGCAAAGGAATACTGTATATCTTTAGGAGAGGATATCTCTGAAGCTGCATAAGACACCGTTTTGGTAAAAGAATATAAGGAGCAAAAGAATTATGAAAAACATGACCAAAATCTCTGCATATCAGCGACTCTCAATCAGCTTTATATCCTCTTCTCCTCAGCATTAATCATTGTCAATATTATCAGATGCACTCCTTTCATCTCTTTGGGCACACAGTTGGGACAACCTCTGCAAAAGCCTAAAATCCACTCTTTAGTTTCCAGCCAGAGACAGGAAGTAAACTTTAAAGCTTTCAGGACAAAATTCAATTTGTGCATTCTCTGTCTGCATCCCTGGCTTGTTAGCTCCAACACTTCAGTGATCCCAGTGGAGCGGACGCACATGCAGCAGTAGGAACCATAATGGCCATCAACCAGACAGTTCGCACTCATACGCAAGAGATGAACAGCAAGGTGCACTTGCCCCTCGCCTATACCCGAGCCATTAAAAAGAGAGATTTTCTTTTATTGCAGATGGCAAAACACTTATTTTGTACTTCCTTTATCATCCGGATGAAAGGAAGGCATTTTAAAATCACAGTGGGAGGAGTAGTTTAGGACAGTTTGCCACTGCAATAAACCTAGCCCTGTCACTGAAAACATAATTTTCTCCCTTTATGAGTTACTATCACATTGATGTCTTTCTTTGTGATGAACATGGGAGCAAGGCTGACAGCATATCAATGCAATTTACCTAAACTTCCAAACTCATAGTTTAGTCACAGCTGCAGTTTGTCTGTAGACAAAATGTTTTAAATGCACAAATACAATGCCTGTGTCTGCTGCTTCATCGGTATTCACTGGTATACGGATGTTTCACTTGATGATAACACCTGTTATAGCTATGCCACTGTGTCTGTCTGGAACAATATTGTTTCCTAGGTTTGACAGAAAAAGGAAATGACAATTTAAACAAAAATACACAAGTAAGAGTTGTCTAAGGCATGCCACACGTAAATAGAAAGGTGAGATGGATAAGGAAAAGATGGACAAACTCTGAAAATAGTTTGGTAGAGTTAAGGGAAGATTTTCAAGGAAGCGGTACAAACCTAACCCTTGTAACCCAGTTCACTGTTGAAAAAAATGAGGAGGAGAGTGGGTAGATTCCATGTGTAAAATCTGCAGAACGAGATACTTTTATACTGAGACTTGGGATTAATCTATAGGGAGTGGTTTAGGCATGGTCTTGTTCCCAAAATGTTATTACTTAATAATTTTACCATGAGTAAGTATATTAGTAAGATGTGAAATAATTGACAGTGAAACGTGCAAAAAGAAAGCAAAATACTATATTAAATGAAAAATGGAATTAAAATGTTTTCAGGATGGATGAATAGACTTAACTTGATCCTTGGATAACCAAAAATACACAAGTGAAAGTAATAATTATGATTAGCTTGTGTTTTCATCTGTGCTGTGTCACTTCACATACAAGCCTGCAGCTTAAAGGATCTGGTGGACAACTACTCCAGCACATGATTGTCTTTGTTGTGTGTTTTACAAATCTTCCTTTATATTTCTTAAGCTGTGGTCCTCAAGCTCCAAGCTTTCATTTCACTTCTTTTTTTCCAGAGTACTTACTTCAGATTTGTCTCTGATAACCTTTAAAGGAGTCATAACCTGGAATTTTCACTTTTCCACAGTGAAACATGTATATTATAGATTCCTAATGATTTTGCACTGGCCAGAAGCCAATTTGATGATGGAGCATTTGTTTACCCTTGGCTATATATTTTTCTAACTGACTGAAAGTTTTTAAAATATTTTTTAATGTACAGCACAACAAACAATCCATTCTTCTTTATGAACATTCTGATATTAATATTTTTCTTTTCTATAAAATACTTTTTGGAGTGAGTTTCAACACGTTTGCATTGTTGTTTTTTTGGTTGATGCTATGACCAAATTTCCCCTTGTGGAACTATTAAAAGATTATTCTATTCTATTTTTCCTCAACCAGCCCAAATATACCCAACCTGCCCAAGCACTCATACACAAGATATCAGTTTCTCTCCCATTTCAAAATCAAACCCGGAGGATATATCATATGTGGACAATGCAGACCAATGCTGCTGCCACCTCACGCCACACCTTTCCCCCATTCCCCTCGTATTCTGTCAGGCGCTGGGGCCGCCATTACTGAATTCAGATTAGGAGTATGCTACAGAGTTGAGCTTGGAAAAGGAAGAAACACATTGCTCTGTTGTTGAGTACCCAGCCCGACCAAGCCTTAAGGACCAATGGATTAAATCCTTTTTTTTGTCAGTGCTTAACATTTTAAGCCAGAATCTTTTGCTGATTTGGGACAATATTAGGTGAAATGGCCTCGAAACTCCAGTTGGAAAGAGGGGCCATTCCAACAATCAGAGACTTCCCTTCAATTCACACAGTAAGGCTGTAGTTTTGTTACTCTGCTGTGTATAACAAACAGCAGCTAACTGCTATTGGGGCTATAGGGGACAGAGGGCACCATGTTGGAAATACTCAAAGGTTGACAAACTGCCGAAAACACAGTAAAAAGCTGAATTAAGAAACATGTATGGAATGCATTGAATTCTGTAGGCTTGGTTTAGTTGAGCCATAACTTGAGCTATGTTGTTATTTTGGAGCAGGATGCTGAAGTGGCGCCTACGGTGTCAACCCCCCTCCTTCTGGCTACCAATCATTGAGCCCCTCATTTGCATCAAATAAACCATCTGGTACAGCTGAAATATCATGCGTAATCTCATGAGACAATTGTGTGTTTATAAAAAAGGGACAGAAACGCACGTATTTATTTTTTTCACTACATTTTTTGAATGACCTGAAAGACTATAATAGAGTGTGGTTATCCACTGTAGTAATAGGTTATGGCTCCTTTAAAAGCCTCAAGCCACTGCCACTCCCTAATGACAACACCTACCTGGAATCCTCACCCCTTCTTCATGACGATCCATTAAAACATTTGCCGTCCACCCACCTACACCAAAACTCAGCATAAATCAAGGAGGAACTGTAACAAATTCAATGTACCCAAGCCACCTCAGAATGTTGAGTATTTGTCCTCCTGTTGGTAACCAATACTTATAACCAACAAAATAATTACCGTAATATCTTCCATAGTATACCAGCAAACCTGCCTTCTCTTCTCCTAGACTTCTCGGACTGCCTCTTATTCATGTTACTGCTAATAAACCTAACTCTAACGTGTTCAACTGATCTTTATGGTCTGTCTGCACTTTGGATCAAAGCGAAGGCTTAAAAACGTGACAGTCAAAAGATATCCTTCCTGCAGATGTGTTTCTTCTTTTCCACCAACTGGCCATAGGATCTTTTTAGGCTAACAAAGCTCTAAATACTGTAGGTAAGATACTACTTATTATAGTTTAATTTACATCTTATTCGAACAACATGTTCATGTAGAGTTGTTTTCAGTAGGTATGTTTCTATCTAGTTAAGTACAAACAAATCAGGAAAAATAAATCTGAATTAAACATTGCATTGTAAACATAATTTCCATGTAATTTTACACCACATGTAGACATGTGGGTACCTTAATCACTCCACCCCCACAGTTTGGTGTAGAGACTCACATCAGTGCTTTATAACTACAGCCTTGAACTCTATGACTGCCATATCTGGGTTCTACTTCGCAGAAGCCAGTGGCATTTTTTGACTTGTTTTCCAAGACTGTGTTTTTTATTACTGACTAAATCAAACAACGCCAGCTCAGAAAAATATAACAAAGAGTAAGAAAGTTACCCCCCCCCCCCAGAAATAGAAAACTGCCAACTGTAAATGTGTGACTGCTTTACAAAACAATTAATTACACAGTCCATAAAAATAAAATATCACATTTCCGAAATAAAGAGTATGGACTGTCTTTATTTTCATATTTCTTTAAAAATAATGACAAAATCAAATCTATTGCATGTAGTTTTATACATTTAAAGAAATATTTGATCTCAATATTTTTAAAACCTTTCTTTATCCTTCAATGTTTGGATTTTGGTTTTCATTTGTATCTTAAAAATGTTGTTTATTTATATTCATTTAATTATGCTTTATTCTATTAATTTCATCATTCTTCTTTATTGTTAATTTCTGTGCATTTAGTTTTTTTCATTTAGCCTTGTGTTTTGTTATTTGTGCTTTTGGGTTTAGTTCCTTTGGATCAGTCTTGTTCTTTTTTCTCCTCGGTTTGTTGTTTCTTTCACTCTTAGTTTGTCTCCTTTATGTTTACTATTTACTTTCCCTAAGCCTGCCATTTGCTCCCTTCAACAGCTGTCCCCAATCCCCTCAGTTCCTAAGTCATTCTTCACTTCTTCCTCAGTATTTAAGCTTGGTGGTTCTCCTTGATTTTTCATGGATACTGCTGTCTCTCTGCCCATCTCAGTGTTCCATGACCAGCATTTCCTGCAATTCCTTTTGTTAGTGTTCCTCCTTCCAGCTCTGCACTTGGGTCCTTCAAACCTGACAGAACCTGGTAAAAATATTTTTATGTCAGAATCCTACAATTGACAAAGAGCTTTATTTTACAACTGTATGTGTCAAAAGGTAATAATTGTTGGGGGTTTTTCTGTATGAATATGTCACCAATTATGTAGCACATAGTGCCCAGCAATTATCACTAACTCATGTAATCACACAATACTAAATTTGGTCTGTTCATTCTTATTCAACACATTTGTTTATGGCCACTGGCAAACAAAACACCATCTGCCATCATAGGCATCTGATTGACTCCCTTTGAAGATACCTGATTTGTGTTGGAAAGGAAATTGCCAGTGAGGACACAAAATCGTCCTGCTTGATTGAGCGTCTCATTTCTTTTACAGTTGTGAGCAAGTCAACTTGTGATGGTATATAGACGCACATATACATTGTAGATAAAATTTCACCTATTAAAGGAAATCTGTTTTTATCATCAGACAGAAAAAGAAGCATGAAAACAGCTTGAGTAGACAACAGTGCTGGACACATTTATTGGCTGCCCCCCGGTAAAGCTTTATAAAAGCAATTTATTGCAGCAGCGTAATCAAAAACTGAAAAACCTAAGCAAATAGCACTTTTTTAAACATCAGTGTTTGCACAATTATTGGTACCACTGCGTTGTTTATTTTGACAACCCTCTTTTGCCAATACGACAGTAATTAGTATTCCATAAGATTTCTCAAGTGTTAAGCATACATGCAGATTATTCAGTCCCTTCGATCATCCTGCCATCTCTTCAGCTCACCCCTCATGTTTCTATTAAGATTTAGGCCTGATGACTGAAATACCCATGGAAGACGGTTGATTTTTATTTCTAAGGAAATATTTCCGCACTCATATGCATAACTGTTTTTGATTACTATCCTGCTGAAAGAACCACTGACATCACATTCTGTTTATTTGCAGAGGACACCATATTTTACTCAAACTTGTTCTGGTATTTCAAGAGGGTTACGTTTCCATGCACTTTAACAAGGTTCCCAAAGACTTTTGGAAAAGAAACAGAGATCCTCCATCATACTTAACTACGGGCATAAAGTACGAATCCATGTATTCATACCTAGTTTTATATCAGACCAGCTGGGAGAGCTTGCTGCTAAAGATTCAGTTTTAGTTTTGCTTGATGAATGCAAATTACTTCTTCATAGTTTTGCAAGTTTACGTTTGTGATGGTAGGATTTCCAACTTTTTTTTTTCTGCGATTCCACTCCTGTCAGTTCACTGTCGGGCTTTGTTTTTAAATGAGGAATTTGTAAGCATATTAGTCCTCATGCAGCTGAGTGTTAAGGCTATGTCACATTTATACCCCAGGAAAACAGAGAGCATTGGGTTACTGATTAAAAGTTTTTCAAACCTTTACTCAACCTAAACATGTAAAGTTAAAATTGTTGTCTTAATTATTTTAGCTTGAAGTATTTTCATCCAGCACAGTATATGGTGAATATTCAGTTTATGAGGGACACCAAAGCAAAGTTAGCATTGCTGAATAACAGCAATTTGAGGGAGTCATTGTAGACAGACAATTCCTTCCTAATAGCCAAATACTGGAATTAAAAGCACAAGTGGCGCAGTAGAGTAAATATGGTCTGTCATTAAGGGCTCTAAAGATGCTCACAGACTGACGTTGATTGGGTTAGGGTTACCTGGCAGTAACACTGCGGTAACGGCATTAACATAGCACATATAGCTGTAAAATCCCTGTTGTTTTTTTGGGCACAATTAGTCTCAGTATGAGGGGGAAAAAAACAAAAACAGGAGGTTAGATTAAAAAGGTGATAAAACTCAGCTTGTGTTCAATCCAAATTCTCTCTCTCGCCTTTTAGCATTAGTATGATGTTGGGGCAGATTTACAACACTATAACATGGTAAATTAAAAGGATCAGTACGTGTTTGGAATGAGAACTGCCTATTACAAAAAAGGCATCCTGCCCGTTCTCCTGCCTCCAGTATCATAAACAAGTAATGGTTGTATCAGTTTACTGTCCTGTAATATTTCATGCCGACAAGATAGAAGCCCAAAGAGAAAAAAAAAAGTCTTGACTATTATAGATTTTGACCCGCATTTACACATGGGCTCTGTGGACAAACTTGGACTTTCAGCAGGTTTCCTTCAGGCTTTCCTCAAAGACTGAAGGAAAAGTCAATACTGCTTAAAACCCTCTGCAACATTTCTGCGACATTTATAAATTAGCACTTTAGAACTCAGCCAAAGGTGAAGCCTTCCTTACTCCCTTACTGTTTTGGGGGAATGTATGGGCAGACAGTTGCTTTACTACTAGAAACCCTTTTTCCTCTCAACAAATGAGAGCACACACATTACTCCGGTTTTTTGTCTCCCTGTCTGTCTTGGTCTCTGTCATCCTTTCAAACCCATTCCCACCACCTCCTTCCCAACTCACCCCAGTCTTTTTTCTTCTCTATGTGCCTATACTTGCACTTCCTCACTTGCTTTCTTCCCATCTCACCACTTTTGAAGTCAGAGACAGCTTGAAATCCAATGCGGTTCCTTTTTGGACAGCCAGGAGGAAATGGCTCAGAAAGAGGGGCTCAAGTTCGATTACAACTGTTAATCAAAAATCTACACTGCCCAGCATAGCGTGATGTGAGAAATGATTTTGCTTTCGATCTGTCAAAGCTGCTATTTGTTGCGTGCACTGACCTATATGAAGATACATTTGGCATCAAAAATAGAAAACTAGGCTACACCATAAAAAATAAACAACTGTGCTGATATGCAAGACAGCACAAATGAAAATGAAAACAGAGAGAAAGCTCTCACAAATAACTGCACACACTTCAGAGTTCTCTTTGGCTCATTGGAAGACATTTCCTTTACCAATACATTTAGCAAACCTTCACATTCAAATTTCACTCAGCTAATGTTATACATTCTCTCAAATAAAACTGTGATAACTGCATATTTTGTAAACCAGTGTCATGATTCTCAAATTTCAACGTGAATATTGATATTTAAAATACTCCATTCTTGATTCTATCCTGGGAAAAATATAAAATATTTGTAATAAAAATCTTTGATATTCCTCTATAGATTTTTTTTCCCACTAAGAGCCCCAGTGCTCTAAAATATAAAAAAAATGGAACGCTAATAATTCTTTTTGCCCAGAAGCAATAAGTTCTTGACTCAAATATAACTCTGAGACTTTCTTAGAGGATTTTGTATGTTTGTACTGTATGTTCCCCCTGTGCATGATGCCATTTTTTCAGGGTGCGCAGATTTTCTTTCAAAGTCCAGAAACATTAATGTTACTTTAATTGGAGTAGTTTCTGTGTAAGTAAGCTGCTTGTATTGTCAATTTAGGATTGTGATTGTATGGTGACTAGTCTAAGGTGTACTTTTCCTCTAGCACATTAACATGTGAAAATAGGCACCAATATCATTTGACAATGAGTTGGAACACGATAATAAGGAAAACATTATGAAGACCAAGGGGCACGGCAGACAGGTCATACAGTAGATAAGGTTGAAAAGTTTAGAGCCAGATTAGATTTTAATGTCTGATGCTCTGAAAGTCACAGAAAGCACTATTACATCTATTTTCTGAGACATGAAAGGACCAGGACACGCTGGAGGGACAATGTCTCTCACCTGGCCTGGGAGAGCTTTGGAATTCCTCCAGAGGAGCTGACCTAAGTGGCTGGGGAGAGGGAAGTCTGGCTCTCTCTGCTTAAGCTGCTGCAGACCAACCTCGGATAAGCGGCAGATAATGGATGGATGGATGAATGGAGTGATAGAGGAAAGAGCATGACACAAGAGTAAAACTAGCAAGACATGTCATGTTTAACTGACTGTTGTAATTGAAAGCATCAATCATAGAAGCAGCCAAGAAGCTAACTTTATGAGGTATAGTGCTCCACAGCTCACGTATGATGAAAACTGATTCGAAACTGATACTCTGGGGAGCATGGTGGCACATTTGGTAGTACAGCTCACCTCACAGTTAGAAGGTTCATCAGGAATGCCTTGGGAGCTGAGGGTGTGTTTGTTCCTCCGCATCAACGGCACCCACACCCTGGGTGGGGTTGGCGAAAGCGTTTGGAGTTCTCCCCGTGTTCCCTTGAGTTGCTAATGTGAGCTACTCCCACAAAAACAACACCAGTCCTGGGCTGTACACTGTTGGCAGAGGCCCAAGAATGGACTTAGGTAGGAACACTGGGTGATAAATAATGGGAAAAATCCATGGGATAAAAAAATATAAAAACAAAAACAGCACAAAAAAACTGATACTGATACTCACTTTCCATCCATCCATCCATCATAATTTGAATTGTCTCTGCAAGACGCTCTGGTATCTAGCAATGATCCACATTACTGCATTATGTTAGCAGTTCGGGGAACCAATCAAATTGTTGTACCTGATGTAGACAGAGGGGAACTAAGCTGGTGACGACAGTGCTGCGACATCCGGACTCATTTAGTAAACATTTAAAGACCGTGTCGCACAACTGGTGTTGTTTGAAACGGCTTTGGCCGCTACAATGAACAACTTAGATTTGGCTTTTTATTTAAAAGTCGTACAGAAAACTGCACTCGAATCGTTCCTTTGAAAGAAGGATATTTTTGGTAGCTCGCTCTGGATATGTCACACCGTGTATTGTTGTGACTGGTCGTGGCATTATTCAGTTGCATGCAGTAAGAGTTTCAAATGCATGCTTGGTTCTGCCCCTCAAATTAGACCTTTTTCATTACTAATAGCCAGACCCTTAATCTTAATAGATTAGGGTCTGGATTTTTATAATACTTGCATATCCTTCCACGGTCTCGGGTGTGCTGTTGCCCATTTCCAGAAGCCAATAGACAATACACATTGCACGCCCTGGACAAGTCACCATTTGTTATTTATTCATTAAATTCAATGCATCTCTAACATCTGTCAGTTTCTGTACATTAACTTAATTGTTTGCTTACTGCCAGTAGCCTATATTTATTAATAATGAAGTTTATAAAAAACATGACATTATGTTGAGATACATGTTGACAAGACATTCACTTTTATAGGCTACACATACTGTATGTTGTTTCTGAGAATTACTTGAACAATTTGTTTTTTACAAACAACTAAATTTGACTGAAAAATACAGATAATAAAAACTGCTCCTCTCAAACTTGTTATACTATTTTAAAATAAGTTTCTTATTCTATTCTCTTAGATGATTCTTGCCTTTAATAAGCTACTCAGAGACCTCAGTATCACAAAGCATTACACTGGACAATTTTGAGTCACATTGTGCCTCACAACTGTTTCATGTTTAAAATTTAGGGTCAAGTCACCAAACACAGACAGAGAAACACAAGTGACTGTGTTTCTTTTTACATTATGACAGTGACTGAGCAAGGTTGCTATAAATTGCATTGTTTTAAAATCATTTTCACAAGCTAATTGGTGCATTTTGGCCTCCATTAAAATGTAATAACCTGTTGATTCCCCATATCATCCTTTGCTCCATCAGGTTATAGGAGGGTGTGCATGCTTGTTTCTTCATGGGTTTAGAGTAATGACAACCATTAAAAGTGAAAGGCAGCACACTTCTCAGCAGTGTTGAAAAAAGAGCACATCCAGCAGCTGAGAATAACAGAGAAAAGATAACATTTTGTTCTGTTGTCATAAGACGCAACAACTCTTCATTATATCTTACACAAGGCAAGTGCACACACACATATTTTAGCGTGCTTGTCCTCTGTCCTAATGATGAAAAAGGGACATGAAAAATGAAAAAAAAGTATATATATATAACACTTGAACCTTTCACATTTTGTCACAGTACAGCCACAAGCTTTAATACATTTAGTTACATTTTTAGGTAATTTGCAAATACAAAATAGTGCATAACTGTCTAAGTCACTTTAGATAAGACCAGTTCATGAAAATGTATTTTCTAACTTTGAATTAAGGCCTATGTTCCCAATACCAAAGTATTGCTTTGTAAAAAACAAAAAAAAACTTTATATTTAGTTTGATGATAAATTAAATAGTCCTAAAAATGAAACATAGCTTTAGTGCCATGTAGGCTTTCAATGTCCCTTTAATAAATTCCAGTTCTCTACATTATCTGGAAAATATGTCTCTCATGTCTGGATTTCCCTTTCTTTTTCCCATGATGAAAAAAAGGGTCAATTATGTTAAAAATAGATTTTACAAAATCTCATGTAAAAACAAAGTGAACCACATTATTTAAGATGAAAAAGTAAGTAGTCTTATTACACAAATTTTTTCTAACACCAGCACACATAATGGTACGTTTAACCACAAAACATTCTGCATCTATTGAATAGACATAATCTGTATTAACAAATTTTGGATGTTAGAAAGCACAGTCCTTACCATGAGCTCTTTAGAAATAAAGTAATGCATTAATATCCCTAAAGTTAATTGACATCATGGTCTAACATTGCAGCAGTTTGAAACTTAGAAAATGTGATAATAGGAGAGTTGAGCATTTGAAGTTATTACTAGGAGCAACTGCAAAAACTATATCAGAGAAAAAAATTCAACAGGAAAACATGTATCCTTAAGAAAATGCCCTGAGCTTTCTTGAATCAGCATTTGCTCTGTTTCAGTCTGTTTCCTGGGAAGACAATCTTTTAAAATCTTATTTTGTAGTATGACATTTGTACAAATTTATTGTAAAAAAAACTGTAGGTTAACTGACTGTATGGATGTAAGACAAGTCAAAAAAGAAGAAAAATGTTTTTAGATGAGACAAAATAACTTCAGCTATTACTATTACTATCATAATAGGTGTTGCCATCTATCTCCAACTTTAAAAGACAACTAAAAAATAAAGTCCTGCAAACATATATCTAATATAAAACGTTTCCCCATGGACTACTGGGATGTACTGTATGTGTATAATTGTATTGTTAGTATCTATGTTATGTGTTTTAGTGCACTCTATGTGCATTTATCCATTACCAACTAGTTTCAGGTGGAAATTGTGTAATACCATCGTTTGTACCAGTATCTTCTTATGAACCATGGGCCCCCACCCATAAGCTTTTCCAGCTTCCTTGGGGGACCCATTCACTCTACCCATATGTCTTTTACTCTTTATTCCTGTTGGATTATTGTAACATAATGTATTGTTTTACGGTGAATAAATTGAATTGAATAAAAAAATAGTATTAATTTGCAAAAAAATATGTTACAAATCATTTACACTAATTAAGATTAGGTTAAAAAAAATAAATAGGGACACATGTAGTCTGTGTTTATGCAAGGCAGAAGTGAAGATAAAACATAATTTTGTTTTAGCGTTTTAATAGATAATTTGTTGAATCAGAAATCTACAAACTGTTAGACAAGTGATTCTTAATTTATCAGTCACCACCGCCGTTGGATTTAAAAAAAAAAATGGAACCAAGATAGTCTTATAAAAACATGTTCAATCACAAGATGGCAGTCTGAAACAGAAACAAACTAGCTAGAATTCTGGCACCACTTTAGCGACCTCATTTTGTCTTACATGTACTTTTAAGCACCGTTAATAACAATATTAATTGTTTATGAGAATGAATAGAGGAAGCCCTGATGGTCCAATCATAGGGAGGCTTTGCAATGATAGTGGGGGAAAACAAGAGAAAAGTCAGTGTGGTTGATGGAGAAAAAAGAGAGCCTATGCGTTTGCCAGTTGAATTAAACCAAAGGACGAACAGTGGCGAGCATGTAGGTTCATGGTTCCTTCTCTTTCATTTCCGGAAGGCAACTCTTTGGCCGAGGGCAAGTGTTATCAGAGGGTTTTCTGCACCAGCTTGCTGTGAAAGGGATGGCTCGGCAAGCAGCATATATGGGACTGTGGTTCTTCTCTCTTAGGACACTGGTAAGGGAGTCAATTCAGTGACAAGATCAGAAACAGTCTGTATTTTGGGAAAATCTATAATTCAAACATTCTTTCTGCAAGTCTTCAAATAACATACAAAGAAGAATTTTTGGGTGTTTCAACATTACACAGTCTCTCCATATTGCCCAGGATCCTGGTACTCTCTTATGCTCGTATCTCCAGTTTATAAGGGTTTTAGGCCTGGAGAATAGAATGTCAATGAAAACAAAAGATGAATTTATGTCTGGTAAATCAGTTTTGTGTTGATTTGGCACATATTTATTAACATCTTGAAACACCCTGCGGTTACCTTTTTTCAGATTTGTATCAAAAATGTGCTATTTCATGTTGCCATACACTTTAAAAATATTCCTAGTGATTTGGAAAATGAAGCAGTCCCACAGCATCACAGTTCTGGTCTGCACTAAAAAAATGGCTTAAAATGCTTTTGCACATAGTTATCTTATGTTTCACAATAAACCCGCCTGGTGTGTTTGTTGCCAAACAACCAAACTCTTCTCTAACTCTTAGTCGCCCAGCTCTCAGGATAGATATATTGATGTTAATCCAGCTTAGTGAACAACCACTCAGAAAAAGGTCAGTCAGTTTATTGAAATTCTGATCAATTCAAAAAGTTATGTATATAAATTTGTTAAATTTGTTTTAAGCGGATAACAAATATCGCATTATGTTTCATACAGTTAATGCGCATTAATGCACTCAAGTTAAACATTGTTTCTACTTTTTCGGAGTGACATTATGTTGTTGCAAAATATGAATATATATTAGGGGTTTTAGGACATCTTTACTTTATGGGCACATTAGATGTTGCCCTTATAACATTATCTGTTACTAAAACAAAACCTGTTATATGAATATAGCCTTTTTGCCATACTTTGGGAATAGTTTTCAATTCCATTTTATTTTTGTTGTTATTCATAATTGTCTAAAGAGTAAAGAAGTTAAAAAGAAAATGAAGCCTTGTTAGAAAAAGTTAAATTGCCCAGCCCTTTTTTTATCCTGAGAAAATGAAGTAAAGATACTGCAGCACCACATATCCCCATGTGTTTTAACATAGGAGACAGTGTTTTTCCCTTCTTGAAGAATACAGGTCCTTCAGTCTTTTTAATAGACTGTAGCTCATTTTTAGGTCTGAGGCAAAGAATGATTTTTTTCTTAGTTGTCATTTGTTGTGGCAGCTGCATCAGAAGAAGTGACTCAAAGAGGCTGAGCAAAAAGCTTGGGTCTGTGCAGGAGACTGCTCCAGACAACACTGTACAAACTCTGCACCACAAAGTGATTGAACATGGAGACTCGTTATTCACAGGATATCTATGTTACTACAAAGAGGTTCTCTAAAAATGATCAATACTGCTTACAGAAATACATTACAATTTATCGTATTTCTGTGTTATATTATTTATTTGTATAAATGTAGATTTGTTTATTTACATTTCCCAATACATTTACTTTTTACATATTTATTTGTGTTGTATACATTTTCCTATCTGAATGTAAAACTTAAATGAGTATCAACCTTTTTAGAATGTATTTAATATCTCTGCATTGTAAATGTTTTGTAACCATGACTATATCAGTGTAGTTATCTGTGAATGGATTTCTTTTCAAGGTTTCTTTGTTCCAATTAAAAACAGTCTCCAACCTATTTAACATTGTATTAATGCTTCACTTCAGGACAATCCTTTTTATTTCAAAAGATATAAAAGGCAACCAGCTAGAGAGTCGCATTTTTTTCTCCTTTCAATTCAGTATGGGGGAGATTCGCCCATATTGTACCTTGATCTTAACCTCTTCCACCACCTTTGGGGTGAAAAGTCTTCCTTACTGGTTTAAGATTTTATTACCCAACACCACAACACCACTCCACTCACAGTGTTTGATTAAAAGCAGAATGCTCTGCAGAAAGCACTGGGACCAAGGTCGAATTTCACATGGTAAGCCCTCACAAAGTGTTTGAAGGTTATTGTTATAGCATGTGTTTTATGTTGGGAATTAAAATCATTTCCACAAAAGTTTCAAGTTTGGAAACATATTACTGCTCCCAAAATCATGTTTGTTATTCCAACCAAACAAAAGATGTCTTCTGAATTTTAAACCAACCATTAGCAATTTATTTTTTCATATTAATCAAATAGATGGGTCAAATCTTAAATGTAAAAACAAATGTTTAACAAGAGTTGATCATTTAGGAGAATAAATCAGTTATCACCGTTTATCAGAATAATTTGCAGATACAATAATGTCATGCTGTCACTCCCTTTCCTCATCATCTTCCTCACCTATCTCGTCAATCTGTCACAGCTGATGCTCCTTACCTCTTATCTTTATAACAGTTCTCTTCCTCTCACTTAACTCATTAGGTGCCGGGGTTTGATGTTGTAGTTTTAATATAGTTATATATAAAAGTATATTGTAAATGAGAAAAATCTTCAGCATCATCCAAAGTTTGTGATGAGAACAAATTCACACATCTAATCTGCATATTATGATGTCATCAGGCATTGGCAATTTTGGTTTGCAATAATTTTATCTATGTTACATAGTTTAAAATGTACTTTATTTTGAATATTATTATTAAAATGTTCTATATAGGCCCATGCATTTTCTACTGTGTATTTTTAGTATTTATTGCCATTTTTTTTCAAGAATAGGTGGACATATCTGTTTATTTCCTTTGTTATGAGCCTCCATTAGTCTGTTCAGTACGTAAAAAAAGAATATAAATTATTGGGCTCAGAATTTTACAGAGCCATCTCCGAAATAACCAACAGGCTCATCAAAATGTCTGATCTACTATTGATGATATTTATCAAACTCTTCCTCATACCTCCCCGTCATCATCATCGTCATTTGCAGCGGGAAAGTGAACTTTATTGCTATTTTGCCAGTTTATCAGCCGCCTGATTTCTCTTGCTTTTTTTCTACCGCGTCTGTTACTACTTCCACAGATTTTTACAGTCCTGCTTCTTCTGTGTTAGCATTGTTATGACCACCCTACTACCCGATCACATACCTTTCTCTCAGTGGGAGAACGTGACGAACAGCATCGCACCTGTTGCTGCTGTGGATCGTCATGGCGAACGGGACCGGCTGCTGCTGCTGTGCGCTGCTTGAGTTTCACTTTCTTTTTTCCTGGACAACTGAAGGTCTTGATCAGAGGGTAGGCTAAATATTCCTCTTCAGAATCTGAAAAAGCGAATACTTTCCGGTGGGGAACTTGGACGTCTCTGCATCATAAGTTTTATCTTTCTAAAACTCGCTCTCTCTATGCTGTGACCGCAGCAGCTGCACTCTGTCTCTCTCACTCGCGGAGGTGCATAAAAAGGTGATTTACTCCAAAAGTTTCCATGGTAGCACACCCAAAAATGGGTAAGTTACAGATGTCGACCATCTCCTGATGTAAAGTAGTAAATAACTTACTGGTCATATCTGCAGCTGTGGCTTGTTAAAGTCAGCAATGTTGCTTGTAGCAATATTGCGACTTTGGTGCCTAGAGGGTTAACGCCGGATCATTGATGACTTCATGTTGCCGTCCTTCCTCCGTTCATGCCTGTCTTCATCATCACCAGCATAACTCCAATAAATGTCCTTAGCACCTTCTACTGGAATCCGCATTTGGGTCAGCACATCACACCACATAAATCCATGACAGAAAGATCCAGATACACTCATGTTGCCCCACCTGAGAAACCCCTGCAGTTTGCTTATCGCCCTAGAGTTGGCCTTGAAGATGCCATTATCAACCTGCTTCAATCAGCTCACTGTCATCTGGACAAAGCAGGTAGCACTGTGAGAATTATGTTCTTCGATTTCTCCAGTGCATTTAACACAATTCAGTCTGATTTGCTTTGTCAGAAACTCCTGAAGACACAGGTGGAGGCCTCAACAAACAGCAGGATCAATGACTACCTGACAAACAGACCACCTTTTGTGAGACTGAAGGATTGTGTGTCAAAAGAGCTGGTCAGCAGCACAGGAGGAACACAAGGGACTGTACACTCATCATTCCTTTTCACTCTGTACACCTCAGATTTCCTGTCATCGACTCTGCAATTGTCGGGTGGATAAGAGATGGAGAAGAAGCTGAATACAGAGAGCTGTTGGACCGCTTTGTGGCATGGTATGGAAACAATCATCTTACCTTGAATGTGAAAAAAACAAAGGCGATGGTTGTAGATTTCAGAAGAAACAGGGATAAGTGTGGGGATAACCAAGGAACAGACACCGAAGAAAATACCCCCCTCCTACCCTCCCGAAAATTATTAAAATATAATTCACCTTTTAACCCTAATTTATTTTAAAAGTGCAGAACTGCTGAGCAACATCTTAGATTTATAGGTGTAATTCATACTTGTTGCATGTGAACCTAGGGCTGCACGGTGGCGCAGTGGTTAGCACTGTTGCCTTGCAGCAAGAAGGTTGTGGGTTCGTATCCTGGCCCAGGGTCTTTCTCCATGGAGTTTGCATGTTCTCCCCGTGCATGCGTGGGTTTCCTCCGGGTACTCTGGCTTCCTCCCACATTCCAAAAACATGACTGTCAGGTTAATTGATCACTGTAAATTGTCCTTAGGTGTGAGTGTGTGCATGGTTGTTTGACCTGTCCAGGGTGTACCCCGCCTCTCACCTGTTGACAGCTGGAGATAGGCACCAGCACCCCCGCGACCCATAAAGGATTAAGCGGTTAAGAAAATGGATGGATGGATGCATGCATGTGAACCGTGAATTCTGGTGTAGAGTAAGCATACACTCTGTTGCTCTAGAAACATGCAGACGCCCAGAATACACTATATTCACACTATACCCCATTGTGTTGCAGGTAATGTGTTCATTACACACATGTATGAATTCCAAACATTTTTAGGGGTAGTAGTGGGACGTTTTGGCCAATTTTTGGCCCCTAAAATGTAAGTTTTAGGCTTGGTAGCTTTGCTGAAAATGAAGCTGAGTTAAGAGCAGCAGGGAGAAGAGAAATTCTACCAGAAATGCTTCAGTACAGTTCCTAGAAATCTACCTTTTAGAGTAACATGAGGTTAAGGCTGTATGTACTTTCTATTCTTTTTGTGTTTGGTTGTAAGTGTATTCTGGAGTAAAGTAAGCATAAACTCCATCACAGTTAAACATACAGATGCCCAGACTACACTATATTCACACTGTACCCCATTGCGTTGCAGGTAATGTGTTCATTACACACGTATGAATTCCGGACATTTTTAGGGTAGTAGTGGGACGTTTTGGCCGATTTTTGGCCACTAATATGTAAGTTTTAGGCTTGGTAGCTTTGCTGAAAATGAAGAAGTGGCTTCAGCAGACAGTACTTAGTTAGGAAGCTGAGGTCCTTCCAGGCTTGCAGCAAGATGCTACAAATCTTCTATAAGTCAGTGGTGGAGAGTGTCATCTCTTCGTCCATCATCTGTTGGGGTAGCAGCATCAGAACCAGAGACTTAAAATGGCTCAACAACCTGATAAAGAAGGCTGGTTCTGTTCTGGGGACATCTGTGGAACAACTAGAGATAATGATGCAATGGATTCTTCCTAAAATTAAAAAGAATTTGGACAACCCTGAGCATCCTCTTCATGAGACTATCCTACAGCAACAGAGTATTTCAGTCGGAGGCTTCTTCAGTTTCGCTGTAACACCGACCGCTACAGGAAATCCTTTCTCCCCACAGCCATCAGGGTCTACAACAACACCTTGAACAATTAGTAAGAGTTAGTAAGAGCTACAACAACACTTAATTTCCCACTGGGATCAATAAAGTATTTTTCAATTGAATTGAAAAGCTGCGTTCCAGCAATTAAACTGCTTCCTAACAATGAACAACCGCTTTGATATTTATCAGTCTGGTTTGCGTAGGCACCACAGCACCGAGACGGCCCTCGTCAAAGTTTTCAATGACATCCGTCCAAATACTGACCATGGTAAAACCAGAGTACTTGTACTATTAGACCTCTGTACGGCGTTTGACACCGTTTATCATGATTTATTACTGGAACGGGTAGAGAGCTGGGTCGGACTCTCTGGTAGGACACTGGATTGGTTCAAATCCTATTTGAACCCTTAAGTACAGGAACCTCTATGTGTCAATTAACCAATTCTCATCACAAAACACAGAAATCACATGCGGGGTCCCCCATGGCCCCAATCGTAGTGCCCCTCTTATTTAGCATTTACATGATCCCACTAAGATAGATTATAACCACCAATAATGTTAACTACCACAACTATACTGATGATACTCAACTTTATATCTCAATGTCACCAGGTAATGTTGAACCTGTTCAAATCCTCAATAAATGCATTGAGCAAATTAACAACTGGATGTCCCACAATTTCCTCCAACTGAACAAAAAAAAAAACCCAAAACAAACTGAAGTACTTATCTTTTTAACCAAAAAAGATTGACTACATATCCCCAATCAGCTTAAACAGATCCAACTAGAAACTACCGACCAGGTGAGAAATCTAGGTGTAATACTGGACTCAGACCTGAACCTCCAGGGTCACATAAAGGCAATAACAATGTCAGCTTTCTATCACTTGAGGAACATTTCTGAGATTAAAGGACTGATGAAACAAGGAGACCTAGGAAAACTCATCCAGGCATTTATCTCTAGCCGCCTTGATTACTGTAACAGTATCTTCACAGGTCTACCTAAAAAAATCAGTCAGACAGCTGCAACTGATCCAGAATGCTGTTGCTCGTGTTCTCACTAGAACCAGGAAAGCAGAACACATCACCCTAGTTTAAAGTCCTCACACTGGCTCCCTGTAGCTCAGAGAATCGACCTCAAAGTCATTTTATTAGTTTATAAATCATTGAATGGGTTAGCACCGGAGTACATTAGAGATCTACTATCACAGTACAAACCACCTAGATGACTCAGATCCTCCAGCTCTACTTTACTGATCGTCCCTTGAACCAGAACCAAGCATGGTGAAGCAGATTTCAGTTTTTATGCTCCTCACATCTGGAACAAACTACCGGGAGAATGCAACGCTAAAGAGACACTGAACTCTTTTAAGTCTAAAATTAAAACCTTGATTTTTAGAATTGTCTATGAGTAACTGATCCTTTTATTTATTTTATTTTTTTGCTTTTTTTTTACTGGCTTGTTCTTCATTTTTATTGTAATTATTGTTTTGATTATTGTCTTATTGTAAATGCTTTATTGTATTTTAATCATCAAAGTGATTTATGCTGTGTTCTAATTTTAATCATGTAAAGAACCTTGAATTGCCTTGTGTTGAAAGTGTGCTATACAAATAAAATTACCTTGCCTTGCCCTGCCTTGATCCATATTGCAAAATAGCATAGACTTAATAATTTATTTATTTTATTTTCAATTCAGGCTGGATTATTTTGTGAACCTCACAGATTTTCTGTAAGATAAAACCATGTCAACGGTGTGCGATTGCACACCCATATGCAGCTTAGAGGGAAGATTGATCATATGTTGTTTCAATGGTATTTTGGGCCTACTATGAATTACAATAAAAAAAATAAAAAACTACTTTGCTAGAGCAGCATGATGTAGAAACAGTTTGTGTTGTCGTTATTTGCATGCAATATAACAGTATTTTTCAGTTTTCTTGCTGAATAGATGTAGTGAACAAGTTTAGCTCAGTAAGTAGAGCAGTTGTCTTGCAATTGGAAGGTTGTAGGTTCAATTACAGCTTCCTTTGTCAAATGTCAATGTGACCATTGCCTACTGAGCTCTGTATCACTATGAGTACATTTGTTACTGTGAATGTGGCTACAGTGTAAAGTGCTTTAAGTTGTAAGTATGACTAAAGAATGTTATACAAGTTTAGTTCATTTGCCATATCACAATAACAACGTTAGTGGAAATCACAATACTGATTAATACTAGATGTATAATTGGCAACCACAACCTAAGACAGTGCATCACCAAAGACCTGTGTATGACTTTGTTGTTGTATATAAGGTTTCTGCCAATGAGTGTTCAATAGCCGGTGTGAGGAGCCATAGATCTGTCCCCAAGGACTCAATGCAGACACTAAGGAAATTGGAGCCACATACATGCAATTGACTCCCACAACACAGGAGTGCCATGTGGATCAAAGCAGTGCTGATCACAGAAGTGAGCCCCAGGGGAATCACCCTGTAGCTATAATGTAGAGGCCTCTGCGGGCTGCAGCGAGCAGCCCACAGGCTTCACCAGCAGCCAACTACCCCAGAGAAGATCCATACATGGACTCAGAGACCCAAAGCCCAAGGGCACACCACTCCTTAGCAGAAACCTGGCCAGACCCCCCCCCCTTGCAGAGGCCATGGCCAGCTGATATGTGAAAGCCAAACCCAACCAGCTCTGAACACCAAACTCAACCAACTCCTGAATCCTAATCCCATGCACCACAGAGCTGGAAAGCTGGGGTTTGACCATGCTGTGTGTTTTGAAATTAATATAATCTGTTTAATCCAACTGCATTAAAACCCCTGAAGACAATAATTAGTTATTTACATTCAAGATTTATTTATTTTTGCTTGAACATTGAAATAAGTAAGCTTTCTGGTGATTTCATACAAACTGATATATTGTGACAGTAGGTCCTCAAAAATGATATAAAAACATTGCCAATCTAAAAGGGGGAACGTAGAGTGTGTTACAACTACAGCGGGGATCACACTTCTGAGCCTCCATCGCAAGGTTTATTCGGGGGTTCAGGAGAGGAGGGTCAGATGGGCAGTCGAATCTCATATTCAAGAGGAACAATGCAGTTTTCGTTTTAGTCATGGAACACTGGACCAGCTCTACACCCTAAGCAGGGTCCCAGAGGGTGCGTAGGACTTTGCATAACTGGTCCATGTGTGTTTTGTGTTTGGAGAAGGCGTTAGATAATGTCCCTTGGGGAGTCCTGCGGGGGATATTCCGGGAGTATGGAGTACCAGGCCCATTGGTACGGGCTGTTAGGTCCAAGTACAACCGTTGTCAGAGATTGGATTGTGTTACAGGAGGTCAGACTCGTTTCAAGTGAGAGACAGACTCCGCCAAGGCTGCCCTCTGTGATGGATCCTTTTCTTAACTTTTATGGACAGGATTTCTAGGTGCAGCCTATGTGATGAGGGGATCCATTTTGATGGCCTCAAGAATTGGTCTCTGTTTACAGATGATGTGGTCCTGCTGGCTTCATCCGCATTTACTCTACAGCTTTTGGTAAAGTGGTTCGCATCAATGTGTGAGGTGGCTGGGACCAGAATCAGCACCTCCAAATCTGAGACCATCATCTTGAGCAAGAAAAGGGTAGAGTGCTGCGCATTGGTAGGGCGTCAGCAGTTATGTGGATGCTGTAGCAGTCTCTCATGGTGAAGAGAGAGCTTATCCACAAGGTAAAGCTGTTAATTTACCATTCAATCTATGTTCCTACCCTCATCTATGGTCACAGAGTCTGGGTAGTGACCGAAAGAACAAGATCACAGATACAAGCGGCTAAAATGAGTTTAATCTGCGGGGTGTCAGGGATTTCCCTTAAACTTGGTTAATGCTTGAGCATCCGCGTGGTCCGCTCGCCTCCACATGGCCAAATTACGTAATTTCAGCAACCACGGCTCTCCGTCCGGCCACCGCGGATACCCAAATTTCCGCACTGCTCATCTAGGAAATTTTGTAACAATATGGACGGTCCTGCACAGAAAAAAAAAGAGGACTGGCAAGAGCTCTTATTGCCAGAGGTTCGTAAATACAGACATCTTTATGATTCGGCCGATAGAGATCACTGTGATCAACTGTGCTTTAATGGACGAGTGGACAGTCTCCTTTTTCTTCTTTTCTTCCTAAGTAAACAGCATAAAAGTTCTGCTTTGTTTAAGCTCACGGGTGTCGCCATCTTGTAAACAACAGTGACTACTAGTTGTACTATGGTTCAGTGTAGTATGCATGCTTCAAGAATATCGTTTATTGGCAGGTACAAGCCGCAAAAAGTATAAATGCTGCTAGAAGGTGTCTCGGCCGGTTACGCATGTCTCAATTCCGTGCCTAATGTACATGTGTCAAGCATAAACCAAGCTTTAGAGATAGGGTGAGAAGCTCAGTCAAACAGTAGGGTCTCGGAGTAATGCTGCTGCTATTCCACATTGAGAGGAGGCAGTTGCGATGGCTCAGGCATCTGGTCAGGATGCCTCCTGGATGTCTCTGTGGTGAGGAGTTCCGGGCACGTCCCACCAGAAGGAGGCCTAGAGGAAGAGCCAGGAAACACTGGAGGGACTATTGCCGTTTTTCCTCTAGTTCCTAATCGGCCCGACTCAGCCCGACTCAACCCTGGTTCCATTGTTTTTCCACTGACAGAAGCCTATACCGCAGCAAAGCTATTGTTGGAACCATAGTTTTGCTGCGGTTCCAACAAGGCCAAGCAGGGACTGAAAAGCGACGTCAGGTGGCTTTCGGTCACTGATTGGCTGGAGGGTGGAGTCACTGGCTGACAACATGATAGTGTCTTTTAAAAACAACTAGGCCACCATTTTTAAACCTCGCTAAAGCAAGTGAATGTGTGTAGTGTTTACTGAAGAACAATGACCACACTAAAAACCATTTCATTGACCCAGTCGGAGGTGCAGCCTTTCTTAGCTTTTTGACTGAAGTGGAAGTGGAAGTGGATGAAGCTACTGGCTGTGACAAGGAGCAGATGGTGACTCATGGCTACCAGCACACTGAAGCAATGCCAAAAGAAACGGAGATCACTGAAGTCCAAATACCGCACCATAGAGGACAACAACCGCGAAGCGGATCAAGCCGAAAATTCTTGGACATACTTAGAGAAAATAGACTGCATTTACATTAACCTACAAACCGGAGAGCAATGGGTAGAAAAAAGGCCTTTCAAGCTGCATCTGCGCTGTCAACAACGGATCATGGTGACGTTTTTTTGTGTGTGAGATTTCCATCATAAGCTATTTGCTCGAACCGAAATTTCGTTTTGGCCGCTGCCCTCCATATAGCCTCTCTTTACCTATGGTGGATGGCAGAGAAGATACCTAATTTCTCTCTTTACCGTAGGTAAATAGAGGCTTTACGGAGCTCGGCGACCGCATGCCATAGTTCAGCCATTCCAAGACCGGACCCCGTCCCCCATCGCGCTCATCTTCTACACTTGGCTATGCCCCTCCGTGTCTCCTGGTCCTGCCGACTTTAGTAGAGTTTTTCAAATGTTACCTGGGGTTGGGATGATGCTTTTTAATGGGGTTCAGCTACTCTTTAAAGTGCAAGCGTATAAATGTAGTGAGTATAGTAAATTTAAAGTCCACTTAGCACACTAGTTTGACAGGAATTATACAATTGCTTTTGCAAACTACAAAAAACATTCATGTTACACATGCACATTCTGGATTCTATTTTTTACTTTATACTGCTCAGTTGCATCCTCAAATCTCACATTTTAATAATTGCACATTACTTCTATATTTTTGTCTCTAATGTACATGTAGTATTCTTAATTAAGCTTTTTATTTTTTCATCAGGGAATTTAATGCTTCTAAATGTCCTGTCATTTTGCTGCTGTTAAAGCTGAATTTCCCCTCTATGGGACATTAAAGGATGATTCTATTCCATGCGGTGGCTTTGGTCAGTTAATTCTTAAAATTGTTTTTAAGCTAAATTTTACTTAACCACTTCAATTTGTCCTTTTTGTCTAGACCGGGGAAAGAGGATCTACAAAGACAACCAAACAATAATCACTGTGATAAACGGTAGCAGGCCCAACAAGACACCTTTGTTCATCTGATAGACAGGAGCAGGAAGTTGGCTTACGAAGGGATGAGATGACACAATGCTGCATTTGATCAAACCTTCTTTTGGTGCTGGGACAGATTATACACACCGTGACCCACAGACATGTGCATCTGGATTTTTGTCTCTGAACTTTTTCAGTTCCTGTGCAATACAAATTTGTAAATTATCTGCTCTGCGTTTTGATTTGTAATTTCATTTTAGCATACACTGGTTGGTGGAATCCATTGTGCTTCCTAAGTATTTGCCTTTTGAACGTTAATGGCTCTTCACTGAAACAAATGAATAGTTATTAATTTAATTTTACAAAATTGTATGCAATACATCAGTGATTAGCAACCTTTTCAAATGAGATATGGTGAGCTTACCCACTTGAGATAGTCCCAGGTGGTCTGATCCCTGCAGTGGAAAACCAATCAGGGCCGTAAAAGGCTAAGTTGGGCCAAGTGCGGCCGAGTAGAGCTTGGCCAAGTAGGTACTATTTAAAAAACACCATATGTCTCTCGGCTGGCCTGGAACACATTTGGATTGTACCCGAGTAGCTGGCCCAAGTGCCCGGGGAGAGGGACCTCTGGGTCTCTTTGCTTAACAGGCACCCCCAATGGCCTGACCCCGGCTAAGTGGAAGAAAATGGATGGATGGAGGGATGGATGGATAAAAACCAAATTCTATATTAAATCAAATTTCAAATTAATCTGTTAGAAAGTCCAGCTACCATTATCAAACCACAAATTAGCTTTTTTTAAAACATTAGGTATTTTTAAGGGAATCATTTATCATCAATGACTTTATCACTGAGCATAATGTACAGGGTCCGGTTTTATCAGAACTCTGGCTAGATATAAAGAATGACACATCTACACTGATAAAATCTACTCCTCCAAGTTACAATGTTTCATGCAATAGAAAGAAACACAGATGAGGTGGAGGGGTAGCTGCAATCTTTCATAACTCACTTAACTTTGAAAAGGTATTCCTGGGTATATTTGAGTCTTTTGCATACCTAGCTACCCAGATAAAGGACACTAACAACGCTTTATTTTCTAAGTCTACATAAACCCCCAAAACGTGGTTGTAACTTCTTTAATAATTTTAGCCACCTTTTTTCCATAATATGCATTTGAGTAATGTTTTACATGTCATATGTTCTTTGTGTTTTATGCTTAACTTTCATGTAAAGCACATGACTTACTCTTTTGTTGAAAATGTGCTATACATACAATTCCCTTACCTCTGATATTGCAAAGTTCCTCAATGAAATCACAATATTTTATAGTTTCACAATTTGAAGAGTTCAGCCTCAGTAGTACTACATTGTTAAGAAATGTGAAAAGTGTCTGCAGGTGAAAGCCAGCTTTAGGGTCTGTTGAGGGTTACAGCTTTCTGGGCTGCATCTTTCACTGATGCAGTCCCTAGAGTTGGAGAGAAGCTGAACACTTTGTCTTTATCCTGCAGCTTCATAGCTTACATCACAAAAAATGTATTTTATATACACAGCATTTGTACTGCTAGAATAAACCTAATAGAATACAAATTGCATTTAAAACTTTAACAATGACATGAGCTTACTTTAATTTGACGCTACTGTATGTGTGATATATAAATATATATATATACCCGCGACCCCTTGAGGAACAAGCGGTTCAAAAATGGATGGATGGATATATATAATTTGTTATTTCAGTTTAATTAAACTGATAAATCCTGTTGGAGAAAAGCAGTCATATACAGTAGTGTGTTTTCAGTAGAATATCAGCACATTTCTTGCCAATCTGTGTAGATGACATTCAGAACAGTACAATAACCATAAACAGTAAAGTCAAAGATTTTTTACCGCAATGTTAGGTGTTCGAGCAGCTGTACATTTTGGTAATCAGATCCCAAGAGAGTAAATGGAAAAAAAAAGAAAACACAAAACATTTACTGGTTACTCTCACCTCAAGACCATTGCTACCTTTGGTAGGCTTTGTAGACCTTTTACAGATCAATGATTTGTTTTTTTAGCGCATAAAGGAGGAACAAATTGAATATGTTGAAATCAAAAGTATTTTTAACAAAACAGAGTATTTGTTGAAGTGTTTAAAGAATTAGTCAAGTGTCTTCTTTTTTTGGAAGTCAAAATATGGTCACCCTAGTTAATCACTAACAACGCTGTTGTTGCGTCACATAATCAAACATGTTAGCAGATCCTTGATTTACGGGTGCCACCCCAGCAGAACTAGGTGCCCCTACTTTGCCACCCCTGAAAAAAATGTCTGGACACGCCAATGCAAGAACTTACCACCACAGGAACAGTTTCTTCCCCTCAGCCATCAGACTCCTAAATAATAGTTAAATGACTCTGGCATATAACAGTCACACTATGCATCTGCTACTGTTGTAATAAATAAATAAATGCTACTGTTGCACCTGTATTGTTGTTGTTTTTAACATATAATTTTATTTAAAAGTATTTTATACTACTGGGTTGTTTTTACTTAATTCTCTTTTACTTCTTTTTATCTATCTGCACTTTTACATCAGAGCAAATTCCTAGTCTGTAAATCTGTTTTACTGGCAATGGCAATAAATTCATTCTGATTACAGGATAACTAAATGGAATTATCGAAACGAAGACAACCTGGTTGTAGCACGAAAGGGACAGGAGGATTTATAATTTACGTTTGTTTAATTCTTTACCAACAAAAAAAGTCTGTGTTTCAATTGGGAGCTGCCATTTCTGGCCATTTCTGGCCATTAAACATCAAACAACGAATCAAAGCACCAACAGGAGAGGTGTTTTCTACCGAAAGTATGTAAAAGTATGTAAAAGCACAATACAAAATAGAATCTGGAAAAATATAAAAAACAGCATAAAAAATTCTACCATATGCCACAGAAAATTAAATACAACTGATCAGGATTTTAAATATTTTTGTTTCGGAATTACATTAAGGAAGAGCCACTATGAAATCCAATTGGTAGGGAAAACATTTTTATTAGGCCACTCATGAGGAAACTTCAAAATTCTGTGCCATTTGTGCTATCTTTGATCAATAATATATATATATATATATATATATATATATATATATTATAATTTTATGGCATATAATTTATAATATTGTATTAATATATATAATATATATATATATATATATATATATATATATATATATATTATTTAAAAATATGCATTTTGTTACATGAAATTAGCATTTCATGTGTATATTTCATAGTTTAAGAAAACATGAAACAAGGTAGTAGTATGACATATCTGTTTTTAAACTTTTTTACTACATTCAGAATTGGACCATTATGGATTTAAGTTAAGAGAGGAACAGTCATCCACAAATTGAGTCTTAAAAAGCAACACTGAAAGTAAACACTCATAACATTTGCTTTCCTTCAGTCTTTTATTCTGCAGTAATTGTCAGACGATTGTAAGGTTTGTAAGGGGATAGACATAACAGCATTGAACAGCAAATGCGACCTATTGCTGCAGTGTTGGAATGATCAACTTAAACGGCAGATAATAAAGAATAAAATTCTGTATTTTGATAGGGGAGCAGCACAAGCACTATTTTTAGTACTACATCTAATTCTGGAAATAGATAATGCATATTAGATATGGTTTATATATTACAGCTTTGTGTGTCTCCAGAAAAGGTCAGAGAAGTTAGACAACCGTTTCTACCTTCATCTACACTTTTGGAGGAGTTTTCAGGTTCCAAGAAAAGGAAATAGTAACTTGCTGTATAAAGAATCAAAATATGGAAAGCGTCATATTTATTTTGATCAGCATTTGCACCTTATATTTGCAACAACAAAAAAGTAAGGCTTGCATTTGATCTGCTGCGTTACAGGGATACTACAGCTGATATTGAAAATTGTTGAAGCAAAAAGAAAGGGTTTTGCTAAACCTTTAACATAGTTTATGAGTGAGGTGGGCATTCAAAATTTGCTAGTTTAAACTGCTTCCTGTCTGTGCCAGAGGCTGAATCTCATCAGTTGTGGCATGACTTTTACTCTAGATCCCTGACTGCTCCTTGATGTTAACTTGGACGCGACAGGTTTCTTTATGCTGAAACAAAATTGTACTGGTTACGCCACACCGTGCCTACACGGCAAGGATACTGGCAATGTGGGTTTATGCTCATTATACAAACACTTCTCATGCCAGCAGATCTGATAGAATTGCTGTGATGGAAGTGAACAATGAGAGAGGGTAACCTACAGCTGCAACGTTTCCTGCTGTGCTCCCCATTCCTCTTTGAATCAAGGCTTAAAGCTTTCTTCTGAGACCAAATTACAGGATCTTCCCCCTGTGCAACGGCTCTTCGAAGGCACTCTCCCTCTCTGTAGGGTGGGTTTCACCACAATAAGATGGAAATGTGACACAGTTAGGAGGGACTCCTGCCTAGGCCTGTATAGCCGATCGGAGGTGTGTGTGACACATTTCCAGCAACTCCTAGCTGCTCCCAGAACAGCTGCTGAGGACTGTTATGACAGCTTTCCACTGAGAGCACAGGAATCCATCCTCTCTCCACTACAAGTCTATTCCATTTCAGTCACTTCCATTTTTCTTTTTTCCACAGTTTTTGCAAGGCTGTCATTCAAGATCTCTTGATTGGGATTACAGTAGCAAAAAAAACCAAATGGTTTTACATAACACTTGGCAAGTGTAATTAAACAGAACTGTAACCCACATGAATCCTTACATTTCTTAAAAACAGATATCAGAAGGAGCACCTTTGATCTTGCTTTGCCTCTAACCATCCTTTTGTTAGACTTTTCAAAGATTTATCACAGATAATGCCTCTGGATAAATCTGGGATCAGAGATAAAAATCAGGACAAGAAGGGCAAAGCATTATACAGTTGATGTGTGCGATAAAAACGCATACTTACTTATAGTTTAATAGCTTAAGTGAACTTGGCAAAAAGGTAGAGAAGCATGCAGTTCAGTCCTAAATTGTACATTTGCACTGCATAATCTCAAAACAGGCACCTGTTTACCTTTGCTTTACTTTGCATAACCAACAGGAGACCAGAACGAGACATGCTTCCTGAACAGCAGTCTGTGCATAAAGCTCTGCTCCCAATCCCAAATCTGAAAAAAAAAACCTCAAGTAAAAACTCAGAAAACAAAAGAGTATCATTTTTTAATGTTTGCCGAGAGATATTCTGAGGGATCAGGGCATTTCTTTATTTATTTTAATAATCTTTTTCAAACAGATGACACTCATGTTCCACTGATATTGTTTAGCTTTGGGTTAAAGGCTGAAATATTAATGGGATATTGCATACATATGAGCACAGATGAGGGAAAAAGTAGCCAAACTGTTAACTCCAGGGTTTGTAGTTTGGCAGGCTTGCAGCTAGCATATAAAGAAACTAAGGATTTTGTTTTAAATCATCCAAAGCTCTTCGACTGAAACATTTGACATGGCAGCTAATGTGTCAAACTCAAAACACATGTTTGCATGTAGTGGTCAAACATGAGCCACATCCAAAATGAAAGTTGGGCCAAGAATACCCTCGTGTTCATAATCAGTGGAAATCAAATAAGGCTGAATCATAAACAAAACAAAATTTGACTTTTTAACTTCCCACTTATTACAAGCAGCTCCTTATTATGGCTCCGATCATCATATTTTTTTTAAATGAGCTGTGTCAACACTCAATCCCTGATCTCTGTCGCTGGAGTGCAGTCTATCATTTTGTCTGCCGAATCATAGGTATGTCTGATGGTATGTTTTTCTATAGACGATTATTAAGAATCATGGCCTTTTTGTATTTGCAGTTTTCAAAGTGTGAGCACTACACATAATTTTGTTACGAACCAATATAAAAGATGTCTGCAGTGAACTCCCTCTCTTTCACCTGTTCGCAGTGAAAAGAGGGAGCCCATTAGCTGTTCCTTCTTCTTCTCTTTCTGTCTGTCATATGACCTATGTGAGCTTTTATCAAAAAATTTTACATGTCAGAGAGAGCTGTGAGAGAAGCAGAAACATTAGTCAATACATGTCGTAATGTTCAAAGCAGAATTTTCCGTTTCTAAAGCAAGAAAGATAGGACTACATTAAAATATGGTGGTGTTCAAATTACAAGAAGCTATATAAAAGCATGGAGTAAACATGCACAAATTAGCCAAACACTTCGACAAACTTTTCTGCATTAAAACTGAAGTGTAAATTTAGGTGTATGTTGAGTCAGATACACAACTGTAAAAGGTGTTTAGTCATCCACTGAAATCAATACAGTCAGATGTTTCGATAGTAAATGCATTTGTGAAAGAAGCTCAGTAAATACCAATCTACCATCCCATCACAGCATGCAATTTGTCCATAGTCAGTTCTGAAATCCCTTTATTATTAAATATTCCAAAATCAGCTGTTTGTGATATTATAACAAATATAGAATTTGGAACTTCAAATCAGTTACAAAGAAGTAAGCATAATAAAATTATGAGTGGCGTCAGCAGATAGTGTTTAACAAAGGGAACAGAGGTCACTAACCTTCTGAAAAAGTACTAGAGCTGTTCTTGAGAGTTAAAAAATAAAGAAAGCTGGATATCTCTTTTTATCTTGAAGATGTTTTATCACTCATCCAAAAGGCTTTTTCAGTTCTGAAACTGCTGGGAGTATCAGGTTTATAAGGTCTAATCAGGAACAATCATATTAATAGGGTGATAAAAACTACTCAAAGAGGGTACAAATGTATTTCATCTACACATGAAAAAAAAAAGTTAAATAGAGAGGGTGTCTTAAGACTACTTAGCTTCATAATATCTATAATGCAGCCTTGGGACATGATGAAAACACCTAATACTGGAAAAAAAGTTGAGTTTACTTAAAAAAACAAGTCAACACATTTCACTAGCTTTTTTGAGTATTTTCAACTTGACTCTACCATCCACTCTCAAGTTGAAATTACTGAAAAAAGCTAGTGAAATGTGTTGACTTGTTTTTTAAGTAAACTCAGAGTTCTTTTAACAGTGCACAATTGCTGATCTACAAGATTGTTAGTGCAACAGGGAACTGAATAGAGGGTGGATCCACAATGTCATGTGACTCTGAAAGCACGTGTTAGTGGTTTTAATCGCCTTTTTGGTATGATGTTTCTGATTAGACCTTATTAAACTGTTACTCCCAACCAAGTCTTGGAAATGTCGAAGCCTTTTGGATGAGAAATTAAATGTCTTCAAGATAACAAGACAAATCCAGCTGCCTTTTTAACTCTCAAACTAACATGTGCTGGATAAATGAGAATTTACACCAACTGGAACTTATATGTGTTTTGGTAACAAGTTCATAAAAAATCAGTTTCAATGTGCATCTTGGTTGTAACTGACCAACAAGCTAAAGACAACATAAATGAGTTACCCTAAAATTGAACAAAGTCACCTAAATCAAACTAGTTTGTTCTGAAAACTTGCTAAATACAGAAGTTGGAATATTGTCATTAACTGTAATGTTATTTTGTTCAAGAAAAATGTAATTGATTGACTTTTTTATCTTTTTACTAATGAACTTTTATCTATTTATTCTTTTTTTAATCCATGCAGAGCTTTTATAGAAATATGTTACAAAATCTAATAGTTCTGATATTATTATATATTTCAGGAGAGAAGCATTAAAAACTAGGAAGCCATAGTGTTTATAGTGACTGTACTTAGCCCAGTTTAAGTGCTATACTATTTTACAATCACTGGCTATGAAGTATAAATCCTTGTTAAATATAGGGAATATTAAATGCTTGATTTAACATATTCATCCAACTGCATATTTACATCATATACATTGCGCTATGCCTGTTAATAAAACAGGCTCAAGGATGTGCAGTAGAAATGAATGAGTGAGAGCACTTGAGATGTTGTTGACAGTCTAAATCTCCAATAAAACAAAGAGGAAACCTGTTGTTTGATAAAAATAGATAAAGATTACACCAAACATCCATTTGTTTCTTCCAGGGAACTGAATTATAATGTAGTTTTGGGTGACCTTGCAGTCAGGTGTTTATGAGGCAACACTTGGCCAGCTGATCCTAAATACCTCTGAAGCATAAGGAGATCAAACTCTGCCTAAAGCCTTTTTTAAGCTGCCAATTCTCAAACCAGCAGACCACAGTGCGTGGCCTCTTTGGCTCTTCATAGCTTATGCGTATGTATTTCTGCCACTTGTTCTGAGCCTTTATGCCTCACACCATTAGCAAGCTGCCTTCTCATTCTCTCTGCCTCTCTCTGTTTCCTGCACATGCCAGCAGGATTTAGCTACCCTATGTATTATGGATCGGAAAAATAAACAGAACGTGGCAGCCATTTATATGACACACTTGTGAGATCACAGGACAGGAGTGATAAAAGTGGTCAAATAAAGATTCAGGGGAAGAAGGGGGGCAGAGATAGAGCAGGGCTTATAGGTATGCTGGATATTTTCTCTGATGCTTTTCGCCACATGTTTTCTTGTAACCAATTACATTAAGCCACTGCCCCCTCTTTTGATGGAAGTCTATTAAAGTAGGTTTTAATCTAATAAAAGGCTTATGTATGTGTTGTAGTGATAACTATTCCTCTCATTGAGGATGATAGCACCTTCACCAAGGACTGCTTGGATTGAGAAGATCTGCTTATTCACAAGCAATTTAAAAACGGTTCTCTCTTCTCTTCATAAATTGTAGTAACATTGCAAACAGAATAATCATTCGGCGTAGAAAAATAATCATCAGGGTAGAAAGACTCACTTGATTTTAGAGATTTAATAGTATAGCAAGTATTTAAAGCTCCAAATAACATGTGAAAGGCGAGACTATCCAATGATCATTATGGGCACAGGCCAAGGGGCCCACACCCACTGAGTGGCACACATGAACAGTTTAAGAAAACAAAAAAGTAGTCTTAAAAAGTTCAAATATGGCAGAGATCACCACTGGCAGAAATAACCAGTAATATACAAACATTATTACATTATTAAACATTATTATTAACATATTTCCTAAACAGCACAATTGTGGAAACCAGCGAGTAGTGCTACACTGACTGTCGCCGCTCTGTTGGAGAGGAGTCATAAGACAATCGAAAATGGGCAATATTTAAAAAAGGCAGATTCTATAAGCGAAAGAGGGAAAGACAAGAATATATGTAAATGAAGAACTCTGCCATGTACTGAATTAGATGGGAAACGTAAAGAGGAAAATCAGGAAAAATAAGACAAGAAGAATTGTGGAAGATGATGAGCAGATTATGAACTACACAACACGACCTGAAGCTAGCTGTAGCAGTAGCAGCTCAGACTATCTACGGGCAACAGCTAATAAAAATAGTAGCACTGTTATTATCCATGTTTGAGCTGGTGCTTTTCATAATCGGGGAACCAAATATCCAGCTTCATCCCACAGAGGCGTATGGGTGGGTAAAGTGCACTCTCGTTTTTGATTTGCTATGCTATCACTTGCCAAGTGGAGAAAAAGTTTATTTCGACTGGATCACATGTTCACCAACCGCAGGTTGCCTAATATCTTTTGTTTTCTCTGCATTTTTTTAAGTATATGAAAACTATAGAGTTGAAAAAGTCTCATAATAAATAAACTCACACAGGGTTTTTCACAAATGCACATCAATTCAAATCAAACTTTATTTATAAAGCGCTTTTCAAACACAGTTTCTCAAAGTGCTTTACAGATTTAAAATAATAATAGCCAAGGCACTGACCCAAGGTGCCAAGAGGAGGAAGGGCTGGTACCCCCACCTCCACTCAAGCACTACCTGGGGGGCACCCAGGCAGCCACAGCCAACCACCGCCCCCGATGTAGGGGGCCCCCAGAGAGGAAACACTGGCAAGAAAGGTTAAATTAAGTTAAAATATAAAGTTTATAAAATATTAAGTGTATAAAGTATAAAACAATAAGTGTAAAACAATGATAAGATAGATTCAAGATAAAAAATGCAAAGCAGATTAATAAATAAACAGTTAAAAGCTAAATTAAAATTAAATCAGGTAAAACATGCTGAGCAGTTAAAAATATAATAATAAATAATAATTTGTTAAAAGCTCGGCTAAAAAGGTAAGTCTTGAGCCTGCTCTTAAAAACATGAACGTTCTCTGCGGCCCTGAGATCATCTGGCAGCCTGTTCCAGAGGTGAGGGCCAAAATAATGGAAAGACGCCTCACCATGAGTCTGTGTCCTGACTTTGGGAGTGATTAGGAGACGGCTGCCAGAGGAGCGCAGAGACCGCGAGGGTTCATACAGTAAAATCATTTCTGAAAGACAAGAAGGCCCAAGACCATTAAGACACTTAAAATCCATTAGAAGAACCTTAAAATCAATCATAAAACATACGGGGACCCAATGCAGTGATTCTAAGACCGGTGTAATGTGCTTTCGCCTTCTGGTCTTCATCAGGACACAAGCTGCTGAATTCTGTAAAAGCTGTAAACTTGAGGTAGTCTTTTTGGGAAGACCAGAAAGCAGGGCATTACAATAATCAAGTCTACTGGTGATAAAAGCATGCATTAGCATCTCCGTACTGGCCCGAGAGAGAATGGGGCGGACTCTGGCAATGTTATTTAGGTGATAAAAACCTATTTTAGTGATATTTTTAATGTGGGGGATAAAAGTCAGCTCAGAATCAAAAATCATGCTCAGATTCTGTACTTGTAAAGATTGATTTAAAGACAGTAATTTAAGTTTTGGTAAAAGTTTTTCTCTCTGAGCCTCAGGACCGATAATTAAAACTTCAGCTTTGTCCTGGTTGAGCTGGACAAAGTTTTCTGCCCTCCAGGATTTGATATCTAAAATGCGGTTAAAAAGTGCATCCATTGGCCATGTGCCATCAGGAGACATGGAGATGTACAACTGTGTATCGTATGCATAACTGCGGAAGTTGACTCCATGTCTTCTGATTACACTGCCAAGAGGGAGCATATACAGGTTAAAAAGCACTGGGCCTAAAACTGAACCCTGGGGCACACCACATGCGATCTTAGAGGAACAGGTATCTAAACTTACCATAAAAGTCCTTTCTGTGCTCATTCGGAAATGCACATGGTCTGTTTCACAAATGCAGCAGCTGTGTTTCACAAATATAATTTTGATAAACACTTGTAAAATAAATTCACAAATGCACACAAGCAGGTTCACAAATGCACACGATCTGTTTTAAAAACACACACAAGCTGTTTCACGAATATGCATTTGCCATCATTGTGCTACTGAAGAAAAAAAACACGTAATCCTCTGGGTTTTATTTTATAAATTATATAAAGACATGATTTTCAACTCCTGTTTATACCCTCCAGTGCTTGTTGTTATGAAACGTGAAACAGAGTAATAATAGGCTATGAATCGTTCATCATAATTATCCCCAGAAATCTTCAAACCACACTCAGGTTTATGGTTATTGTCCCCAGCAATTTTAATAATAAACTGACGCCCTTGATTAGGTGAAGCCTACACTAGATGGAACGACATTAAACATTTCTACAGCATCAAACACACGCAGAAACGGGAACGTTCCTCCTGGATCAGTAAGTTAACGCACTTGCTAACTTTATTTGTTGTTTGTTAGTTAGTGTTAGTTACGAGGTAAACTCCTCTAAAATACATTAATCAATGGACATGATTCAAGCTGGTCAATGGGCGTATCGGTAGTGAACCAGGCAACCCAACAGCTGGAAGGATTTTTCTGTCATTACAACTACAACCTAAACACACAAAATGTCACTATAGTTTTCATGTTCCATATGAAAAATGAATTACAGTCTAAAGAAACTTTTCGCGTATGCAGATTGTCCATTTCACCCTTATGTTATTTTCAATTTTATTGACGACTTAAAAATAATGTGCATACTTCGATGATGCAAAAGCTGTATTCTGCCATAGTAGTTCTAAAACACATACAGAGAGAGTCAGAACACGAGCAGGGCACAGACATATCACATCACTTCGGCTTTGCTGATAAATCTACAGAATGCACAGTAGACCTAGGCAAGGCAAGGCAATTTTATTTATATAGCACACTTTCAACACAAGGCAATTCAAAATGCTTTACATGGTTCAGTGGTAAGGAAACCAAATACATGACAAAAGTGTGCAAATTAGAACAGAATCACTAAACAAATGCATGAAAGAAAATGTATATGAGAAACGTTATGTGAAATTATGAAAATTAAAAACTGCTGACACACAAGAATCAATTGAAACATATAACAGTAATTAAAAAGAAAAGAAAACATTTAGTAATTGGAGCATAAAGGAAAATGTATATGAGGAAATTTTTGTAAATTTATAAAAATTTGAAAACCTTTAGCGATTGACAAAAGGAATATAGTAATTAAAAAGAATAAAAGCAATAGTCATATCAGTTACTCATAAGCAAGTCTAAATAGATAAGTTTATATTTTTGATTTAAAAGAATTCAGTGAATCTGCAGACTCTCCAGGGTATGTCCTCGGTTGTGTGTTGGTTGATCAATGTACTGGGTTAAGTCAAAGTTTTTGAAGGTATTGTATAATGCTTTAAGTCCTCTATCTTGGGGATTGTCAATATGACTTTTGAAATCTTCCACAATTATTAGTCTATACATATTACAGAGCAAAGGTAATTGAAAGCATGAATAAAGTTTGCGTTATATTTTGGTTGTCTATATATGTTTAGAAATAGGACCGAATGAGCACGGGGCTACCAGGCTCTTCGTCCTTCTTCCATGTTATCGGTAGCGTCGTAACATTCCAATATCCAGCGTTAATTTCCAGGTGCAGTTCCAGAAGGCTTCCATACTTAGTATCTGCTTTACTCAGGCTGCCTGTCTCAGGACCAATTTATCAAAGTCTTCAGGTGAGCAAAACGCCATGTTGTTAATCCACAGTTTTACAAAGGTCCTTCAGAAGTAATCCACAAAGAAAGGAAATCCAGTCTAATAGTGTACTTCCAGAGACTCGGCACATAAATTAATTAAAAGGAAAAAGCCTAGTCCTACTGTCTGACAAAAAGCAGGCTGCAGTCAGGATTTTCATTTCTTTACTGAGAGAAATTCTTAAAATTACAGATTCCTTTAAAGAACAACAACAACATAGTTACTGATTGCTTAACGCAGGAAACTAATGCGTTAAGTTACATATTTGACAAAAAGAATAATTTGAGTACTCTAACACATTACCCACAATGCTGGTGTTAACTTTCTTGGCCTTTTTGAACTTATAACTATACCAATAACTTAATACTGGGATAATTGTTATGAAACTCGAATTGTCATTGTCAAAACGAGCAAAACGGGGCACCAGCTTCTTAGTTTATACAAAAAACAATATTAATTATACCCGACTCTCAGGCTTTATCTGAAGGATGAACTCTTTTACTGGTGTACTGAATCAAAAAAAACACCAAAATAAGCACAGAGGTTTTGTTTCAAGTTTAAAGACTTTACAAAAGATTGCTAAACCCTAATCAAAAGCACTCACAAAACAAATTAAATATAGTCTAAATTAAACAATGCTACTATTCTAAATGGATCTATTCTATCATGGAGAGGAAAAAAGTAAGGTGTCCGGAATAAAAAAAAACAGACGTCGCAGGGAGCACTGACTTCTTGTGCATAGTGGGCATGTGTGGGGAACGGGGGGAACGGTGGAAAAGCAAAAGGCAGGCACCTTTAATCACAAGGTGAGACCTTCATAAATGTGCACAATCAACCCAGGGAAGACAAAGAGCAGCGTGGTCTTAACTAGCTAGCCTTAGCACTATGGATAGATTAAGCAGTTATCAGTGTTAATGGCCGCTGCTTTTCTCCTTTTTCCAGAGCGACCGCGCCACAAAAGCCCCGCTCATGGAAATCAAACAATCACAAATAAACAAACAAAAACCAGCCAACACACTGCCCTTATATTGGTTTTGGCAACATCATCAGCCGACCAACTGACCAATGGGAAGCTGTTGGGGACAACAGCTTCCCCTGGTGCAAGGGATGCTGGAAGTCTATATAGTATTTAGTGAACAACCCCAACATATTTCAGTTTGGTCATTTTCATAGTGAACACATGAAAAGATGGACGGATAAACTTTTTTTGCCCAGGGCTTCTGCTATCATAATCCAACGCTGCATTAATTTGTCATGTTTAAACTCTAAAAGATAACCTATTTAAATAGAAAACTCATTGTGCTTCAGTGATATTTGTTCAGGTAAAAGTTGAGTTCTCAAAGGCCTCACAGATGATGTGGAAGAGAGGATGACATCTCAATTACTGACCTTTTCTATGGAATAGCATGACCTAGATGATTTATGAATGACAACAATTAACACCTTTTAACAAATATTAAATGTTCATTGTACAACATCCTATTATAGTATTTGTGAAAGTCATTACTTGTATAAGATGTATATCTAGATTCAAGTTCCACTTTAATTTGTAGAAAATATCTTGCAAAATGTATCAAAATCATTCAGTTGATCTTCGGTTGATATATATATATACACTACCGTTCAAAAGTTTGGGGTCACCCAAACAATTTTGTGTTTTCCATGAAAAGTCACACTTATTCACCACCATACGTTGTGAAATGAATAAAAAATAGAGTCAAGACATTGACAAGGTTAGAAATAATGATTTTTATTTGAAATAAGATTGTTTTTACATCAAACTTTGCTTTCATCAAAGAATCCTCCATTTGCAGCAATTACAGCATTGCAGACCTTTGGCATTCTAGCTGTTAATTTGTTGAGGTAATCTGGAGAAATTGCACCCCACGCTTCTAGAAGCAGCTCCCACAATTTGGATTGGTTGGATGGGCACTTCTTGCGTACCATACGGTCAAGCTGCTCCCACAACAGCTCAACGGGGTTCAAATCTGGTGACTGCGCTGGCCACTCCATTACCGATAGAATACCAGCTGCCTGCTTCTTCTCTAAATAGTTCTTGCACAATTTCGAGGTGTGTTTTGGGTCATTGTCCTGTTGTAGGATGAAATTGGCTCCAATCAAGCGCTGTCCACTGGGTATGGCATGGCGTTGCAAAATGGAGTGATAGCCTTCCTTATTCAGAATCCCTTTTACCCTGTACAAATCTCCCACCTTACCAGCACCAAAGCAACCCCAGACCATCACATTACCTCCACCATGCTTAACAGATGGCGTCAGGCATTCTTCCAGCATCTTTTCAGTTGTTCTGCGTCTCACAAACGTTCTTCTTTGTGATCCAAACACCTCAAACTTGGATTCATCCGTCCACAGCACTTTTTTCCAGTCTTCCTCTGTCCAATGTCTGTGTTCTTTTGCCCATCTTAATCTTTTTCTTTTATTGGCCAGTCTCAGATATGGCTTTTTCTTTGCCACTCTGCCCTGAAGCCCAGAATCCCGCAGCCGCCTCTTCACTGTAGATGTTGACACTGGTGTTTTGCGGGTACTATTTAATGAAGATGCCAGTTGGGGACCTGTGAGGCGTCTGTTTCTCAAACTAGAGACTCTAATGTACTTATCTTCTTGCTCAGTTGTGCAACGCGGCCTCCCACTTCTTTTTCTACTCTGGTTAGAGCCTGTTTGTGCTGTCCTCTGAAGGGAGTAGTACACACCGTTGTAGGAAATCTTCAATTTCTTAGCAATTTCTCGCATGGAATAGCCTTCATTTCTAAGAACAAGAATAGACTGTCGAGTTTCAGATGAAAGTTCTCTTTTTCTGGCCATTTTGAGCGTTTAATTGACCCCACAAATGTGATGCTCCAGAAACTCAATCTGCTCAAAGGAAGGTCAGTTTTGTAGCTTCTGTACCGAGCTAAACTGTTTTCAGATGTGTGAACATGATTGCACAAGGGTTTTCTAATCATCAATTAGCCTTCTGAGCCAATGAGCAAACACATTGTACCATTAGAACACTGGAGTGATAGTTGCTGGAAATGGGCCTCTATACACCTATGTAGATATTGCACCAAAAACCAGACATTTGCAGCTAGAATAGTCATTTACCACATTAGCAATGTATAGCGTGTGTTTCTTTAAAGTTAAGACTAGTTTAAAGTTATCTTCATTGAAAAGTACAGTGCTTTTCCTTCAAAAATAAGGACATTTAAATGTGACCCCACACTTTTGAACGGTAGTGTATATATATATATATATATATATATATATATATATATATATATAGAGAGAGAGAGAGAGAGAGAGAGAATTACATAAATTCTGCAAATTGGAAAAGTTGCTGCTTAAGTTTTTATAATAGCAATTTCCAATGCATTTCATTGCTGTCATTAAAGGACCTGCTGAGATCATTTCAGTAATCATCTTGTTAACTGAGGTGAGAATGTTGACGAGCAAAAGGTTGGAGATCATTATGTCAGGCTGATTGGGTTAGAATGGCAGACTTGACATGTTACAAGGAGGATGATGCTTGAAATCATTGTTCTTCCATTGTTAACTATGGTGACCTGCAAAGAAACGCATTAGCAATCATTGCATTGCATAAAAATGGCTTCACGGGCAAGGATATCGTGGCTACTAAGATTGCACCTAAATCAAATATTTATAGGATTATCAACAACTTCAAGGAAAGCGATTAAATTCTTGTTAAGAAGGCTTCAGGGTGTCCAAGAAAGTCCAGCAAGCGCCAGGATCGTCTCCTAAAGAGGATTCAGCTGCGGGATCGGGATGCCACCAGTGCAGAGCTTGCTCAGGAATGGCAGCAGGCAGGTGTGAGCGCATCTGCACGCACAGTGAGGCGAATACTTTTGCAAAATGGCCTGGTTTCAAGAAAGGCAGCAAAGAAGCCACTTCTCTCCAAAAAAAAAACCATCAGGGACAGATTGATCTTCTGCAGAAAGTATGCTGAATGGACTGCTGAGGACTCGGGCAAAGTTACAGTATATTCTCTGATGAAGCATCTTTCCAATTGTTTGGGGCATCCGGAGAAGAAAAGGTGAGCGCTACCATCAGTCCTGTGTCATGCCCACAGTAAAGCATCCTGAGACAATTCATGTGTGGGGTTGCTTCTCATCCAAGGGAGTGGGCTCACTTACAAATTTGCCCAACAACACAGCCATGAATGAAGAATGGTACCAAAACACCCTCCAACAGCAACTTCTTCCAACAATCTAATAACAGTTTGGTGAAGAACAATGCATTTTCCAGCACGATGGAGCACCATATCACTTTTGCCATAAGGCAAAAGAGATAACTAAGTGGTTCAGGGACCAAAACGTTGAAATTTTGGGTCCATGGCCTGGAAACTCCCCAGATCTTAATCCCATTGAGAACTTGTGGTCAATCCTCAAGAGGCGGATGGACAAACAAAAACCCATTAATTATGACAAATTCCAAGAAGTGACTTTGAAATAATGGGTTGCTATCAGTCAGGATTTGGCCCAGTCGAATTGCAGAGGTCCTGAAAAAGAAGGGCCAACACTACAAATACTGACTCTTTGCATAAATGTCATGTAATTGTCGATAAAAGCCTTTGAAACGTATGAAGTGCTTGTAATTATGTAAGGGATAATGCCTGACGAGGTGTACATTGTCAGAAAATAATGGACAACGGAGGCTTTCGCGAAGTCCATTATTTTCTGATAATGTACACCTCGTCAGGCATTATTCCACTTATACCATGGTCACTTACGAAATAAAGACATATTTAATCAATTAATAATACTTTAATGTGTTTTAGAGTTAAAATCGCAAGTTTTTTTTTATATAAATCGAGCGCACTATTTAATATCTCCCGTATACAGGCGACGTGGCCAGAGCGAGCCGACTGCAGCGATTTATCAGTGAGGGGAAGTGAGATGATGGCTTCACCTTACGTTACGTGATAAAAAATATCATTTCAGAAGGCCAGTACACTACTTACTGCTTGTGTGTGTCCAGAGGATGATGCAAATAACGTTGAGACTCCGTTGCCGTTTGAGCCAGCGCAATAATTTAGAACTGTCATCAGGCAATTTGACGAGACGCCTTTCCTAGGTGTACATTATCACTTTTAATGTACACCCTCCAGTCTATTCACCCCAACCATGGTATAAATTTCAGTACATCACAGAAACAACTGAAATACATATCTAAAAGCAGTTTAGTAGCAAACTTTGTGAAAACTAATATTTGTGTCATTCTCAAAACTTTTGGCCACTATATATATATATATATATATATATATATATATATATATATATATATATATATATATATATATATATATATATATATATATATATGCATATCTGTACTCAGTCTCCTCTGACTCAATGTCATTGTTGACCATAAATTCATGCCCAAACACATTTTCAAACACATGGCATTAGTTCACTCATAGTTAGGTTTTTTTTAAAAATATCTTATTTTGCATATTTTGGTGATTATTCTTCAAAGCAGCTCTCTTCCTCTCAAAATGTTTTTTCTGTTCTTTTTGAGATCAACTCACACACCATTTGGCTATCATCGGCCAACAAGCTTTCATTCTCCATGTATCCAAAATGCTGAGTGGCAGCAGGTAGAGCAAGAGGGATAAAGATGACAGGTTTGAATAGTAAGCCTAATACTGTGCCGCTTTATGATGAGGTGGACCTACTCAGATATTTTTCTGCTTAAATCCAAGTGCTTATGCAGTACAACATTGAGCTGACATTTTTTGTGCTTAAATGTGGAAAAAAATGTATCACTGAAATGCAAAAAAAAATGTGGGAGTCATTTTATTTCTATTGGTCCCAATAGTCTTCTACATTGAGTTCTGCAAGAATGGCAATAGTGACTAAAGTCTTTCTTTATACACATCACAATGCCATTAACTGTGTCCTCCCACTTGCAGTGTAACATCATTAGAGCCTACTGCCCAAATATAAATCTTCAGGTTGGCAAAACAGCCCCATAGGTGTTCTGAAGTATGGCATTGAACTTCAGAAAATCTGAACAGTGAAATTACTAAAATCCTGACACACAGCTCATGCCAAGGTGGGTTATATTTGGATTTTTTACCATACAGCAAAAAGTATTTACGTGCAGAATAGCAGTCCTTCACATGATTAATACCTATCACCATAAGTAAAAAGCTAAGCTGGAGAGCAAAGAAGAAGGAGATCTCTGATACAATCTGCAAAACCTACCACAAACAGTAAGGAGATCTGTGTTTGGTTGATTTTTTCTTTGCTGTACCTAGGGATGTTCCAATAAGGTGTTTTTTTTGCCATTGAGTCAGAGTCTGAGACAGTTAATTTTGAGTTTTTGCTGATACCAAGTCCAGATCAGATTCATCTATAGGTAATGCATAAAAAATAATAAAGGAGAGCAAAGAAAAAGATCAATGAGGTTCCTTTTTCTATTAACCTTATTTTAACATTTAACAATTCTGCTAACAGAACACTCTGTTAGGTAGCTTGAACAATCAAGTAATAAATAACAATTATTCAGTTTTGGACTTTACTGCAACAGTAGCCTAAACATAAATAAAATGTAATATAAAAACAAATAGCACCAGCTTAATAATAGCATCATCTTAATACACTTCATGATGAGAATGTATATACATATCAAAGGTCACGTTAACTGAAAATGTTTAATATTTGACTGGTTTAGTAGAACGAAAAATAGAAGGAAAAATCTGAAGGCCGTCGGTCATTTTGCAGATAGTATTAGTATGTTGCAAATGTGCAGATACTTTCAACTTTATGCACGTATTCCAAGTGAATAAATCAACTAAACAAAAGATTCCAAGACAATTAGATCAAGGCATATTGCTGACTGTATGTTGACTGCATGTTGCACATTTTCTGTGAGATACTTCGGTGCACAACTGCCTTTGCAGTTTCCAACCGCTGAGGCTTAGTTTACGGATCAAGAAATGAAATTTTAACTTCTGATTGGTGTAATTGGATAAATATTTTCTCATTTTAAAACTTTGGCTGAAGCGACAGGTAATTTCAATGTCCAGTGCGGCGGTGTGTGGATACAGCATCCAGAACAACATCTAATCCCCCATGAGAAGTCATGTGTCTTAGGCAAAATTGCTAAACCTGATGACGACAACCTCTGCAGCAATCCCACGATTTGATTACACACAGACATGATTTACGGTTCCATGTGGAGAAGGAACCACAGCAGGTGTATTCTAAATTAAACTGTTTAATTTCACTCTAATAAGTAGTGATTTGTTTAGCTTGTTTGGATTGAATATTATTTAAAGTGAAGAAAAATTCTATAGAATAGGAATTAATGCCTGGGAGTAGAGATTTGAAATTAAAAACTGAGAGGTACATATATATCCAAGCACTGATCAGGAGGTAATGTCTGATTCCGATCAAGTCTGAAACTATGTGATCGAGGCCCATTTCCGATCATGCAATCAGATCGGGACAACCCTAGTTGTAACAATATTTCTTGCCAGTAATTCTAACACATTTCAGACATTTTTACTAATTTAAATTTATTTAGAAGGAAATATATTTCTTGTCAGCAGAATTGAGATTGTGAAAAACTCATAAAAAACCTACGAAATCCATATTGCTATTGACTCTTGTTTAGTGTAATTTATTGGATTGGATTATTAAAATTTGAAGACAGAAGACACATTGGATGTTTAACAATTTACTAATTTCAACAGCCTTTTGTTTGAAGTCAGCCAAGTCAGGAATGCAGGCAGGGCATTCCATCCTCTCCAGTGCCAAATTCTGGAGATTGTCTATGACAAACCAATATTTGTGGGATAGCTTTGTCATTTAGTCCCAGAGAGCGGAAATATGGGATCATAGCTGGTTACAGAATTTTGTACTGATCTATATTTGCACTGAGATGGCCTCCAATGAGGACATGCCTTGTTTTTTCCAGTAAAGGGGATGCTGCTCCTCATGATCACACCTCCCCCAAAAGCTGTTTGCCATCTGCAGAGGATCTGGGAAGCTTTTAATGAGTACAACCCACATTCTCAACTCTTTTGCCCAACTTATGATTGCATTTTGCTCCCAAATTGGCCTCGATTAAAGGGGAAAAAGATAGGCCTTCAAACTGTATAATATACATTGCAAGATAGAGTTTTATAACAAAGTAAATTATGCAGACTTCTTCACCTTTTGTGCCTATTCTAAAAGGAAGAGATGCTTTACAGAGTTTTTGATGCCCATTTATTTTTAGTAATAATGTGGAGAGCTTTAGTAGATTTCCTTGGTTGTGAGGAGAGTTCTACTCTGAGCTTCTCCCAAATAAAGTGGTACGGTACATCTATAAGGCCCCCCAAATGCATTCGTTTGAAAGTGATACAGGCAGGTCTTTCCAGGCAAGACCAGAAACTTGCCAAAACCAAAGGAGCTATATGTTGCTTTTGGCCTGAAAAGCCCTTGACATATACAGACATGGACAAAATTGTTGGTACCCTTCATTAAATCAAAGAAAAACTCATAATGGTCACAGAAATAACTTTAATCTGACAAAAGTAATAAATAAAAATTATATAAATGTTGACCAATGAAAGTCAGACATTGTTTTTCATCCATGCTTCAACGGAATTATTTAAAAAATAAATGCATGAAACAGGCCTGGACAAAAATGATGGTACCCACAACTTAATATTTGGTTGCACAACCTTTTGAGGCAATCACTGCAATCAAATGATTCCTGTAACTGTCAATGAGACTTCTGCACCTCTCAGCAGGTATTTTGGCCCACTCCTCATGAGCAAACTGTTCTAGTTGTTTCCGGTTTGAAGGGCGCCTTTTCCAGACAGCACGTTTCAGCTCCTTCCAAAGATGCTCAATAGGATTGAGATCAGGGCTCATAGAAGGCCAGTGTTTTCCTCTTAGCCCTTCTTGGGTGTTTTTAGCTGTTTGTTTTGGGTCATTTTCCTGTTGTAAGACCCGTGACCTGCGACTGAGACCATGCTTTCTGACACTGGCCAGCACATTTCTCTCTAGAATCCCCTGATAGTCTTGAGATTTCATTGTACCCTGCACAGATTCAAGACACCCTGTGTCAGATGCAGCAAATCAGCCCCAGAACATAACCGAGCCTCCCCCATGTTTCACAGTAGGGACCGTGTTCTTTTCTAGATATGCTTCATTTTTCCGTCTGTGAACATAGAGCTGATGTGCCTTGGCAAAAAGTTAAATTTTTGTCTCATCTGTCCACAGGACATTCTCCCAGAAGCTTTGTGGCTCGTCAGCATGTAGTTTGGCATACTCCAGTCTGTTTTTTTTAATGATTTGTCCTCTGGCTCAAACAGCGAAGGATGTTCCGATCTGACACTGATGTTCCTTGAGCATAAAGTTCAGCTTGGATCTATTTTGAAGTCTTTCTAGGCTCTTTTGTTACCATTTGGATTATCCGTCTCTTTGATCTGTCATCAATTTTCCTCCTGCAGCCACGTCCAGGGAGGTTGGCTACAGTCCCATGGATCGTACATTACTGAATGACATGTGCAGCTGTAGTCACAGAAACATCTAGCTGCTTGGAGATGGTCTTATAGCCTTTACAGTTAACATGCTTGTCTATGATTTTCTTTCTCATCTCCTGAGACAACTCTTTCCTTTGCTTCCTCTGGTTTATATTGAGTGTGGTACACACCACGTCACCAAACAACACAGTGACTACCTGGAGTCCTATATATAGGCCCACTGAGTGATTACAGGATTGTAGACACCTAGGATGCTGATTAGTGGACATACCTTGGATTAACATGTCCCTTTGGTCACATTATTTTCATTCTTTTCTAGGGGTACCATCATTTTTGTCCAGGCCTGTTTCATGCATTTATTTTTTAAATAATTCTTTTGAAGCATGGATGAAAAGCAATGTCTGACTTTCATTGGTCAACATTTATATAATTTTTATTTATTATTACTTTTGTCAGATTAAATATTTCTGTGACCATTATGAGTTATTCTTTTATTTAATGAAGGGTACCAACAATTTTGTCCACGTCTGTAGTAGAGTGCACTGGATAGTGTCACTGGGAAAAGGGGTGTGTGAGTCTCCTTCTCCAGTATCAACCAAATCTTGGAGAAGCACAAAACAGTGGATAGATGTAAGTTTTTTTTTCTTACAGAATGCAAATGACGAGACATTTTAGTTTAAATACATGCTCTGTTTGAATTATAGCATTGTTGTCATTTAGTTTTCATTGGTATGATGCAGTGCTGGGCCTTTTCATGAATAAATGTTACATGTTTAAATATTTATTTTGTTAATCAGGAGGCATTTGTTCACTAAATTATTTTGGAATATGAATTTTATTGCACAGAGAAACTTATGCAAACACAGAGAACAACATCTTAGCCAAAACAAAGGTGATAAAAATGTAACCTAAACAGAAATATATTTATTTCAAGTGCATTTTTTGTTATTTTTATTTATTTTTTATTTTTTTTCTGATTGTCTGAGTGGATCTAATTTATTTTATTTTTATGTGGAACCATCTATTGGAAATTCTGTGATAAAACTCAAAATAATGTTAGGAATGACATAATAATTGACAGCAAAGAGTACAGCACAAATTTAGACATTCCAATAGCTGGAAGTAAAAGATCCAAACAAAACAAAGGTAATATCAAAACATTTGTATGCAAGCTGATTCGCATTTTTTTGGTCCCTGCCGCAAAGCTTGGTGGGAAAGTTTGGCAGGTCAGCCGACTGCCGCCTAAGGTAATCTATTACACTGCAGGGAGCAGCAAATGTAATAACAACTCAGAATCTCTGAGTCACATTTCACCCAGCAATATTTGACAAAAATAATTTGTAGCAGTGCATCAGCCAAAAATACTTAAAAAAAGGTTCTCAGATTACGCAGCATACCTATATGAGTAACTTACAAAACCACCTTTCATATCACACTCAAAAGTTCATAATATCAAAGGGCACTGGATGATGATAAGATATCCAGAAATCGTGAAGGCTTGCAGAGAAAATTACACACATCCAGAGAGCAATATCTTGCCCAAAATGAAAGTGATAAGTGTGTCACCTAGACAGAAATAAAGCTATGAATATATCAGTGCATTATGGTGCAATTTTTTTCCGATTGTCTGACTTTATCTAGAGTTCATGCTTCTAGCATTATTGAAAACCATAGAAACAGACATGTAAGAATTAGTCTGTTTGCTAAATATAGCAACAACGGGCTGGATCAGAAGTCAGAGAAAAAATAATGATTACTAAGCATTTCATTTGTCTGCAAAATCCTTTCCTGAGTGTAAACACTTCATTTATAAGCTTTTCAGAAGAACTGTGCTGCTCAAACGTTCGGTGGGAAGCCCGGGTTAGAATCAAAGATCCAGCAACTAATTACAACAAAGTTAGGCTTGGATAGCATTGACATTGCAATGGACGGTGTTTCTCGTTCAGGGCCGTGTCCACATGTTTTTTTAAAGACGAAGATTTTCCTCTGCTTCTTGGAAAAGAAAAATCTCCATCCACACGTAACCGGATAAATTTGTTTTTCGGCAAATTCATAGACGTGGCAAACCTGTAAGGGGCAGTAGTTCTCCCAAATCCTATCCGCTCAGAGTAACTTTCTATCCTTTATCTTCAGCACGCAGCAGTCACACAGCTTATTAAAGCAAACAAACAAAACGTGCTTTAACAATGGATGATGCCAACACAGCTCTGAGGGCATAAATGCTTTTTTTGAGAGTAAACATAGGTCACACAAGTGACGTTGGAGCATTTTTTTGTTGCTGATAGTGACGTTACGGCTGTTAAAACTCTGTTTTCAACCGTCCACACGCTAATACTGAAAAAGGAGAAAACACAAATCTCCACTTTGGAAAGATTTGTTTTTGGTGCCTGAAAATCTCCGGTTACGTGTGGATGCCAAAACCGTAGAAAAATATCTCTGTTTCTCAGCTGCGTGTGGACAGGGCCTAGGACAATACAGAAATCCGGACAGGCCATGGCCATTCATTGTTAGACTTTAACGTTTTAAAGACAGACAATGTATCCTTCCAGCTGCATGTAAGCTGAAAGGCACAAATATTTACATCAATGAGGATTTTACGGACACAGTCAGAAAGAAGAGAAGAGAGCTGCAACCCCATCTCAAAGCAGCTAGGGAGCGGGATGATCTGGTAGGTATGTGACAAAAAAATTCAAATTTCTCTGATCCCAGCAAGTGGCATACCACTGGAAAGAGCTTGGAAATACCTTTCCAATGGTACCTGGATCATTGTACTGTGACATATGTCAAGAAAGTTATGATATTCTAAAAACGGCATTCATGCCTCAGGTGCCATGCAGAGAGGATCGACAAGGTGAGTTAGTCACATACCTAAATCTGGCCATTTTGAAATATGATAAACTAATAGTTAAACCTAGGCTGTAGGCAATGTAGGCACATCTATGACTTGGACTGGTATGCATAATTTTAACTGTTCATTAACCATTTTAAATGATGATTAATATACATGGATATGCCCATGAAGTGTTCTCTATTGCCCATATCAACATTTGTAGTCTAAGAAACAAAGTTCATGAGGTTGAATCTCTGCTAATAATAATTTGTGTATACTCGCACTTTCTGAAACACATCTAGACTGTACCTTTGACAGCAGTGTACGTTGAATCAATGGTTATACTGTGCATTGTACAGAAAGGACGGAGATGCATTTGGAAGCACCATTACCTTATACATTAAGGACAAAGTTGTCATGATTCGATGCACAGGACTCTAGTGCAGACACACAAACAACCAGCAGACTCAGGTGGTTGGAATGTTAAACAATTTTTATTCTTTCTTCCACAGGAAGGACAACTGGGGAACAACCCGCAGAACTCGGGGGGGAAACTCCTTGGATAAAAACACGGGAGGAAGGCGGCCACTGAAGGTGAGAGGAAATGAAAGGTGAGCAGGTAACCATGAATCAGAAGGGAGGTAGGAATGGAATTTGGCTTACTTGGAGTAGTACGTGTGTTTTTTCCGCTGGGGGGGTTGTCCAGGGTGATCTCCACCCAGGTTGCTTAGGTCTTCAAAATGATCGAGGGTGGACAGCAGATCGAGGGCTTGATCAGCTCAGTGCAGCGCAGCGAAGGAGCGGCAGGTCAGTTCGGGGAAGCAGACGCCACAGGTTGAGATCGGCCGACGGAAGGGCTCAAGGGAGACGAGGAAACACCAGCCAACTAAGCTGGGAAGGTTATCACCTGCTGGAAGGAGGAGAGTGAAACAGTGAGTATCTCACTCAAGGAAAACGCAGAATCCTAGCGCTAGAACGAGGCTTGTTACCACACTAACGAAACGAACGATCTTGGGTCTGCTCCAGGTAGGCGTGCCCCTTTTAACTGCTTCTCCTTGATTACACTGACTGCGATCAGCTAGAAGATAGCAACAAGCCGCACCCTCTGAGGGTAACGGTAGAAAGACAAGCACACACACGCACACACACCCTGACAAATGTTAGCATTAAACTATGGCTTGAGCTAACGCAACAGACCATTGAAAATATATGGGTTCAGATACAGCCTCTTTATGAAAAACTAATCTTGGTTTGGTGTGTCTATTGATCCCCCAATTCAAATATATTGTATACAGTGAATATTTGTGAAATGATGAGTAAAATATATGTGAGAATAATAGATTTATTTTTATTAGGAGATATTAATATAAAATGTCTGGATATTAAATATCCAGTTAGGAAGAAAATTATCCATCCATTATCTATGCTGCTAATACTTGAGGGGCTGCGGAGCATTTGCTATCAATATAACTGAATTATAGAAGTTGTTTCGGTATTTTTTTTTCTAGTTACAGTAAGTAATGGTCTGAAATAAAACCCCAAACTAAGGTGAAAAATTTACCTTGATATTTTGCTTTCTAGGGATCAACTACTATATATTCCAAAACGTATACATTCACTCATTAGGTGTTCCAAATTACAATAAGATGCATAAAAACCGAGGCCAGGCATGCTAACACTGGCCTTACACTCTCCACATTAAAGCAGGAGAAGGAAATACATTTATCAAAGACATGTCTGTATTTTCAGTTAGTTAGAATTTGCCAAACACATTCAGTCATTAGTCTAAGTTATTCGATTCAGGGGTTTCGATCACTTCAATTACCATAGTTGACTAAAATCCCACATGTAGACATGGAGACTGTTTCTACAAATCTTTGCGAAAGAATTGATAGCTCTCAGTGAAATCAAGCATAATGCCATCATGAATTCAACCTATGCAATAAGTCTAGTCATTAAATGTTCTTATTACTAGAGTTTCTACAATCAAGTGATGGTGGTATTGTACCAATGTTGAAACAGTTGGGAATGAAAACAACTCAGCCCTGAGGTTGTGGCCACTTAAAATCACAAAGTGGGCTTAGCAGATTCTGATGCACATGAACTGAGTCACGAAACAATGCCTTAAGACCCTCTACACTTAGGGAGCTTCAAAGAATATATTTTGTATAGCAGAGGATCCTCCATGTCCTGTTGTCAACTTTTTTTACTTTCTTTCATATAGAAAGTACTCTTACATCAGTTCCTTTTTTTCTTTTGTATCTCTTCTCTATCTTCTCAAACCCCCAGATGGTTGTGGCACATGACCGCTTGTACTGAGCCAGGTTCTGCTGGAGGTTTCTTCCTGTTAAAGGGGAGTTATTTTCCTCTCCACTGTCGCCATATGCTTACTCAGTATGAGGGATTACTGAGGGATTGCTGTGGTTAGAGTATGTGTGTTCCAGGAACAGCCTCACATTGGTAGGCTACACAGTGGTAGAGTAGTTGGTTTGTAATCTGAGGGTTGGAGGTTCAATTCCAGCTTCCTCCAGTCACATGTCAAAGTGCCTCTGGGCAAAAATTAACCCAAAAAGTCTACATTGCCATGTTGACAATAGGTGTGTGAATGTGGCTTCAATGTAAAGCGCTTTGAGTGGTCAGTATGACTAGAAAAGCGCTATATAAGTTCAGTCCATTTACATGAACGACTCAAGGCAAACTGCTGGGATTTCTTACATAGAAAACACTTAACTGATTGGAATAATTGTATTGAAATTACTTTTCTTGTAAAGTGGCTTGAGATGAAATCTGTTGTAAATTGTCATTATATAAATAAACATAGTTTAATTTAATCTTAGCCTTACATTACAAAGTCCAATGCTTCGTATCTGTTGCAGTTGTGTAAACCCAGCCGCCACTGTAGTTGCCTCGGCATCTTAGTTCCAGTAAAAAGGAACTCCTAATGCTTCAGAATAAGAAGAAATTTTGGACTGTTTCATGCTCCTGATTTTGTTGTTGGAATAGTTTTAGCACCTGTCAGTTCCGGCCTGACTGCACACCAGTTCACAAAGCAATGTCCATAAACACATAGATGAATGAATTTGGTGTGGAAGAGCTTGACTCGCCTTACAAATGTTCTGCTGAAAGAGTTGTCAAATATTTCTATAAAACAAACCTCTGAACCTTGTGAACAGTATTTCCAGAGGAGGTGGAGCTTTTGTATCTGCAAGGGATGAGCCACAATATATTAAATACTTTTTTTTGTGTTAATAATAAGATGTCATTAAAGATACTGTGTTTACAAAGTCAGGTGACCCAATGTTTTTGGCAATATAGTATATAATTACAAAAGTTTGATTTTAAATCAACGTTTAGTGAGCATATTTAAGATATACAAATAGAAGGTAAAATCCTCTACAACAAATGATTGTTTTTAATTCTCTGTTTCTTTACCTTTGTACTCTTTGGGAATATGGTGGACTTGGTTGGAACGGTACGAAGAAGGCTGTGAAAAACTGTTCATTTTGCTGGAAATCCTGAGCCATTTTTCATGGGTAATGACTCAAATGTTTCCTGTCAGCAGAATGACAAATAACACTCAGGGGTCCTCAAACGCACCAAGTTTCCAAAGTTGAATAAAGACAAATTCAAGTTCTTATTTATGCATAATTCATTATCATTATTCTTTCTATCCTGTCAGCCTGCTATGCGTTTGAGTTCAAGGGCAAAGATGAAATGATAGTACAAAGGGGCTGGGTAAGTCACAGTGGTAAAATGGCATTATATCTCTTGCTTAATGTTTAATCAACGCTGTCACTGAGCCCACACAGGGCTCAGTCAGACTACTCAATTTCAATGACTCCACAAAGTGTGTGAGTGTGTGTGTATATGTATGTATGTGTGTGTGAGTTTGTATCAGTGTGAATGACTGTATTTCAGGCAGCTCAGAAGCTAACATTTTGTCTGAAATGTCCTAGAAACTTTCTCTGCCGTGAGTGTTATTTTCGGTGCAAAATGAGAGCTGAAAATCACCAATTAAAATGTCAATGATGAAACCATTGACAGGACAATAGCAGACTTTTATTACACTAATTCAGTGTGTTCCACATACATATCCCATAATTGCTCTACCAGTTAAATAAGGGTTTTTCTCATTTCATTCATTGCAGCTGCCAACAAAACCTAATTGTCACTCACATTAGCGACTTTAAGGAGAAACAAGAGGAGTGAACATTTATATTTTTAAAACAGTGGAAAAGAATTGTTGATGGGTTCTGTCTTCATTGAAACTCATAATAAAAGTTACAGTTGGTTACTGTGTGCTCAACATAAATGCAATGATACAATAAAATCAAAGCTATTTCTTAGAATTTTTGTGTCTACAGTAGACAAACTGTTATTAAATAACAGATATTTAAAAAATAAAAAAGAACTCAAAAACGGTATTCTTATTCTTATTCAAGATACAGAAGAGGTTTTAAAACCTCTTCTGTAAAAAATAGTCAAGATTTTATACATGTAAGTATACTGTACATCATATATAGTACCCCTTTGACTATTTCATATTTCCTCACATTACAACACAAAATATTACAATAATGTAGCGAATTTAAAACTGATTTTGTCAAATTCCAATCTGACATTTTTGTGTTTGATTTTAATAGTGGAGCTCTCCTGCTTCCATGGTATACCCAACCTCTGGATGGATTATTGCTGGAACTAGGCAGCTGTAGTCACAGGATCATTAAGCTGCCTGAAGCTGGTTTTGCAGCCTTTTCCTTTAACATGCATGTCTATTAACTTCTTTCTGACCCCAGCTGGTCCGCATTCAGTTTCACTGAGTCCTTTTGTATAAAGTCTGTAGGTTCTAAACACACACACACAAACACACACACGTATGTAATATAAAATAAATTCCCATCTTGCCTATCGTAGGCGCTTTTTCCCATCCATTCCAAGCTCGGGTCCTCTACCAGAGGCCTGGGAGCTTGAGGGTCCTGTGCAGTATCTTTGCTGTTCCAAGTACTGCACTTTTCTGGACTGAGATCTCTGAGTTTCTTCCAGGGATCTGTTGGAGACACTCCTCCAATTTGGGGGTCACTGCCCCAAGTGCACCGATTACCACGGGTACTACTGTCACCTTCACCTTCCAAGCCTTCTCTAGCTCCTCTCTGAGCCCTTGGTATTTATCACATTTCTCATGTCCCTTCGTCTTGACGTCACCATCACTTGGTACTGTCACATCCACCACAATGTCTTCCCTCTGCTCTTTATCAACTTCCACAATGTCCAGTTGGTTCGTCATTACCATCCTGTCTGTCTGGAAGTGAAGTCCAACATGATCTTTGCTTGGTCATTCTCAACCACCTTAGGAGGTGTTTCCCACTTTGTCCTTGGGGTTTCCATGTTCCGCACAGATGTTTCTGTATACTATACCAACCACTTGGTTATGACGGTCCATGTATGCTTTCCCTGCAAGCATTTTACACCCTGGTGTTATGTGCTGTATTGACTGAGATGACTCTTAGTACAGCCTACACCTTGGGTCTTGTCTGGTGTGGTAGATCTGTGCGTCTATCGCTTTGTGCTGAGAGCCTGCTCCTGTGCTGCCAGGATGAGTGCCAAAGTGGTATCCTGTAGGCAAGCACTCTCCAGCAATTGGTAGAATTTATTGAGATAAGCCACTTCAGTTATGTTCCGGTGGTAGATCCCATGTAGGGGCTTGTTCACCCATTATGGTTCCTCCTCTAGCACCTCCTCCTCTTGCCATTGTCCCAGGCATTTTCCTGAGAATGTCATCCTACAATCCTTTTCCTTGATGTACTTACTCATGGAGCTTTGATGATTTATCTTGGATAGCAGCTCTCACTTTCATCATTCCTCGGCCTCCTTCCTTACGTCCTGCGTACAGTCTCAGGGTGCTGAATTTGCGATGGAACCTGGAGGAGCTTTCGTATCTTAACAGCTGTGGTCTGTATCTCATCCTTTGCCCACATTATTATTCCTGCAGGATATCTGTTTACTGGCATATATGTATGTATTGGGGCTGTGAAAATTAACTCGTTAGCGCATGGTCGATTAATTCGTATAATTTACGTGATCATTTATTTTTACACAATTCATGCATTCAAAGAATACTGCACCGTTTATCTTAAAATTCAGCCCTTACCACATCCATACTCCTTCCTAACCAGCCAGACAGCATCTGGATGGTGAGGAATTGTTGTGCAGCAAGATGTGTGTGTGTGTGGATAAATGCCAGTTGAGTATATTCTCATTATTGATATATTGGCTTTGAGCTGATATGATTAAGTTCATAGGTTGTCAGTGGGAATTTTCCTTCTATCAATTTCGTATGTCAGCTTGGCCATAGTGCCCCCCGCAAAGGTTAAGTTTATTCGTATATTTTGGTTAGTTCTACCTAAGTGATACTTATTGTTTTATAGGAAATCCCACATACATTCATCTCCCTCCTCACGCGTGTAACATCCCAACCTGTAATAGCAGCTGTGTGGACATAATAAAGAACTAAATATATATAAAAGCCTTTTCTCCGCCATATCTTCTTATACTCCGAATGGCCTTAAGAGGACCTCCAGCAGGTACTTCCATGGGAAAAAGAGTGATCTCACACTGAATCAGAACCTCGATAGAAAGCTTGTTACCTCCATTACAGTAGCAGTCTGTGTTGTAGAAAAACTGTGGAAGCCTTTTACTGAAAACACTCTTGTTGTAGAATAGTCCCATAAAGATGATCAGGTCAGCGTTACATACATAAAATGTTAAACAGTTAGTTTTCCTTGGCAATTGGCTAAAAGATAAATAGGTTAAAAGGGCCAAATGTGAATGTGATTGTGGAGTTCAAACAAATAAATCTCTACTTAATTTAATTAAATGAAAGAGCAGCAGCATCCGGATTTATACTTTTACACCGAAAATTGTAGGTTTTTAGTAAAATTAAAGAACTTTAATTAATCGTGATTAATTCACACATAATCATTTGACAGCCGTAATATATATATATATATATATATATATATATATATATATATATACCTTTTTGTGTTGTGAGAAAATATTTCAGGCAACTGTGGGGGAAATAAAGTAGCACTTTAACAAATGTATCCGTCTTCATAGTCTTCTTGCATTAGAAATATGCTTTGAATCACCTTGAAGAGGCTCTCGCAGAATATATGTTGGATAGGTGTCAGCAATTTTTTCTCATTTAACTCTGCCAAAAATGTCAAGGCAGAATTGGCAGAACTAAAATGATTTTGTTGGCCGTCTGCCAATATCTGCCTTTTAAACATAGTTCATATGTTTTTAGTAAGGCTGTAAAAGCAGGACTTTTGGAACATTATTCCAAAAGCTTTAAATTGTTTTTTTTATCTGTTTAACACCATGATTTTTAATACAAACTAAAAGACTTTGAGAATTTACAGTTCAACTTGTATGGACCAATTTGCCTTTCAATCCTTCAGTCATAGAGGCGGTGGTCTGCAGTACAATTTCAGGTAAGTAAGAACAATACAACATAAAATAAGCAAGGGATATTATAAATTATTAGAGTACTACTCAGATCAGCCCTTCTTGTACCAACAACTATAACACTTTTCAAAGTCACTTAAAACCCCTTTGTTGCCAATCCTAATGCATATTTGAACCCTCTGAAGCCATCCTCACCATTTCTAGATTTCTAAATGTAATGAGTTTCAGCTATCTCTTATGTTAACAAGCAGTGTAAAAGGTTTGCCTACTAATATGTCCAGTCAGTGGGTATTTCTTGGTAAACTGCTGCTTTTCAGCTCACATAAAAATAGAATCAAGCGTGTCGGCGAGATTTGAACAGTGTTCAGTTGCAAACATAGAGAAGTATGTGAAGACTTTGAGTCAGATAAAGTATTGCTAGATTTTGAGATCACAGTCATGTGTGGGTGCATCTTGTCAGAATCCAAATGATAAATTTGGTGCAACAGCAGTTAAGGCAAGCTATAGGAAAAATATTTTTTATACTTGACTTGCTCAGCTCAAGGCTGCCCATCTGAAACTGTGATCTAGTTAAAAGAATAAACATGTTTCTCTTGGAAGGTTTGACTTTTAGTGGTTTATTTCAAGAAAACCACATCAATAAATTAATCATTAATCTAGATTCATCAAGTAGAGAGGGGGAAAAAAACTAGAGCAAATGTTATATACTTATTTTACTTCAGTTGGAGCTACCACTACTGGATAGGTCAAAACAATGTATTTTGCTGTAAAATTAAATTTCAATAATGCCAGTGCTTACTCAAAGTAAAAAATAAGTGCTTCCACAATACAGAGTCCTTTTGCTGGCATATGGGGACTATATTTTGACATGTTCACTAGACCCACGTGAAACCACAACAGGAACAGCACTGAATTGAATTTATATTGGGTTTGCACCTCAGGACATGAATTTCCCTACCTGTTCAGCACTGCATCAAAATAATGTAAATGTGTTGCACACATAAAAAATAATATTTTGATCTTTAGAGATAGAGACTTGAACTGTATTTTTATCTATTTGTACATTGTTTTATTTTGTAGAAAAAGAGAAGATTTCAACTGAAAGTAATGAAAGAAAATAATCATCTAACTCTGTTGCTCCCCTTAACAGTACTGAGTGTTTAAGGTTTTTCTGTCTACCTTCTTTTTCCGTGGCTTTACAGCCCACAACTGTATTGTTTTGGCTCATAGCCACAGCTCTCATCAGCCTCATTGCTACCAGATTAAGCCAGTTATTTTAACTATGCATTCAGATAAAACCAGTAGACCTACATGCAAACTTCACAGCCCAGAACAACTAACAGACTGCAGCTTGCTTCTCATTAGCAAAGCATTTAGTCTGTAAAAAGTCAGATGATTCCCACAGGAGTTGCTGCAGAAAAAAGAGCTCTACAAGCAAACAAAAAAAATGATGCAATCCAATATGAAATTACCTGTAAAACCAGTCCAAATGAAAATTAATCTTGCTCTGTGTTTGCTGTATGCATAAATATTGTCTGGAATGATGTGATACATTCCTGATATAAAAAGCTTAAACATGGTGGTGGCAGCATTATACTGTGGAGATAGGGACAGGGAAGCTGGTCAGAGTAAATGGATGGAGCTCAGCATGTCACAGCAGCTCTCTTCTTATCATACTTCACAATCTTTTATATAGTCTTTCTATTTTCCTTGTCATTGACCCCTCCATATTTAGCATAATTTGTATATTGTATCTTACCTCTCTAAATGTCTAAACCATCTTATAAACCTGTTTTAAAAGGCAATGCCATCAAATCCAGCATTAATGTCAGCATCAGTGAGCCATTTGGTCATTCATAAGTGCTCAGCCTATGGCAGCAATTTGCTGCCATCAGATGCTTTTCACAAAAGCTTACTTCATGCCGGGAACAAGGGGTTGTGGGAGTGGTGTCTGGGCTATTGACGTGCACCTCTCCAGCTACTTTTGCTGATATGCTTTACAAATACTAAATTAACTCCCCATTTGTACTTGCATTTTAAATACTGTTGCTTTTCAGCACACATTAGACTCATCATAGCGACATCACTCTTTGTAACAGCAAGGCATGATCATCATTCATAAGACCAGCAGTGCAGCAATATTGTGCTAGTATTAATATCAAGCTTGCCAGAATGCATGTTGTAATATTCCCGTAATGGCATGCCGCTTTCATAAGACACACAGTGCTGGGAATATTACCCCACTATGCCTACACAATTTCTCTTATGAAAACACCCATTGCTTAACTAGCTTTTTTCTCCAAACTCCTCAACCTGTGTTGTCCCTCAAATTTACTCATTTCTAATTCTATTTCTGACCTCCCCCAATAAAAATCTTAACACCTCGAGAGCTACTGCCTCCAGCTATCTCCCCTTTATCATTGTTTGTGCAAACGTTTCCAAACAATACATCTCATTAGGTTCCACTTTCATTCTGTAAACTTCCCCTTTCCTCATTTGCATCTGTTTGTCCTTCTGTCTCAAATCCTTCCAGAGAGTCATCTTGATGAATTATTTCCAGCTCAAACCTTTATTTTTTGTTTTGTTCCCCATTCCTTTGGATGGTTGACTGTGCGTACTTACATTTATCCACCTTCAATACAACTATATGTAGCTTAACTATTCCATCTGTCTCCCTCTTATTCACATATTTTGTTTTGTCTACTATTATGTATATAATATATAAAACAAGTAAAATGATAATTCCCCAGTCAATGAGAAATGGTCAAATAATTTAGAAAGTTTAATTCTCAAACAGATTAACCTGCATTGGCTTTTCTTTTTTATTGTTTCTATAAAACTTGCAGGATCAAGGATTTATTCTCATTTATTTGTGCTTTTCAATAAATAATCAGGGTAAAAGATTTTTTGTCAAAACAAAAATCTAGAAAACTATACCTGCTGTCTCTAATCTTTTTATCTTTTAATCTTTGTATTTACATTTTGTGGAACATTCTCCTATTCTACAATAAATATTTCTGTTTGTGATCAAAATTCATTATGCCAACGGTATTCACTTGTCTGTCTTCACACACAAATACATTTATGAGACCTCCTGTTCATAATCTATAGCCTCTAAAATGACATTACACCACCATTTGGAGTTACAAAGCTTCAACTCAAGTAGTAGTGGTTGATATGAATTATATCAGGTACAAATTATATACATCAAGCAACGGGTGGAGACTTTGACAGTACCCTTTTATCGTTATTGCACATTTTGATGATGTCATCAACCTTACCCTTCATAATTTCTAAAAGGAGGATACTGATGTTCCGGGTTTGTATTAACACTAGATATTTTAAGTTTAAAATGTGTTGTTTTCTATTTTATAAAGAAGAAACCTGTAGAACTTTAAGCATTTTTTATTTAAATATGTGCAGCTTTATTATTGTGCGATATTAAAGGTATGGATAATTAATCAGGAAAGCTGAAATAAATGTTATTTCTCTTTTTAAACACTTCAATTTAAACAATTTTGAACTTCGTGTTTTCATAACATTTAGCTTTAATTTTATTTAAAATGTCTTTATGTTTAGATCACTTCTGTGCAGTATTTTTTGAAAAAGATTTTTATATTTTTTAAATGCACTATGCACAGTAAAAGGTGTTTAAATTGTATTAAATGTTTTTTTCAAGTTTTTCTGGAGCGCTGTATTTTTTATTTTTTTTAATACATGAACAATAAAATATTTATTGCATTAAATATTGTCACCGCACATGCTTGACGTTATGTTGCTATTTAGATTTGAGGCCATATTGCCTATCCCTAAACTTTTTTTATTTTTTCCACCAGTTTTACAATTGTCTTTAAGGGAAATGTATCAGTCTTTTAGCCCATTTGGGTGGTCAGACACTCATGTTGTAGGAGAAGGCCGACTCAGAATATCTGCTCTAATACATTACAAAAGTCTTCCAACAGGTTGACCTCAGTAATCTGTGTATTTCAGTCAAGTTATTTCACACAAAGCTCAATGGTCTTTCTCTTTATAGACTAGAGCTTTTATCAGGCCTTAAAAGTTGGGCCCGACTCGACCTGAGCCCGAGAGAGTTCAAGCCGAGCCCAAAGAGTATATTTTGATTGATAGTTTATTAAAGCCTGAACTTGATTACAGCCCAACATTTTTCAAAAGTCACACACCTGAGTTTCTGCTGGAAAAAAACTGGTGCCGGACAACGTGACTGGTAGGTTTTTCAATGTTTGAAATTCGGTCAAATAGGCTTGTTACGTGAAGCTTAAATAATGATAAATGAATAAGAGAAATTTCAGGGCAAAAGTCTGTCTCGTCTGTGTACGTTTCTGTGTTCATTCTTGACCGCTTGCTCTAGATTTTAGGAGATTTAACTGACTTATGGGCATCAGGGAGCTGCTATATAAATGCTGGAGACCTCTGCAACTTGAGTCTTGGGATGTTTGGTAATGGTGCATTTAAACTTCAGCATTTTCTGTGAGAGCGCAGTGCAGTACTCAGAACGTGTTTTCTGTTTTCATCTGAGAGGAGTGGGTCTTTCACATCATGACGCATGTGGTGTGCATGCAACATCTTCACAGGTAGATTAGGAATAATGTTAATGGCCCACTGCAGCGCTTTATTATAATAATGAGATGATCAGCTGACTGCTAAAGCCCAAGCCCAATCCAAGCCCATGGACAATGTTAGAAATTAACCCCAAACCCGGATTTGTGGTAAGTTTAGATACCTGTCTTGTGTCCCAGGGTTCAGTTTTAGGCCCAGTGCTTTATGGTGCAGAATAGGACACAGAACAGAAACCCACACAACTTTTACAGAAAAATAATATTTACATCATGGACAATAGTCACAAAAAGAGAGTTCTGTACAGTTATTAAAATTAAGGTACAGATAAAGTTGCTGACCCAGGTTGTAGTGTGCAAGCAGAGCAGGATACTGAAAGCAATTAAAATAATTTAGAATATTTAGAATATTTAGAAAAAGTACAGATTGTACATTGTACCTGTGTATTAAAAAGTAAACGAGCAACTTCCAATAAGTTAGGATATATAAACTGATTAAAGTAATGTGCAACTTATAACAGTATTAATTGTTTGGTCAATTACTGCAAATTACATGATAGCGGAACAAAAGCACTAAATGATGCCCTCCATAACTTTGACCTAACCCAACACATTAATGAGCCAACGCACAACCAAGGACACACTCTGGACCTATTTATTAGCAAAGACTTGAATATCTTTAACATTGCCGTAACTGATATTGCAGAGAAATTGGCGGAAAGCTCAACTCCAGGTTCAGTGCGAGATATATAAAGAGAGACTGAATAAGGATCAATTAACCTTGAAGAATGCAAAAGAGTCATTCTTTTCTGAGATTATTCACAGAAACAAAAATAATGCTAGGACATTATTTGCTACAATGGAGAGACTTACTACTCCTCCAGTGGCAGTAGCCCCTGATATAAGCTCCACCAGGGCCTGTAATAAATTTGCCAGCTTATTTATTGAAAAAATCTTGAAAATCAGAAGGTCAATCAGTACATCAGCTTCAACCCCCATACCAACTTTGAGCCCAATTAAGACCCAGGCAGAGAAAATGACTCATTTCCAAACAATTGAGAAACTAAGCCCTACCACCTGCTACTTGGATATCTTACCAACAGGTTTTCTTGAAAAAGGTCCTCCATGCCATCAGGACGGATCTGATCAAAATAGTTAACTCATCCCTCCTATCAAACCATTAATCAAGCAGTAATCAAACCAATACTAAATCAGAAGAACCTAGACAGCATGTTAATGCAAAACTAAAGACCCATCTCTAATCTCCCATTTATCAGTAACATTTTTGAAAAAGCTGTTTCCCAGCAGTTAACAGCTTTCTAACAATGAACTACCACCTTAATATTTATTAGTCTGGTTTTAGTAGGCACCACAGCACCAAGAAAGCCCTCGTTAAAGTTTTCAGTGACATCCGACATATAAGTACTGACCGTGGTAAATCCACAGTACTGGTATTATTGGACCTTAGTGGCCCGTTTGACACAGTTGATCATGATGTATTACATCTGTGGAAGTCCACCACCAAGTTGATTTTCCACACGTTGATCAGTAGGAGGTTCTGCCAGCACCAGTCCACAAAGTCCAGACTCCACTGTCTGTACTCTGAGTTGTCCTCACTTGTCATGAGGCTGACTATGGCAGAGTCATCAGAGAACTTCTGTAGGTGGCAGTGTGGGGAGTTGATGGAGAAGTCTGCAGCATAGAGGGTTAAGAGGAATGGTGCCAGCACTGCTCCCTGTGGGGCCCACGTGCTGCAGACCAGCATATTGGAGAAGCAGCCCTGTGTCCTTACATACTCTCGACGTCCTGGGATGCCATGCGTTGAGTGGTGGTCCACTCCTGATAGCACCAGCTTGTCCCTCAGAAGTCCCAGCAGGATGGTGTTGAAAGCACTGGAGAAGTCAAAAAACACGATCCTCACAGTGCTTCCAGGCTTCTCCGGGTGACTCAGAGCTCTGTGCAGGAGGCAGATGATGGCATCCTCTACCCCGATGCCAGGCTGGAAAGCAAACTGCAGCGGATCCAATGAAGAACTCAGGGCTATCGGCCTGTGGCTGCTGAGGTCCTTGGGATGGGAGGTTTTTGGTACTGGTACCACACAGGTCTTCTACAGCTGTGCACAGGTCTTCTACAGCTGGCACTTTCCCCTGTGTCAGGCTCAGGTTGAAAAGATATCCTAAAATGCCACACATTTCATCTGTGCAGCACCTCAGGAGCCTTGGGCTGATATCATCTGGATCTGTAGCTGTCCTCACCTTGACCTTGCAAAAGCTCGTTCCTCACTTGAAGTGCTGAGATAGAAAGAATGGACTTTGGGGGAGGGTGTGTATGTTGGACTCCTCAGTAGTCGGGGTGGGTGTAATAAATGGGAGTCGAGAGGTGTTACATGGAGACATGGAGTTAACTTTGACAGTTATGCTGATGATACACAGTTGTACATCTCCATGTCCCCGTATGACACATGGCCAATGGATGTTTTTTTAACTGCATTTTAGTCATCAAATCCTGGATGGCAAAAAACTTTCTCCAGCTCAACCAGAACAAAAATTTTAGTCATCGGTCCTGAGGCTCAAAGAGAGAAAATTTTAGCAAAACTACAATCCCCGGCTGCGTTAACTATCCGAATCATGATAACTTGGAAAAAGAGCTAAGTTATGTTCGCTTGTGCTTTAATCATTTTCTATAACCCACTAAATATTTTTACTTGTTTAACTTCACGAAAATCTGTCTGCAGCGTCCGTAAAAAATAGATTTGATGCAGAAAGTTAACGGAGCTCCGCATCTGCACCGCTTTAAAAACAAGTTTTAACTTTAAAAATGTTGAAACTTTAGTATGACAGTTCCAATTTTAGGATTTACAAGATAGCACTCATAGTGAAATCCAGGACACATTGAGCACAATGGTATGTTACCAGATCAATAGGAGTCCTTCCAGATATGGTTCAAAATTGTATGTGAAATAAACAACTCCCACATTGTTGAGGCAAGATCTTGTTTTCCACTTTAAAGAGTGACAAATAGATTGGTGTAAAATTGCCTTGTATAGGATTTCTAAAAATGTGTTTTAATACATATCATTCACACATCAATACTTCTTTCCCCATTTAGTAGCCTTTTTTTGCTACATTGTAATATCTTGAGAGAAATTCGAACAGAATAATTCATCAGGATATTTAAAAAATAGAGGACACTGAAAGAAGATGAAAAAATAAATAAACTGCAAAGCACAAACAGTAGCTTAACTGATTTTTATAAAACTTGGCACATTACTTAAGTAAAATCTATTGAGAAATATTTGAAGCAGAAGTGAGTATATGTGTTACATTACAATGCAATCACTATCACTCTGTATCTCAAGTTATTAAAGCAAGCCCAGCCTAAAAGCTTATTTAGATGCACTAGATGTACTTCAGTAGCAGAATATTAAGATCTCCAAGTAGGAGTCATTACATTTGACAATAAAATTTCACTTCCATGTGATTTCCCTTTTAAAGTAGTATACATTGAATGCAAAATGAACTATGCAAGAATTGACGGTACACCAGACGACATGGGGAGAGCATATTATGATCTCTTGACAAGTTTGATTTGGATGTTTGCAGTGGAATACATTAGACTTTTTTTACCTCCTCTAGAGACAGTAATATACCTTTGTACAAAAGAGTAAATGCCAGATCCATTTTATGCTGACACGTTTTAAGATTTGTTGCTGGATCCTATTTTCATTACAAATTACACAGTTTTAATTTGAGTTTACATGTGTAAACAGCAATATCTTTGTGGGGTTTTTTTATTTTTATTTTTTGTGTATTTTTGTTGGGGTTTTTTAACACGTGACCATTAATTTCACATAATATTCTCTGTTAAAATCCGATTAGGAGAAGTTATATTTGGGAGATTAATCATGCATGAAACTCCCACGCTCTCAAAGAATGAGGGAGGAGGTTAGAAGGCCCTGGGGGGTGGGTGTACCATGCAGCTCCTATATTGCTTTTGTTTGATGTCATGTAGAGTACATCCATCTATCCGAGTGGAAGCAAATAAAATACTACTACCAGAAGCTCCTGTAGCGCCCGACTACTCTCCTTGTAACAGATAATGTTGGTGTTAAACCAGCAGGCAGGATAGTAACAAGAGAGAAATCCTTTCCTGTGGTGTCTAATAGCATAAGTCCTTCCATCATCGACGTACTCAGGAGTAAGGGGCAAAGGTGAGTCCGCCTCCTGTGTTATCAAACCTACTGCAACAGATCTTCAGCAGATGCGTGCATGGAATACAAAAATAGCATGAATTTAATGACTGTTGCGTGATCCCAAATATGTGTCCTTCCTTTGTGTCTATGAACTGTGAAAGCCATCTGACTGGGCGAAAAGAGTCTCTCCCGCACCTCCCCAGTCAATTTGTGTCTCAAGTCAGGGCCTTTACAGATCAAACTGTTTGATCCGGCTTTGAAGGCTGTGCCGCCTGCTCCTGAGTAGCTCTGGCCTATTGACCGAGGCAGCTGTGTCTCCAGCATCAGCAGATGTCACAGTATTTCCATTTAGTTCATCTTGGAGTTTTTTTGGGGGAAAATCTTCAGCTCAAGAAATAAGAAGATGTCAACACTGATTCACGTCAAAAAAAACGATTCTGTCCTTTTTGCTGATGAGATTGTGTGTTTGTGAGACACTGTGTAGGTTATTGTCTCACTCCCTCAAGCTGATATTTATCAACTGGTTTCATACTGCAAAGGCTCAACACTGGACAGTCAGCTATCACCTCAGCCTACACTCTTTTTCTTTTTTTCTAAATACAGGGCCTATACAGATTTGTTTTTTTATTATTTTTTGTTACGATAAATGTCCAGATTATCAAACAAATGTTATCAGTTAGAGATAAACTGAGCATTAAGGTGTGCTTTGGGAAACGAGATAGGTGATTTTGTTCTATGTGGTAAGCAGAGGCTTCCACCTTGGAATTCCCCTATGGATACCATTTCTGCAGTTTCATTCATATTGTTCAATCATTTTTAATCGTATCTCATGTACAGTAAGTGAGACTTACAGCACTATAAATGTTGGTGTGGGTTCTGGTTCAGAATAAATGATTGACATCCTCTATGAGTAATTTTAGTAAACAGGCAAGATACCACTGTTTTATGACTTAATAATACACAGGTAATGACTCTTGCTGTAGTTCACCTTAATCTCAAAGCCTTAGAATTTGCTTTGTAACCATATTTTCTGATTGGTAGTTGTCAGTGATTTTGTTTCTCATCTGTTCTTCAATTTCTTTAGCTCAGGGTATGATCAACTTCTTTCTGTGTCTTTATTTAGCCTACTTCAATGCTGTCACTCAGGAAATCATATTTCACAAACGACAAAATTAGTTTGGATAGTCGCTTTAAAAAAAAAAAAAATCTTATCTTTGTCTAATGCTCAACTTAGTTTTGTGATTTGAAACATTTAAGCTTGATAAATAGCAAAAGCAGAATGCATTGGTAAATTGACAGATACTTCTTTATGACATAATAGCTATGTATGTCCCGATCTCGAGATCGGATCGGGACAATATTTTCAAATTTTTCAGTGATCAGCGATCTGATATATTAGCTGACAAGTTGTGCTGATTTTTCTAAAAGTACCTCCTATTTACGTTTGCGATGATTGCGCACTAATTCAAACCTCTGTAGCAGTGTAACAAGCACTATTAATTATTAAAAATCAGCATAGCAGATTAAACACAATATATATATATATATATATATATATATATATATATATATATATATATATATATATATATATATATATATATAATAAAGGCATAGAAACTCACCTTATGGTTTTTACACGCAACAGTTAACCAAAATAAACAGAGAAAAACTCCTCTCAGAGAGAAAAAAAGTCAGGCAGAAATGCAGCTGTGGTGCTTTAAAATAGTGTCATAAATCTATGCTGAATTTAGTAGCATAGGATTTTATCTTATAGTAAAAAAACACCAATAAAAATATTGCAACTTACAAATTTAGAACAATGTGGGCTTTCTAACCCTTGCATTTACTCAAAAAATATAGAGTGAATTTGTTCCCATGACAGTGGAAAGGGATTCTGCATGCCAGCATATAGCGTGCCGGAAATACTTTTTCATAATACTGTATCAAGTATAAGTGCGTTTTTTTGGGGATTTTTTTTTTTACTTCTGGCTGAAATATTAAACTAAATCTGACCTTAAGTTCTTTGTAAGATTTTGATATTATGCTATTTACAACAATAATGGTAATGCTTATTAATGAAATTAGTCTTAATAAAAAGCTAAGTTGAGTTACTTGCTAATTATATATTTCAGTTTTATACATTTCACTACTAAAGGCAAAATATCAGATTGGGACTCGAAACCGGATCATATTTGAGGTGGGATTGGAGGTCTAAAATACTGCACATCTGTATTTATAGCTTCTAATATTAGGAAACTTGGCTAAATTATTTGTAAAAACTGTACTTAAAATTTACAAAATGCTGGAAAACATGCTTTGCTGCATCAAACAAGGCTTTTTTAAGAGTCTGTAATTCAAAACCATGCTAAAATCTCCTGTTGATCAGAACTTAATCATTTTAATGAGTAGTTGTTGCATTGCTGCAAATGTGGATTGTAGCCATTTTTAATTTAATGAAATAACAGAATTGAAAGCCAGCTAAATATATAAAAAAGGAAATGGCCATTATCTAAATTAAAACAAACAGATTTATCCTGTTCATCTGATTAGATGAGACATTTTTTTTATGTATTTTTACCTTATTGCTGGTGCTTTGTTGCTGTGAAACATGTAGAATGATATATGTAACCCTTCCCCTTTTCCAGTTCCCCTAGAGGAGCAGAATAAATTAGCAGAGAAACAAGACAAATTTCTGTAGGGTTAACTAATGCACTGCAATAACAATCCAAGAAAGTACAGAAATAAACTTGAGAGCTTTAAAAGTTTTAAAAGTATTAAACAGTACACTATTTTAGAGTGATGTGTTTTGATCAGTAGACCTGACATTGTTCAAATATTCAAACTAATGTATCAAAAATAAGCAACCTGAAATTGTCTGAAATATAAGGTGATGGATTTAACAAAGAAGCAAGCTCTGATTGTGTCATTGTGATGCTTGTTTTTTTCTAAACAAATGACAAGTACTTGTAGGTTGTCTTCTTAGTTTTCTTCTGAAATGTATTGCAGTGTTGTTATCCAAATGGTCTGCAGTTTTAACAATCTAAAATCCACATAATTTGGCCAAAGTATGATTACTTGGACCAATTATAATTACAGTAATTGTTGCTTGCAAGCAGTGATGTCAGTAATTAATAGTGCGTGGATCTACTTAGTACTAAAGGATCGCCCTGCCCTTCTAACCTTGTAAACGGCCAATGCTTTTTCAATAAATGGCAAGTGACAGAAAAGATTGATTGACAGAACGTGGTACTTGCTGCAACATTCTGTTCCCGACAATATTGTCATATATAAGATCTTGGGTGTGGTGTGAATTATTTCTCTTTCTATTATTTAAATCCAAGGTCCAGAACCGGGGAGCAGAGGAACAACACTGGGTCTTGGGTGTCTGGGAAACTTTTGGAAGTCTCGGACGTCAATTTATGTGAACTGTGGAAGTCCATGGATGAGCTTTGCTACAGTTAGGACCATCCTAATTCATTGAAATATGTAACTTATTTCACTTTGGACAGAAATTTTAGTCAAGGACAAAGTGGATTTTGTTACAGCCTTGAATCCTGATAGTTTCTGACTTCTTCTTGAGCCGAATCTGGTCTGTCTTCCAGGACATTTTTCAGAAAAGAATGTTTGATTTCTTGAGGTAGCATGGAATTAAGAGACAAATTTCTTTTAAATTATTAGCAAGAACAGTCATGTTAATGCCTCTTTAGGGTAGCCATCATTAAATCATTTAGAACAACTCGAAATCATAAAGTTAGATATTGTTTTATTGTAGGATTTTCCAGTTTCAAGCAGCCTGATCATTTTCTACTTTGAAACTAAAAAGAGGAACACTTTAAAGAGATTTGGACACCGCAGGAAAGTTAAACTCAAATCATCATAAATTAGTCAGTTAAACATGTATAATTGTGGCTTTTATGAGCAACTGCTTTGCTGAAAGGTGCACTCTGAAAGTTAAAATGACTGATGCCCAGCAGGAACAACGGTTATGGTTGTGATAAGCTAAAGTGTGAAATGAGACTTTGAGCTCATAGTATTGCCAGAAAGGCTAAAGAAAGCATTTTCTGATTGTGTAAGACTTTGAGGAAAATACCCTGAAGTGGAGATACACACAACTACCACACAATAACATCTGCACAACATTAACCATCACAAAGAAATAGTTATAAAAAAAAATTCAATAAAATATAACAGGAGCCTGTATACAAATTTGTTGTTAATAAAAAGAGGTCCTCTAAACTGAAATTATACAATATTATATCTGTCCTTATAATAGCAAATATATTTAGAAAAAAAAAACAGGATAAAGCCTATTGTTTTCAAAGCATTATACAAAATAAATATATGTATTTTTAGATTGGTAAAGTCTTATTTATTTATTTAGTTAGTTAGTTATTTGGTTGTTTAATCACTTTTGTAATTATTATGAATTTTGGAATAACTCTCTTCATTGCTCACAATGATCTAAATGAATAAAACAACCTCAACAGAGCTAAACCACACCAGCTCCAATACTAGCTAACAGAGGGTTTATTGAGAACCAATGAATTTATCAAGTGTGTTTCTTCAATTCCTTTGACAAAAAAAATTATGATCAGTTAAAATTTTACAGGATAACTGAAGGTTTGTGTTAATTTTGATTTACATCATTAGCAATTAAATTATTGCTGGAAGAGCAGATTCCAAAGACAACTTCACAACACATGTGAATCTAGCTGAACTGAAAATAATAGGTTTTACTGATCAGGATCTGAAAAAAAAATTGTACACTGATTTATTTTACCCTAGATAAATTCTACAGTTTATGTGCCATCTGTCTTGCTTATTTCTGTTTGATCAAAAATTGAGATGGTGTGCTTTTTTTAGATTGCTAAATGTAGCATTCCAGAATTATGTCTTTCTGCTGCTTGCTACAATGTCCACAATGTTAAGCCTCTAAGTGTTGACAAATGCAAGTAGGCTAATTTTCTTTCAAACGTACAAGTAGCATTCAGACTTAAGGCAGCAACTGTAATGAGCTTTATAAAGATACAGATCCTACAGAGACGCAAATATCAAGAGTGGGAGAGGATTAAAGAAAGTTGTTCTGTATTTTTGTTTCAGTTGAATGCATTAGAAGAGGCCTTGGCTTACATTGAACTTAAAATTATTGCTAGATGATCAAAAGGAAAAATGATCAAATTAATGCCTCTGTGCTTTTATTCTCCCTTTGAACATTTATGGCTTTCCTGTAAATTAATATAATAGTTGGTCTGTCTGTGCTCTGAATCAAAACAAACTGAATAAGTGACTATTTTAATGATTTTAGTTGTTACACTTGGGAAAGAAAGAAAGAAAGAAAGAAAGAAAGAAAGAAAGAAAGAAAGAAAGAAAGAAAGAAAGAAAGAAACAAACAAACAAACAAACAAACAAACAAACAAAGAAAGAAAGAAAGAAAGAAAGAAAGATAGGCACGATAGCTGTTATTAGCACTGACATCTTTTCTCAGACTTAACTAAATGTGAATACCAGGACATACAGTAAACCATCCTTATGAACATGTGTTGCACTGGGTGCTGAATGATACTTTCATTTAGTTGTTTGCAGGTCACTTAAACATACCAAATGTTTGCACATACTGAGTGACAAATCTGTAAGGTGGACATTCATAGTTTTATCTCCTAAATGAAAAATAATCTCCCTCTGCATTTCTTGTCTAAAATCATGTATGGGTGCCTTTTCCCAACCCTTTAACTATGATCCCATCCAGATGCTGGGTTAGTTCCTGCTTCAATAACTTTGGTTAATGTGGTAACTGGAACAGTTCAACAATGCAAATCCAAAACTATGAATGAAAAGAACCAGCACAAGACTGAGACGGTGTGGTACAGACTGATCTCCTTGAGAGCAATACAGGTAAAAGTACTAGTGGGACATGTATCCATTGTTTTAAACCTTTACAGTGACTTTATATAAATAACTGAGAAGTGGAACTCTAAAACTTACCTCACAACTTTTGAAAGATATAACTAGATGTACATGTGAATTGTCCTGTTTGATAAAGATTTACAGTTTTATTGACTGCCTCAAGAAAACATTTTGGTTTTCAACACAAAATGTAGGAATTAAATGATTATGCCTATTTATGCATCAAAGCATCTCTTTCAATGCATAACCTGACATTGTTTTGGTTTGTATATTTTCAAACTAGAAATAGTGTTGTTTTTAACTTTTGAAATTATAACTAAAGAAAAATAATTATTAGAATTTTCTGTATTTATTTGATTATCATTTATCTTAGATAATAAGGGAAAACTGGATAATTCTAATGTCTGAGCAATTGATCTGCTCATCTCCAGATATAAAATCAGATTAATGTCAAACCTATATTGACATAGGTTTTCCAAAGTGTGTTTAACATTAACATTAAATAAGTGAAAACTTTATATTTTGCAATTATCTTTTCTGTTTGTGTTTCCTAAACTACAGTAATGTATTATAATATGTGTTTCCTTAATTATACTGTGTTTTTTAAATAAGTTCAATTATGGGGCAGCAACCATAAAATGTGAGAGTTTAGTCAGTTGTTTGTGGAAACACCTGATTAATTTAAAGAAGGTTTTCCAATAGTCTGAACTTCCAATACCCAATACACAAAAGATAGGTCAGGTAAGCGGAAGAAGCCTTCCTACGGTAGGCGTCTCTAGGAGTACATAGAAGACTAATGGAAATTTATAAGAAATAGGAGCAATACTCATCTGCCTTGCAATTGCAAGGCAGACTGACATGTTGATTTCTTTGCTCCAAGTTTGATGTTAATGATTTGGATTTGGATGGGGGACCTTCATAGAGTCTGAGCCATATGAGTGCAATTTCCGTCCTTGGGATGAAAGCACATCGATTGCCCTCTGATGGTTTTTTAGGAGGGTTGGGGGTGGTGGAAGTGAGGTGGAGGGTAGTGCTGGGGGCTGCTTTCATCCAGGCCGAGACATTATTGAACTGCGCTCACTATTAATGCAGGGCTGATTCTGTGTAAGTATATCAACAGAAGTCAAGCAACCATTAAATAGTCACTACTTTTTTATGCGGATCCCCATAACTCTGTATAGGTGTGTCTGAGCAAATTTGCTAAATTTAAAGTGAGGCGGAATAATTGCATTTTGTGGCAACACAAACCTCATATGATCTTGTGAATAAAGATTACATGAAGTCAGTTCACCAGCCACCCATGGTAGGCATAAAAATGAGCCTTTTATTCTCTATAATTGATTAATATTGCAATTAGACTTTGCAGTCGACGAACCCCTCTGCATTCACATTAGGGAATTTCATCCCTGCCGGCGTGCAGCAGGGAGGATGCTGCTGGAAGCCTTTCTGTCTTTATGAATCTCTGTGTGTGTTGTGTGTGTGTGTTGTGTGTGTGTGTGTGTGTGTGTGTGTGTGGTGTGTGTGCGTTTATCTGCTTGGATTAGGGAATCATCCACAGCTGCCTCTACAGGGCTGATGGGGTGTATGCTCGGGTTAAACACTGAAATGTGCTCAAGTGATTCTCACATAGTACAAACCTTATTGAACTGACCCACAAAGACACTAAGGAATACCTCTGTCGAAATGAGTAGGGCCAGTTGAATATGTCATGCAATAAATAAATGCATGTGTATATTGTTGCTGCTGCTTCTGCAGCAAGCCAGAATGATACAATAATTATTTTTATATATCCATTATTTTTGAGAAAAAAAGTAGATGTTGCATGCACACATTTTTTCAGTTAACTCATTGTGAATGTCAGTTAGAACGAAGCAAGCAGATTTCATCTTTAATATGCTTTGACATGATATAGTTCAACATTCCTCATTAAAAGCATTGTGTAACTGTTGAAAAAACAGAAAATTACATTTAGCATGAAAACAATGTATTTTATTCTACTGCAACAAGGCAATGGAACTCAAAATTGTCATCTCAGCCAGCCTAAACTGTAGAAAAAAACTGAGCTGATACATAGGACCTCCACCTCGACAAGGACCCCAGAAGTATGAGGTTCCGTTTGTCGAACTTCATACAGAAGAACCCTTGAATTCTCACATGTATCTCTGAAACTGTTTTGTTGTTTTTATTGCTTGTTGTAAATTTATTATTCTCTCTCTCAAAGTTGAATCAACTTTTACATTTGCTCTAATGGTACTAAACTATGCTATTTGAACAAAGTTCATTCTGGCCAGGATATTTTATACTTTATTCAAAGAATTCAGGACTTGTTTTCATGAACTATGACAACTTTTCAGCTTTTTCAGATAAACCAGACTTGATGTCTTACAACAGTTGTCGAACACCACACAAAAAAGTTTTGCCCAGGTAATGTTTCAAGAACAAATTGGTGCAAACCCAAAACAAGGTGCTGTAAGAAAAATGCATAGTCTAGAATAATTTATTGGTTCCTGTGGGGTAGGTGCAGAGTCATTTAAGTTGATCGTTTGTCTTTCATCCATTTACTTCCGCTACATCCGGAGTCGGGTTACGGAGGCAGCAGCTTAAGCAGAGAGACCTAGACTTCCCTACCTCCAGCCACTTAGGCCAGCTCCTTGGTAGGAATCCCAAGATGTTCCCAGGGCAGCAGAAAGACATAATCCCCCCAGTGTGTCCTGGGTTTCCTCCTGGTGGGACGTGCCTGGAACACCTCACAAGGGGGTGTCCAGGAGACATCCTGACCAGATGCCTGAGCCCAATGGCCGCTGGCCGCTCTTCTTTGTGACCGCATACCATGGAGGCCGCCATTGCTCCTCCATTGCTGTAGTACCTCCATTTGGCCGCTAGGCCCCCATTGAAAAGCATTTTACTTTAGACACGTTAAAAACAACTTTAATGCCTGGTGCCCATTTTTTTAAAACTTTCTATGGCTACATATTCTTCCTGAGATAACGCTGGGCTCATAAAAAACCTAGGCACCAGGCTGGTTTTCGTAAGATAATTTTTTGAAATCTTGCATAATTAATGAGGGGGCCGAGCCAAGTTTAGCATCGGAGCTAAAGACGTGGGAGCGGAATGGGCGTGATTACGACGTAACTACACGCCCATACACGCCCCGCGAGGGCAGAGTCTACAGTGAAGATCCCGCCCCTATGCCCATTTTAGGAACATGGTTCGTCAGAGCTGGGGAGGAGGAGTCTGAGAATCTGCCATGAATTCCCCCATGAAAGTGTGTCATTCTGGTAACCGGGGAGGAGTGAGGAGGCGCTGTCTGTTCTTTTTTACAGTCTATGCCCGAGCCACATAAACTGATTCCATTAAAGCCGTGTTTACACCGGTCAGCACATCAGGTGTCAGATCACTCAAACGGACAAAACTTGATGTTTTGAAATTTAAACCCAGCTGCTTGCACATTTTGTAGTCCACCTTGGGGCGTCAGCGGGTCACGTCAGTTCATCAGCGGGCAGGCAGGGATTTCTCTGTTGTTTCTCTGTTATTCATGCACTTTCCCTCCCTCTTCTCCGCTCTTCCTTGTCTCTTTCTCCTCAATTTGACATGTGTCCATAAATGTCTGCACCACTTTTTTGCAGATTTCATCTAAATACACAATGGGAAACCAGTAGTGCAAATTTAGTACTGTAGTTACAAACAGGGTTTGGCTAGTGTTAGCTAACATGACAAGAAAGTGGAAAAGAAAATATTTAACTGCTTACCTGGCACTTCAATAACCTCTGATATCTTTCACCAAATAAGGTCCGATCTCGTCCTGAAACTCAGACTCTGCAGCCTTCCAGCTTGATCGAGCCAGTTCCAGCTGGCATCTCCTCCTCTGTCATCCCTGCTGTTTGAGTAGCTCCAGACGGGATCTCACCCTCTGTCTCCCCCACCATAAACGCTGTGGCATCTTGTCCTCCCTCTCCCTCACCCTTACCGCCGGGGCATGTAGTCCTCAGTCTTCCTCACTGATTGGGTAGCTCCAGCTGGCATATCGTCCTCCATCTCCCCCGCCCTTACCGGCGTCATCTTATCGCTGATTGGTTGATGATCCCGCGTTTGCTGGCCCAAAGTTACATTTTGCCAACTACAAATAGCAGCTGAATGGACGCCTTTGACAGACTGTCCGAGCAACTGCTGCGTCAACGTGATGATGCTCGCCTCACCGACGAGCTCGACTTGCTGCGTAGCATTTTTCCACAGCTTTACGCTCCTGTTGGGTCACATACAGCCATCAGGTGGCGCTGACCTGCCCTATAAATACAGCCCGCTTCCCCCGGCTCGACCTCTTTCACAACGGGCCCCGGCCAGCTTGTCCAGAGGAGACCCCCTACAACCATCGTCCTTCGCTGGCGAAGGAAGACCCGAGTTTCTGACAGAAACTTCCTCCAAATGAACCCAAAGACCACTCCAGGTGATTCTTAAACATTGATAAACAAAGACATTGTTGATCCCCAGAGCCCGACTAAATTTCAGACTGCCGGAAGGGCTGCAAGACTGAATGAGTGGGAGCCACGTGTGCCACAGGTCCAGACCCAGCATAAGTCGCATTTCATTTGCCACCATAGAGCCGATAAGAATTGCCGCGCTGGAAAGCTGCCAAAAAGGTATTGTAAAAGTTGATGCATTATCAGCACGCAGCTGGACGGAGTATCAAGCCAAGAGCTCACTGCAGCTAAACAGATCGGAGGCATGTGCCTTTATTCATTTGCATCAAGACACAGCCCCCCCCCCACCCCCCTTCCAGGAAATTTTTCTAGCTGTGGTGCTAGTCAACCGGGGATAGTGGGGGGAGGGGGGTTGCCTGTGTCTTGATGCAAATGAATAAAGGCACATTGACCACAAAAAAACAATTATCATAAAACAAAAACACACACACAACAAAAAACAAAAACAACCAACAACAAAAAAAACCCACAAAACCCAACCCACAATGGTGCAGCATGCAGTCGAATAAGGTTTCCCCAGCAAGTGATTGATAGCTGGTGTAAGGAACCGTCAATCCGTCCTACAGGAATCGGCACAGACATGGAGGAGGCAAGAGATGTATGCATCCAGGTCCCACAGAGTACAGAGCCACAGGCGGATCAGCGCAGGGTCGATCACCCACCAAGAGAGGAACAGATGGAAGTCCCAGGGGAACACCCACCAGCCGCGATGCTGGGGCCCGAGAGATCGCAGTGACGAGCCCACGGGCTCCGCCGGTAACCGGCTACGCCAGGGCGGGCCCGGACCAGGAACCGGAGGCCACGGGGACCAGGGGCACCCCGCCCCCCAGGGGGCCCCAACCAGGGACCAGCCGACAAGGGCCCCCCGCCGCCGCCGCAGGCAAGGAGGACCCGCAGCCAACCGACGGACAACACACGCCGCCGCCACCCCGGACCAATACCCACCGCCAACAACCCGGCCCGCCCACACATCCACACGCCAGGACCACACAAGAGCCACAGCGGATGTACGCCCTCCCCAGGCCGCGCCCAGCCGGCACCTGGACATCCAGATCTTCCAGCTCCAGGGTCCAGATCCCGCCCCACGTGGGGCGCCAAGATCAGGGGCCCAGCCAATGCCGGACAGCCCCACCAGGGAACAGACCAGCCAGCTGAAGTCCTGGAACCGGCAGGAGGACTGGGCGCCAGGCACGGTCCCCACCGATCCACCGGACGGCACCAACCTATTCTACAACCCCGGCACCCCCATAAGAGGTGCCCCAGTCAATCCAAGGAGGACATCGCCCGAAACAGCGGCCGCCCGACACACCGGACCACCCAGGACCCGCCCGACATGCACCAGGACCGAGCCGGGCCGCAACCGGGACCCCCAGCCCCAGCATCGAGAGTCATCATCAACCAGCGGGCAGGAGCAACATCACCGACGGGGAGTGACGGGGAGGGAAGAAGATGCATCAGGCCAGAGAGCAGCCAAACACCCAACCTGACAGGTAGACATAGACAGACAGAGACACTCATACGTACCCTCCCTCTCATGGTACACATTCTTACAAATACAGGACATACGAAAAAAGGACGCTATACCTCATTCATACCCCCATACGTACACTATACTCCATACTCCCAGGCCCAGGGACAGACGCCCCATAGAGAACCCTGCCCCTGCACCCAGGAGACAGACCCCTTTGCCCACCAGGACGGGGACAAGAGACCGCCAAGGCCCCACACCGGCAAGAGCAGCCCACCAGCCCAGACCCCGACAGACGGCGTGATGTTCTATCCGGGCTCCACCCCTGATGGTCCAACGAACAGGGGTGTGGAAAGACCCCCCAGCCTCTCTCCCCCAGCTCAATGTGGTGTTGTTGCGTGTTGTTCTAATGTGCACTTAAAACAGAGGGGGGGGACATGGGAATACTGCCGGGTACCCCCATCTCCCCCCCCGGGCCCTCAGTGTCTAGATGCGTTTACCCAGTGGGTGCCAGCACCACAGGCGAGGCCCCCCCAACGGCGGATGGTGCTCGCCATCCGCCAGGTCCCTACATGTGCGTTCCCTGTAAATGTTGCAAGTGTAGTGTCTAAATTGCTCAATAAAATCGGGACCCAGGCCGCCACCGGGTAGCGAAGACGGAAGCTCCATCCCGCACCCCAGTGACGTGCCCACGTCCCAAGGCCTTGTGAATGGTAGAATGAAGGAGCAGGTGACAGAGGCATGGGATGGGGAGAAATAACTGGGTGACCATTGCCAACCCCAGGGAGCCAGCTCCCCTGCTGACTCCAATAGGCACCCCGTTCGGCCCGATCCACCAGGGGTGGGAGGCCCCAGCACTCCAGTCGGGGCCCACGGCAGCGGTACCGCCGAGCCCCATGGGGGCCCCGGCAATCACCAGCCCATGCCAGGGGCATACCTAAATCCTCCCCAACATTCACACTGCTAACAAAACACATGCCACTAGACACCCAGGTTGAGTGTAGCCCCCCCTCACCCTCAACGCCCTCCCCCCTCCCGTCCCAAGCGCACCCCTAAATATTGGTACTACTACGGCCAATTACTTCATAGAATTATAGACTGCTCATCTATACCTTAATGCCTTTGAAACGTGTAAATCAAAAAAAGTTATTTTTCTGCTATTACCTTTGTTCTTTGAACTCAACACACTGTATAAAACCTGTATTTTTGACTACAATACTTTAAAGAACGTGGACACTTTTTTACTTTGCTGGTCACGATCTTTAATGTTTTTGTTGCCCTCCACATGGCAAGGACAGTCTGCAAAACACACAAACCTTGTTCATGGTTCTTTTTTTGATCAGTTAAAGCAAAATTCGTTGTTGTTTTTTTCAACTTGGATCTTATTTTTAGTCATTTTTATGTTTTTTTTCACTCACCCTGAGAAGTTTGGAGCCAGTTTGAGTTGTTCAGCAGTATTTATGGATCCAGTCTTGATCAGCTGTATCCGTAGGACGGTAGTGCTCTGGGAGTGCTCTGCTCTTTAGTACGTTTATATTCTGCCATGGTAGCATTCGCGCAAGCATATTCGTCACCTTTTTATTATTGTTTTATTGATAAGCTTTCAAATCGGCCTGGAAGACAATGAAGAAGCACTTTCGAGGGCGTTTGTAAATCTGGATGTATAAATGCTGCTAAACAGCTCAAACGGGCTCAGAATTTCTCAGGGTGAGTGGAAAAAAGACGTAGAAATTGCTAGAAATAAAGTCTAGGTTGAAAAAAAATGGAATTTCCCCTTCAGTGACAGACTTTTTATTTTTATTTTTTTACAATTTGATCTGACTCTAAAACATCTGCATCGGATATTTTAATATTGAAGAGTAAAACCTAACTAACTTTCACTTTTTTGATTATATGTGTGCTTTAACAAGCTGATAGCCACAGGTTAACTACATTTTATTGTTTCAAATTTATTCAAAATCAATAAAAGAAATATTTTATGTGCATTTAATTAAAAGGGTAATAATTTTATTTGTATATCGCAACATTTTTTTGTTTGTTCTTTTGGTTTTTAAGAATGTAATAACATTGGCTTACAGCTCATGTGCACACGTCACTGAGGCAGATTTGTAATTTTCCTGCGGCTCCCTGGTTCTTTATGTCCACATTAAAATTACAGACTGTGCAAAATGCATGTCGAGGAACTTTAGAAGGTTGCAAACATCGCCACTGTTCCTAACATTTATTCAAAAACTTTTAAGGGACATGGACCCTCATGTTCAGCAGGTCTGAATATTTGCACAGAAAAAAACTGCTTCGCAAGTTCTTATTTTTATTTTTTTCACTTAGACGTCGGCTTAAATGCTTCCACAGTGAAAGTAACTCTAGGCGTTACACCTGAATTCCACCACATGCTCTCCGCTTCGTCACGCACGCTGCAACAAATCCGATCCCGTTGTAATGAAAAATAACTATTACACTACCGCCGCCATGCGGCGCAGGGCGCCGGCCGCCGTTTCGCACTCCGGCAAAAATAGGATTGAATCGAATTTTGCTGGACGCCGGATCAAGTCCGCAGTAAATCTACACAGATAAAAAAGTACCAGGCAGGATGCTGAAAATGCATATCATCCAGTTTTTCAAAATAAATCAGTAAAGAGAGATTTATTTATTTTTGAGATAAAAAATACGCTATAAATACAGCTTATCTGCTATAAATGTACTCACCCGTTGTTTAAGAAAGTCCGTGGAGATATCTTGACAAAGAATAATAGCAAATAGAAGTAGATCAGCTGTTCTTTTCTGTTTGTTTTTCTTGGAATGAATGATTTTGGTCTGACTTCCGTGTATAATGTACTGCTCTTTATTGCGATATCTCGCAATTCCCGCGCATGCTTCGTTGAGCACCTCTGGGCTCCGAACCGGAGCGGAGTGTAGGTTGGGCGCATGCAGTGTAATTTAACGACGACAGAGAACCGCTGCGGCGTGCGTGGCGGGGCGGAGCGGAGTGCATGTAGTGGAATTTAGGTGTTATTGTTCATATTTACTAACATCTGGCAGGTCTGTGACACACAAACGCAGTTTACCTTTTAGTCAAGGTGCAGCTAGTGAGCAACGGAGGACAGAGAGCTGAGGCAGACGGCAGGTGGAAGTATGTAGGAGGGGACACAAATGTTATGTTCGGTAGCCTCGCTATTCTCCACATTTCTACAATGATTGTCTGAAACAGGTTCACCCCGCTGCTGCATCGTGTTGTCAGACATGAGTAGCGCACATTCAGCACACAACTCACATGCCCGCAGCTACTTTTCCTAGTTTAGAGAGGGCGAGTCATACAAGCGTACGTAGATATTAAATTACGTATTTGCTGCACAAAATACCTGCCATGGCGGAATTCCACGGTAACGCCTATGTAAGGGAAACAAGGTGATTATAATCAAAATAGAGAGTAAATCAAAATTATTTGAGAGTTTTATGTGCAACTGATTTTGATTATAGTTGGGATTTTGGAAAAAAATACTGCACTTTTCAGTTGGATGTAGGAAAACTATGAAATTGGCTGTCTGAAGTATCTAAGCATTTTTGAACAATGATTTTCAACAACCTGGGAGAAGAAATTACATTTAAATTTGTGTACATGTAAACCGTGGCAAAAAAAGTATGTATGCACTATTATGTGGCGCATAGGGGCACTGGCTACACTAGATAGGGGCGCCAAAGCGATGATGGGAGTTTAACAGCTGTTTGGGGATGTGTAAATGTTACAATTAATAGCAGAAGCATGTGGTTGGTTAGCAAGTGCCTCCTCAAAAATGTACAGGAGCCCAATTGTTTTAATTTGACAAAACAGGAAAAAAGAACAGGGAAAATTATTTTCTCAGGATGGAAAAAAAGCTTTTCAAAGTAGTTGAAAGAAAGTAGGTAAGTTATGGCAGTTTATCATTTCAGGGTAGCTTTATACTATATCACAGTGACTTGTGCTAGTTAAAAAAAAACAATAGGATCAATGTTGTTACCTGTCTGGCAGAAAGCATCAGTGTGACACCTTTGACTTTCCTGGTACTTGAGTTATTTCATTCGAGAAAATGGGTTGCAGCTGTTTAGTTTTCTGGCTGTGTTGATGGTCTCCATGGGCTTACGCCTCTTACCTGGAGCTGTGGGCCCGGTCTGTGTTGCACAAAGGCTCGACAAAACAGCTGAGGACAAGCCTCTCCCCTCATGGGCAGCGTCTCTGAGGCTGCCTCTCCTCCCATGGGAAGCCAGTGGCCAGGTTTGGGTGAATCTTGGATCGGTTGGTTGGGGGTCCGAGTTGGACAAAGGGGATTTTTTTTTGTCTGGTAATAGAGGTCTTCATTTACACTTCTTGTAGAGGAGGAGGAGAGAGCGATGTAACCATGTGTCAAAAATCAGTAAATGGGTTTTGTTCACATAGACTCATCTAGAAAGATAACCTTGCGCTGCAAGCTGGATTCTCGTGACATTTGGAGTTTTCCATACCCATTAAAATCAATCTTGCACTGCTCCAATAAACCGTCTGACTCAATTCCACTGGTAGTTCGGATCAATTGTTTGTTAGCATTGTGCTCAGGGGCGGGCGCATAGGCGTTCAGGTATGATGATAGCAGCAAGGGCCCAGGCAAAGCAAAACAAACATGGCTGCACAGGTAGACCTACGGGTAGTAGTGGCTATTGAAAATGTTTTAGTAGATCTAGAGATTAATTCATTTTTTTAAAATTAGAAAAGGTAAGGACTTTTTGAAATTTTTTGGATGGGAAAGATATGTGTTCTTTTCTGCCGACTGGATTTGACAAGACCTTGATTTACTAGATTGCACAACTCATATGAGTTATTACTGTGATTGGCTAGAGACAAATTATGGTAGGCGAACACTTGCTGGCCGTCTCTCAATCAGCTCAAAATATTATACCAGATGGCCCTTCCTTTCTCAAATGCTTTCAATGGAAGCAGTTCCAGATTGATGTGTATAGACTTGACATGGGCCAGAGCTACACATACACTACTAACCTGGCTTTTGTATTTTAGACCCACTTTTTATGGTTTTATGTTGTAAAAGATTGAAATTTTTCTATAATTTGGCATTAATTAATTCATTTTCAACAATATTTTGATGCCTATTTCTGTACATTGTATGTTTGTAAGTATGTATATAACTTCGAGACTCAGGAGGATCGCTATGGGTCTCATCCTGTCCATCAAAAAGTGGATTAGTTCCCGTAAAACCAAGGCAAACTGTGTCCAATACCAGAATAATGTTAGTCTTATTTCCAGTTAGATTCTAAAAGTACTGCCCTTGTCATGAATCCTGTTTGTGTTTTTTAATGACCGCTTCTCACAGGGTAGTAATGCGTAGGAGGGTGTCTAGAGTGAGAATCGAAGGGTCCTGTCTCTACTTCTTTTAGTTAATGTGTTTCTTAGTGCCTTCAGGCCATGATCTTCATTTAGCATCAGAGCAGCAAAGTGTAAAGTGGCCAGGATACGAGATATATTCTCTAAGTTTGAGCACATGGTTTTCAAGCTAAAATAGATGGACTGCTCTTAAACTAGGTGTCAGACTCAGTCTAAAATGAAGGATTTTTTGATGTCTTGTTTGCAAGTTATGTAGCAGAATGAGCAGGAGACTACAATATACTGTCTACAGCATAGCTGCTATTCCTCCGGGCTGTTTTGCAGAAGAAATATCTAAGCCAAGAAGCAAACATCTCAATTAGCAGGTCTATTTACATTCCAACCCTCTCCTGTGGTCCCAAGCGTCCTTTGTAGGGAAGCTGAGCTTTGTCTTAGAGTTTTTTGGTTTTCTGGCCATGACACTGGGAGGAGACCATGAGCCAAACTGAGAAATAACATGAGGGACTGTAGATCCCTACCTGAAAACATATGTTGATCCTCCAAAACAGGCTAAAGTGTGTTGCTAGAAAAATGTTATGGTCTTATTTCCAGACTTGGAGACCCTGTGACCCAATCTCAGATAAGCAGAATTCAATTGATGGATGAATTAATATGGGTATTCACAGCATTTAGTTTGTCTGTCAAAAAACACATCATTAAACACAGCAAATTGAGGAGTCTACTAAAGGATATTTCCAGGAAGAAGGCGCCATGAATCAATAAATTTGTGGGCTAAGTATTTTTTAATCTTAAAAAAACCCCACCTTGAGCGAAAAAAAGGAGCATTAAGTTAAGGGTAATGGGTTAAGGGCACGATGGCGCAGTGGTTAGCACTGTTGCCTTGCAGCAAGAAGGTTGTGGGTTTGTATCCCGGCCTTTCTGCATGCGTGGGTTCCCTCCAGGTACTCTGGCTTCCTCCCACAGTCCAAAAAGTCAGGTTAATTGATCACTCTAAATTGTCCTTAGGTGTGGGTGCGTGCATGGTTGTTTGTTCTTTCTGTCTCTATGTGTGGCCCTGTGATGGACTGGCGACCTGTCCAGGGTGTACCCCACCTCTTTCCTGTTGACAACTGGAGATAGGCACCAGCCCCCCCGCGACCCCTAGAGGACTAAGCGGTTCAGAAAATGAATGGATGGATATGGGACATGATAGTGATATACATTATATCTAGGTTTTAGTTACGACAAAAACATAATTCCAGCTGTAGGGTTGCCTGGCTCGCTGCCGACATGCACTGAACTGTGTCCAGTGAGGAATATATTTTAGAGAAGTTTAACTGACAGCTAATGATAGCAAACTTAGCAAGTGAGCTATCTTACAAATCCAGGAGGAAAGTAGCCACTTCTGTGTGTGTTTGATGCCATGGACATTTTTACTTGGGTCCATCTAGTGTAGACTACACCAAAACTACTATAGTTTCTGTTCTTCTGCGGTCACTCCTCTCCTGAGATAGATAACAATATCTTAGAGGCTCTGAAGCAGCTGTTTGACTTGGCTCCACCATTCTTCCCAGTGTGAGCCGAGCTGTGTCATACATATGGTTGTGGGCGCTTCTGGCTGGTAGATGTAAATATAACGTCATTGTGGTGCCCGATTGAAATGTACATTTTATTAGAATTTAATTCTAATATACTTTTTAAGGAAATGTTATACTTTCATTCTGCACCCCTCTAAAAGCTTCATGGATGTTTTTTTGTTTTTTTTTAATGTAGCTTTTTTTGAAAATATTCCATGTACAACCTTTCATGGTATGAAATAATGCAAATAATCCAGTAGTTGAGAGTAATCAAGGCAAATAGCAAGGTTATGAAATGTTGCGAGTCCTTCAGCAACCTAAGACTATCACAGCAAAACTAAAGACAGCTAGGGATAACATATACTACTCTAACTAAAAGCTCCATCAGAAAGGCAAGCTTTAGGTCTAGCCTGGGACCCTGTACAACTTTAGACTGGACTTTTTTTTCATATCCCTTCAAAATGATACACCAGAGATTAAACAATGTTTATTTCTAGCTTGTCTGTGCTCTAAAAGCCTGCACAATGAGAAAAAGCAAACCTGTGCCTTAAAAAGCATGAACCAGCATTCAATCTATTTAATCAATTATGCTGCTTGGCTGCAGTGCATGGCTGAGTAATCACTAATGTACTTAATAACCTTTCATTTGTCTCTTTAGGCAGAAAATTCCCAGTATGGCTAAACTAGTAATTGGTACACTGGTGATATTTAGTACCCAACATAAGACTGCAGGATCAGCATATTTGCAACGCAAGAGGAGCAGCTCTGACCTCTCCTCTTTCTATTTAATATCAGTGACAAATTATAAATATGGAACATAGACGGCTCATCTTTGCACTCTAAATTAGTGCTGTGAAAGGTGTGCTAAAGGTCAGGGGTTATTTTAGGAGTCAGATGCATTACCGTCCTATAAACATGGTGCCATATACAGGTCAGGAGGTGCAATTAGAAAGATCATTATCTTATATTCCAATGTAAAATATTTAAAATAGGCTCAGGTATAAACAACGACCAGGAATAAGAAGTGTACTGAGCCCCGTAGGGGACATGGTGGAGAAAATATTTTAAGGTGAGAAAAAAATAAAATAAATGGATTTTGAGAGATCTTGAGAAACTTTTGCGTTATCTCGATAAACTTTTGCGTTATCTCGAGAAAGTTTTGCGTTATCTTGAGAAAATCCGACTCCTTCAACACCAGCCATACGTCCTCTTTTCTCACACATTGTCCATTTTCTCTGCATTTTGCACACATCCAATGATAGCCATGTAATTGTCCAGAGTATTGCAACTGGTGGCTAATGAACTCAATCAGATCCACTAGTTCAGAAGCTGTTTACGAGGCGACAGTCCTTTTGTGCATAAAATCCTGTGGGCAATGTCTTTCACTTATATGAAAACCATGTCTAGAGCTAAGCACTGACTTTATGCCCTGATATTTGAGGCCAACCTCAAAATAAAACTCTATGAAGCTCTCCCGTCTGTGAGTGTCTTCCATCATAGCAGTGCACAAGGCTGCAGCAAACTGAGTCGGTAACACTGTAAATGCAGGAATGGTTTTTCGAAACGTTCTCCAGATATCGCAAAAGTTTCTCAAGATAACGCAAACATTTTTCAAGATAACACAAAACTTTCTAAAGATAACGCAAAAGAATCGCAAGATCTCGCAAAATCCATTCATTTTATTTTTTTTCTCACCTTAAAATATTTTCTCCACCATGTCCCCTGCGGGGCTCAGTAGAAGTCAGTATGGAGGACATAAAATGACATAATTAAAAATAAAAATGTAGAAATATTACTATATATATATATATATATATATAATTTTTTTTTTTTACTTTTCCTTATTTATGCATTTGTGGGAAGAAGAAAAAATATATATATGTATTTTTTTTTTCTCCTTCTCCTAATACTTACATTCCTTGTTTTTACATTCCTCCGTCTCCCCTTTTTACTTTACCTCATGCATTTTTGCCTCATTATGCAAATGAGGAGGGTTGCCCTTCTTGGTCTAACTCCTCTACTATTGGTCAATAAACAGGAAGAAGCAGGATCCATGTGCAGATCGATTATGCATGCTAGCGACAAGTCACTCCCTCCAAAATTTGGAGAACTAATGGGTCAGCTTCATTATTTATGTGTGCAGCTAAATGGAGTAACCTCTAAATCAAAATGTCTAAGTGAAACAATACACAGTCATTACTGACTGCATTACTTTCAGCTAAGATAGCAATGTGGCTTAATTCTTCTTAAATCGTCTGAGACATCTATGGTAGGACTATTGCTGCATTCTAAGTTGGTAAGTCGGAAATCTATCAGTTGTCTCGCATCATCTCACCTAGACACGCCCCCCATTAGGTCGGAAATGTTGAACTCCAACTCGGATCTCTGGATAGTAGACAGAGTAGAGCGGGCAAAGATGCGGTGAACAAAGATGGCTGTGCCCGTAGTTGAGATGTATTTTCTTTGTATTTGTACTATGTTGGTCATTTCAATGTCATTTTTAAATTTACTTACATTTCTGCTTTAATCCGATCACCAAGTATGTGCAATACACAATGCAGTTCTCCAGATTTTGGAGGGAGTGACTTGTCGCTAGCATGCAAAATTGATCTACACATGGATTCTGCTCCTTCCTGTTTATTGACCAATAGTGGAGGAATTAGACCAAGAAGGGCATCCCTCCTCATTTGCATAATGAGGCAGAAATGCATGAGGTAAGGTAAAAAGAGGAGACGAGGGAAAGTAAAAACAAGAAATGCATATACAAGGAAAAGAAAAAAAAAATTATTGATGAATATGCACATGATATGGAAAAGATAAAAAACAAGACAGATATGTTTATTCACAGAAATGCTTGTATGAAGAGAAGGAAAAACTATATATATATATATATATATATATATATATATATATATATATATATACAAAAATGCATGTATAAAGATAAGGAAGAACAACATATATCTATTTCTGTTGTTATTTTTAATTATGTCGGTTTTGGTCCTTCATAAGTCAGAGCTAGCCGGAAGCAATGAAGCGTAGTTTTTCCTTGTTGATCTGCAACCTGCGTATCCCTTGGACTTTTTACCTAATGGCTATATAGTTTAGCAAGCCGGGTTCTTGGCTAAACACTAACAACAACTTACATGAAAGCTAAATCTAACACACATGCACACACACACACACATTATCCAATTTGCAGTTTTTTTGTTTTAGCCTGCTTGCTCCTCTCCTTTTCTTTGTCTTTTTCTTTCTAAACTAAGACCCACAATCCCTTCAGATCTCAAGAGGCTTAATCAGTGTCTGGTGTCAGACTACTTCACAGCAGCCTTTGGCCACAACGGATATTATCCATCTTTCCTTCGAACAAATCTGTCAATCCACTCAACGGGAAATGAAACTTCTCCCTTTTGCAGAAAAGCAGGGAAATCAGAACATCAGTTTTGCATTAAACACACAAGAACGCATTATGTGAAAGTGGCTTGGGCTCGGTGGATAGAAATATTAGCAACAAAATGCTGTCTTCAAATTCTCAGTGTATGCAAAGGGGGTAACCAACCAGGGGAAAGCTTGCTTTGATTTGACTTTATTTGCATAAACCCTCCCAACTATGCTTTTAATAAGTGATCTTCACCCAGGGAGTTGCCGGTGCATAGCAGATTAGCATATTCAAGACAACATAACCACTGGTTGGTTTAAAAAAAGGAAAAGAAAAAAAACAGGAGGATGGAAAGAAAAAGAAAAGTGGTTTAGGGAGCCAAACAGGGGGAAGTGTAAGAAACAGACATGTTTGTTTTAAAATGTATTTTTCAGCAACACAGCATTAGGCTGAGGCTGCTGGAGAAATACCTCCCCTTAGGACTCCCTTGCTAATTTGCTAATGACTGTGTTGTTTCATAGTGCCCCCTAGTGGTTCCAAAACACCAGTCAAAGTGGTGGTGCAGAAAACAAAAGGTTTCAGCATACCAAGCCCAGTAAAGACCACCTTCCGAAGAAGCTGAAGAGCTAAAGGAATGCAATAGAATATCCCGAAAGGTTGCAACCTGACGTTTAACTTAGACCTCAAACTTGTTTGAATTTATTTTAGGTTTTACTATTAATTAATTCATCTGAAAACTGCATTGTTTTATACAAATATAAATATTTCAAAACAGACAGTCCCTTGCATATTTGATGAGGTGAGGCAAGAAACCCCCTTGTGATCATTTCTTTACACACTAGAGGGGGCTAGATCATTGAAAGGAAGTCAGATTTAAAATGATGACAAAGAATTGCTCTGGTTCTGCATTTGGCCACAATTTTACATTTATAGAAAGAAGACGAGCTTACAGAGAGCAGATAAACATCTACATCAGTGTCAGCTTTATCGGATATTATGGGTCAAGTCCTTCACATAATACTTCCGAGAATGAACTGACTCAGACTGCAGGATGGAATAATGACAAAATAAAAAGATCCACCAAAGTGGATCCACACTTCAGTGCTCAGGATAAGCTGAAAAGCTCAGTTAATTTTGTTGTAAGTTTAATTTGCATGTCTTTGAAAAGACAGAGACTAATTGGTATTAGATAGTTCAGCGTTGATAGAGAGGAACTGTCAGTATTATTGGCAGGAATGGAAACACAGGGACCATTGTTTAATTGCCTTTCAGTGGGGGAAAATCCTCATTAACTGGCACAGCAAGACTTGAGCTAATTATAAATTGCTTCTAAAAATGTCCCTCAAAATTGTGACATCATTATTAGATTCTGAATGCGGACTGTGTATGTTTCATTTGAATTAAAGCATTAATCATGCTTTTCATATTTACACAGCTCACATCCGTTGTGTTGCATTTGCCTTTAGAGACGTGAATCTGTGATGATACATCATAAATGTATACATTACGACATGTATCTATTCTGTTGTATTGTAATGTGTGAGAGGAACTTTTTTCATCTGTTTCTCTTATTAGTAAATCAAAACAATGACCTTAACTGAGGCAAGTGAGGACCGTGGTGTTTTAGATCCTTCTCTGTTGTACATCTCCTGGGTGAGTTGTTAATGCGCTTTTGGAGTAAATTGGATATGTTCACCACTCACTGGAAGGTTAATCAATATTCTCCACTTGGATAATGGCTCTCATGAACATAATGTACCTTGACGTGCCTTGAGTCTTCAAAATGACATTGTAAACTTTTCCAGACAGATAAATGTCAAATAATTTATTTATCTGTTTTGTTAGGGCATTATTTGGTACTCTTTGAGCTAATTTAACCTAGAGTGTAAGAAAGGTTATGTTTAATTGACTGAAAACAACTTTCAATGACACTGAACTCTGCATTTTAGTAATGTGGTTGATAGTTGATTCTTCATTCATGTATCTTCATTCAAAGCAGTTCGCTTTGAGCAGTTTCCCTGATAAGAGGATGCAACATCTCAGTCGTATTCATGTAAGTCCTTGGTGTTCAAACCAGACTCTGATCAGATTGATTCATCTATTGAAAAAGCTGTACTTACAACCCACTTTGGCCAACCCTAAGTTACTGATATACGGGGTTCCCCTAAGCAACCATTCCTTCTCTCCAGTCTTCTTTACTGAACTTCAGTATGACACATTCTGGATCTTATAAATTGACTCAAATATCCCACGTCACACCCACACACATCCTTACACTCTGGAAGCATCTAAAAGCCCCTAGTTTGGGGAGTCAGGAAAGAGGTTAAACGATGTGCGGGGATGACGTCAGTTTTGCAGTGAGTAAAGACAGATGTGTTGAACTCTCTTGTAAGTGCAGACACAGTGAGGAGAAACACAGCACTGCAATACCAAACTCCTCAATCCACTGCATCATTTCTGTCTGAGTCTTGATGTGGACTGCTTCAGCTTTATCATATCAGTGATTCTAGACTCCTTTGAGCTTAATTTATGTCCTTTTTATGAGATGATGAGAAAAACGAAGGTAGTTAAAAGCTTTTGTACAGCTCAGATACACAAGTCTTTTTTTTATTCACCAACACTGAATTTGACCTAAGAAGCTCTTCGAAGAAGTATTTTGATTCTTCTAATTCTACTACATTTTCATCCTCACTAGAGCCAAGAAAGTAGAACATAATCCCAGTTCTAAAGTCCTTTCACTGGCTTCCTGTAACTCAGAGAATAGACTTTAAAATTAATCTTACAAGTTTATAAATCATTGAATGGCTTAGCACCTACGTATTTTGACAATCTGTTGCCAACCCCTTGGACCACTCAAGTCCTCAAATTCTAGTCTACTAACCATCCATAGAATCAGAACCAAACATGGTGTCACGCTGTGCTGCATGGAGGACGGAGGACCCAGGCGCAGAAGCAGAGTTCAAAGGTGATGTGATCATTTATTTATGGTCCAGCAAAAACATAAGGTAAGACGATACACAACAGGTACGACAGATACGACAATGATCCAGCCAGGAATGAAGCGCTCGCTGGATCTCAAATAGGGGGAGACAAGGAGGAACAGGTGACGACAATAAGAAGTGAACACAGGTGCAAACGATAGGAGGTGAGGAGGTTCAGACAGGACAACACAGGTGGAGATGATGATGAGGGAGTGACAGGAGCTGATTGTAATCATGACACATGGATAGGCAGGTTTCAGTTTTTTATGTCCCCTTATCTGGATTAAACTTCCAACGACTGCAAAGCTGCTGAAACACAGAGCTGCATTAAATCAAAAACTAAAAATATATTAAGAGCTGACATTGAGTAAGCAACAATAATAACTGGAATCTCATATGTCTTAATGTGTCATATGTTTTGTGTCTATAATGTTGCATTTTATTCTGCTCCCCAAATCATGTAAACACCTTGAATCGCCTTTGTTGTTGAAAGTCTTCTATACAAATAAACTTGCCTTGCTTTGCCTTACCTGTAATATCATGCCACAAATTTATGTATAAATAATGTATTAACAGCTGCACAGTGGCGCAGTTGGTAGCACTGTTTTCTTGCAGCAAGAAGGTCCTGGGTTTGCCCTGGGGTCTTTCTGCATCGAGTTTGCAAGTTCTCCCTGAGCATTTGTTGGTTCCCTCTGGGTACTCGAGCTTCCTCCCACTGTCCAAAAACATGACTGTTAGGTTAACTGGTCTCTCTAAAATGGTATGGGTGTGTAGGTGCATAATTGTTTGTCTTCTCTGTCTCTATGTTGCCCTGCGATGGACTTGCGATCTGTCCAGGATGTACCGCGCCTGATGAATATTGGAGACAGAAACCACCCCCATCCCCATGACCCTTCAAGGATAAGCAGCATAGACAATGGATGGAATAATGAATTAACCTCAGAAATAAAGGTCACTGCATAATTATTCATCACAGATTTTTAAACCGTCTATGTTAATACATGTCCACAAAACAGAGAGAAACACATAAACAAAAAATTCTAGTGTAAATAAATTCTGAATTACAAGATACTGAGCATGCCCATGTTACAATGTAAAATGTTATATTTGGATTTTTTTTTTCTTCAGAAGTTATGCAATAAATAAACACTGAATGAGTGACGCGGTAAACACTGTCATTATGGGTACATTTCTTTGTTTAGCATAATGTCCCTTTGAAATCGTTGAACTTTTTTGTCATTTGTAGACTCCTGAACAATGCAATGAAGTTCAGTTCATAATTCAGTAAAAACAGTTTAGTTTTCTATTTAAGGAAACCCTTCTGATTCCATCACTTAAACATGGCACATGTTAGTTGGGGAATACATCAGGGACCAAGTGAATATTGTGCCCCTTCAGCTGATGTGTAAGAAGTAGGAGGAATAGACAAGTGCAAGATCTGTGAGACTTTGACAGGAGTCAGTCTGTGAGGGCTTCAATGGTCAGTATCTATCAATAATGTGTGTGAGCAATGGGTGGGTCATATGATTATACAGCAGTCGAGCCACTGACACTAAAATTGCTGAGCTTTTTAACACACAGCCCCTTCCAACTCTACAGGGTTCAGTTGCCTTATGTGTTCTTAATTTACTTAAAATGTTTTTGAATGCTTTTAAAGTGATACTGTCTTGACTTAATGAGAATTTCATGTCTACAGGTGCACCTTACACAAACAAGTTACTTAGGTCCTTCCCTCAAAGTTGCCTTGTACAGGTAGGAAAGCATGATTTGGTCTGACAATCCATGAAACATTTGTATGTCTTCATGCAGTTTAAGTCTCAAGGAAATTTCAATCGAACGCAACTGGACTTGGTAATTTGTCTTGGAAGACGTTTCACCACTTATCCAAGAGGCACAACTAACTGGTGTGGAGACTCAGCTATTTAACCTCTTGGAGGGCTTTTACAAGACTGATTATGTCATTGGATCCTTTGTGCTCCAAGTGTGGCATGTATTTGTATGTGGTCGACTTAACTCTAATACCCAGAAAAAGATTTTAAAAAAAATTCCATTGCAAAAAATTTCCATCTTGACCCTCCCCTGATTAGTAACCTTATTCCAAATGTGTGTAAACTAATTTCAGTATAATAAAACTGACCTGTTAAAGCCTTGGAGGTTTCTTAGAGTGCATTCACACAAGCACTTTTTATTACACTTCAATCAAACTCTAGTTCACTAACCCCCAAAGACTGGTTTGTTTGGAGAGGTGTGAATGCACAATAAAACTCTGATGCAGACCAAACTCTGGTCTGCCTAAAACCTGTGGTCTCAGTTGGGTTGAAATGAAACCTGGTACAGTTTGATTGCATTTGTGAACGTCAAGGACCAGGAGGACTCCAAAAGCAGGGAACAAATTATAGTGCAGGACATCCCAGGTAAATAAAACCAAAATAACCTTGCAACAACTCTACCATCTGCTCTACAAATTTGAAACAATTACTGCAACATATTCATCTGGCAAATTTGCCAAAGGCAACAGAGCAATCCTAAAACTGCTAAAATTAGATGCCCTTCCTTGTTTGTTTACATTTTAACGGAACAGGAAATACCCCAATATTCACTGCTTCTTGGTGCAGCTCCACTGCAGCCACACTATGACTGAGAAGGGGAAAATGTTACTCAAAAGCATTGGTTTGTTTGACAAAGAGTAGTGTGAATCAGAATCAGAATCAGAATCAGTTTATTGGCCAAGTATGTCACATACAAGGAATTTGACTCCGGCAAACTTTTTCCTCCAGTACAGAACTTGAATAAGTGAAATAAAAAAAATAAAAAAAATAAAAATAAGAACAAAAATAAGTAAAAATACAAATAAATATCAGATCGTAAATAATAAAGGATAATATATACACCAACCCGGGGTTATTTTACAGTGAGTATGTACAGAAGTGCAGAGTTATAGTTTATTGTTATGTGAGTGCACTCACACACTGTGACTAGACAGAGTTCGTCAGAGCGACAGCCTGGGGGAAAAAACTGTTTTTGTGTCGGGTGGTTTTGGCGTACAACGCTCTGTAACGCCGACCTGAGGGGAGGAGCCTAAACAGATTGTGGCCAGGGTGTGAGGGGTCAGAGGTGATTTTCCTGGCCCGCTTCCTGACCCTGGCCCGGAATAGGTCCTGAATGGAGGGAAGATCGGTTCCTATGATCCTCTCTGCAGTCCTGACTGTTCTCTGCAGTCTGTCCTTGTCTTGCCTGGTGACGGATCCGAACCAGACAGAGATGGATGAGGTCAGGACAGACTGGACTATTGCTGTGTAGAAGATGATCAGCAGCTCCTGGGGCAGGTTGAACTTCCTGAGCTGACGCAGAAAGTACAGCCTTTGCTGGGCCTTTTTCCTTATTATGTTGATGTGTGAGGTCCACTTCAGGTCCCGTGTGATGGTGGATCCTAGGAACCTGAAAGACTCCACTGTGGGGACTGGCTTGTTGAGGATCATGAGAGGAGATGTTGATGGTGGTCTCTTCCTGAAGTCCACTGTCATCTCCACAGTTTTGAGCGGGTTTAGCTCCAGGTGGTTCTGACTGCACCAGAGAACCAGCTGTTCCACTTCCTTTCTGTACACAGACTCGTCGCCGTCGCGGATGAGTCCAATGACGGTGGTGTCATCTGCAAACTTCAGGAGTTTCACAGAAGGGTCCCTCGACGTGCAGTCAGTGGTGTAAAGGGAGAAGAGCAGTGGGGAGAGAACACATCCCTGGGGGGCGCCGATGCTGAGGGAACGGGAGCTGGATGTGAACTTACCCAGTTTCACCTGCTGCCTCCTGTCAGTCAGGAAACTGGTAATCCACTGACAGGTGGATGGAGGCACGGTGAGCTGGGACAGTTTTTGGTGGAGGAGCTCTGGGACAATGGTGTTAAACGCAGAGCTGAAGTCCACAAACAGGACCCGAGCGTAGGTACCTGCAGAGTCTAGATGGTGCAGGATGTAGTGTAGAGCCATGTTGACGGCATCATCCACTGACCTGTTTGATCTGTAGGCGAACTGCAGGGGGTCTAGCAGGGGATCTGTGATTTCCTTCAGGTGGGTCAGTACCAGACGCTCAAAGGATTTCATGACCACAGATGTTAGGGCAACTGGTCTGTAGTCATTTAATCCAGTGACTGGGGACTTCTTGGGAACCGGTATGATGGTGGAGCGTTTGAGGCAGGAGGGGACCTCACACAGCTCCAGGGAGTTATTGAAGATCTGGGTGAAGATGGGAGCCAGCTGGTCAGCACAGAATTTCAGAGAGGCTGGGGACACTCCGTCTGGTCCCTGAGCCTTTTTAATTTTCTGTCTCTGAAATAGCTGGCGCACGTCCTGTTCGCAGATCGTCAAGGCAGGTACGTGGGTGGTTTGGGGTGAAGCTGGGTCTTTTGTGATGGAGATGGTGGGGGAGGTGGGAGGTGTGAAAGTCCTTTCAAACCTGGAAAAGAAGTCGTTGAGGTCCTCAGCCAGGCGGGGGCTCTCCACAGGGTGGGGGGATGGTCTCCTACAGTTAGTAATGGTCTGCAGGTAGCTCCAAACTGCAGAGGGGTGCAAACTGATGCTAGCTAAAAGAAAACAAAAATGTCTCAATTTTGTCCCCAATTAAACTGACTCTGTAGGACTATCAGATGTTAATGCACCCTTAGATAATATTAGTAAATAAAAAGCATCATGAACACTGCAGACAGGCCACAAATAAAGTTGAGGAGAAGGTTAAAGCAGTATCCTTTAATTTATCATCTGAGAATTGAAAGCGTACAGTAAACTCCAGACATGGTCAACAACCTTAAGTTAAAGGATGCGGCAAAGGCATTGGTGGGAGAAGTACTCTTGATAAGCTGTAGAGATTGAGAGATGAGTGGGGAAAGATTTCAGTCTTTAGGTGAGCAAAGCTGAGATACCCCAAAAGACTTGCAGCTGTAACTGCAGCAAAAGGTGTTTACTTCTTTTTTTTATTTGGTAAATGCAAGGTACTTGCATATTACTTTATTTGTTCCCTACAGATGTCAAACCGCTTCACACTACATTCAGTCTTTCGCCCATTCATGCACACATTCAGGGCAAGTATTATTGTTGCCCTGGGGTACACTGACAGAGGCAAGACTGCCGGACACTGGAGCAACTCTTACAATCACCAATAGGTGACGGGTGAGGCAACAACCGAGACAATTAGAGTTGGGGCTGGAACCAGCCACTGTCTGAGTACAAGATGAACTCCTAAGTTCTCAGCCACGGTTGCCCCCATTATTTGTGAAGAATATTTTGGAAACTGTGTACTATTTTCCAACTACTTCAAAAATTTTAAGCTACTTAGATTTGTATCTATCACATCAAGCTTAAAAAAATGCATTGAGGTTTGTTGTAATATGACACAAGTTAAAATGTCCAGGGGCATGAATACTTTTGCAAGGCTCTGTGTTTCTGTGCAAAACACAGCTATACTCCAGAATGATATGAAATACTTCACAGTGGATTACAGCTTTTACATTGATTGTCTTTGAATGGAAACCACGAATAGACAATAGCTCCTGTTGCTCAGCCAAGTAAAAAGATATTTGATGGAGCCTCTGTTTGGAGAGTACAGAAACAACCGGCGGAAAAGAGAGGAAACCTAGATGAGACAGCATGCACATTGTAATGCAGCTTCAAATTATACCCTACAACAGACACAACAATGACATTTACACAGACAAAACAAACATCAATTGATGAATATGTTTCTCTCACACATCACTCTATAAGGAGTTATCTAAGAAAAAGAAAGGAAATGGGTAAGGAAAGGTAACGGATTTTGTGTCTAAGGGAGCCCTAGGATCGTTCAGTTTTACAGTGGTCTTATCCTTGTTGTCAGCCTATTATGACTGTAAGTCACAGCCAACAACATAGCATCTGTTTGTTGCACAGGGGAATCAATAATGTGGAGTGAAGTCTCATCTATCTTCTTTCATTCTGAGTTTGAAAATATAAGCACTTGCTCATAACAAATGTATGGAGACAGTGTGATTGCATAAGGAATTATGCTTATATATTAGCATTAACAAAGTTTGGTTTAGTGGCCAAATAGAATAAATTATGCAAAGAAAGATTAATTATAATTATGTATGAAAGTGTACAAAATACAAATCATCTGATTAAAAGACATTTATTAACTAGACAAAATGTGAACATCACAGGAACATATGAAACACAAAATAATGACATTTTTATTTTAACTATATGCTCATACATGTTGGTGTTTGATAGAAACTTTTTTGTTGTTCACAGTAATAAAAAAGTCCAGTATGCAGGTTACCACAAACCATGTAGAGGACCTAGCAAACACTATGTATGACAAACAACAATACACACCATTCTAGCAGTGATACTCGGTGACGTAAGAATCATGCTGTGGGAATACTTTTCTTCAAGAACATAAAAGTTTGTCAGAGATGTTAGAATGATGAATTAAGGTCAGTGCAGGGCAATGCTGATTGAAAATACGTTAGAGGCTGCCAAATATGTGTTACTGGGTGGTGGTTCTCCTTCCAGAAGGCAAACATAAAGCCTACATCTAGAGTCATACTGGATTTGTTTTTTGTAAATGTCTCCCCATGATAGAGTAAAGGTCCAGAACAAAATCAAACTGAGAATTTGTTAAATTAGTTAACATTTTCTGTTCATAGACACTTTCCATCCAGTCTGACTCAGTTTGTGCACACTTGCAAAGGCAACTGTCTCATTTTTAAAGTGAGTCTCCTAGGTAGGCAACAACTACAGACCTGTTTTGCAATGTTGATTAAAACACACAATGCCCAGAAATATTGCACATAACATTGAAAGCGAACACGGAAATAATGGCCCAGAGTGTCAAGGCAACATTTTCCAGCTGTCTGTTCAAATGAGTTTTAGAATATGCTTTGAAAGTAATGAAAACTTTACCTGCTAGATGTTTTGTAAAACTGCCTGAACTTTTATGTGGTAATTCCACTTTCCTTAAAGTGTGCATTTGTTACCTTGTTAAGTCATGATGGAAGTTATGGAGTGAAAAGACAATAGATTTTTTTAGAATCTTAAAAAATTTTTTATCTGTTAATAAGATGATAAAAAATAACATTTGAAGTATTACCATCATGCTTCTTTGAATAAATGGATGTGAATTGCATTCATACACCCCCGCTAATAAACAGTATAAATGAGTGCTGTTTACATGTCTGGTCATGAGCCATTAGCGGAGTGCTCTCTTCAGGTTTGAAACTTTACAGAGCATTTTATTTGTAATCAGGGATTGCTACTGTAGTTGCCACAATTCTGTTCATCACCCTTGTTCTTAAAAATCAGCAATAGAACACATTTCCTCCATTCATCAGGCATCTTGTCACTTTTAAGATCTTTTTGAAGAACCTAGTCAAAAACCCTACTGCCACCTCTCCTAGGCACTTCCACACCTCCACAGTTACAGTATGTCATCAGGACCAACTGCCTTTCCCCTCTTCATCCTTTGCAAAGCTTTCCTCACTTTCATCCTTATTAATCTCAGATACTTCCTGATCCACAACAGTCACCTCTTCTATTCTATATTCTCTCATTTTCCTCATTGCAAACTCTTGCTGATCCAAAATGCTACAGCAAGAGTCATGATGAATATTTTAAAAATAGATCACATTTCCATTGTTTTAGCTTGCTTTCATTGGCTTCCTGTTAAATACAGAGTAGAATTTAAGATCCTCCTTCTTAATAATCAAGCTTCATCATATATCAGTGTAGGGGCCTGATTTATTAACGGTTTGCGCTTGTTAAAACCTGCGCAAACCGCACAGCATCGTAAAAACAGCCTCGGCCTGATCTATCAACACGGTGCAGAGCGCATTGCGCCTGTTAAACCCGCAGCAAGATGCACGTAATCCATTTAGCGTTTTTGCCCTTGATGAAATTACAATTTGTGCATTTCTGTAAGACGACACAAAATATTGGGAGGAGAACAGCCAAATAAGTAGGCGTCCCAGGCGCAGTGTGATTTACTAAGCATAAAAATGTTTGCAATGGCTATTTTAGCTTCTCTGTTTAGCATTTCTGAAAAGCATGTCTTAATTTTACGCTTTAAAAGCATTTACACACAATATAACCTAATAGTAACTAACACTGTAATGACCATAAACCTGACAGTTAAGTACACCGCATGAATTGCATTTATTACTGACAAACAAAAAACAGAATTCACAACATTTTTGCCTAATAGTAATTCATTCTGTACCAGCCAAAAAACTGATATATATTATATCTGATTGTTCCATATGCTCCCCACAGAGCGCTTAGTTCTCAGACTGCAGGTTTACTGGTGGTTCCTAGATTTCTGAAATAGAAAATGTTGGGTCATACACAGCCATCGTTTGGCGCTAATCTGCATTCTAGCTCCACAGGAAAAGAAGAAACCCCACTCCCACAGTAAGTTGGAGGGGGTGAGGTGGGGGGATGGGGTGGGGGTGGGGGGGGCATAGTCTATATAAAGAACCTTCGGCCGGAAGTTAAGCCTTCTTCAAAGTTAACCTTCAGTTGGGCTTGCTAAAAGAGAAGACGCAAATCAACCACCTTCCTTCACTGGAAAAGGAAAGCAGGAGTTTCTGGAAGAAACTCTCTCCATTGGTCACCAGACTGCTAATCAGGTAATTCGCAAACATTGATGAAACAAAGCTATTGTTGTATCCTCAAAGCCCGCCGAAACCTTCCCTGAGTTGCAGACCTCTGGGAGAGGAGATCAAGGAGCTGACCCACGTGCGGTATGACCTGAACCAGCCTAAATCCGCATTCATTCGCCATGACAGAGCCAATAAGAGTTGGATGCCTTGATGGATAAAGCTGCCAAAGGTACTGTTCAGTGAAGGAATGTTGGAGCTAATCACTGCTTAGCCAAAACAGAGGACGAGCTTCCTGCGTCTCCAACGGCCATGAGGTTCACTGTTAATTAGCTACCACAGCTATTGACATCATCTCAGCCCCCCCTCATCGACACGGAGAAGCCTGAAGAACTTTTAACATTGTATAAGGTCTTTTCCGGGCAAGGACAAAATTAGTTTAGGCTAACTAAGATTTAAGGGTTATGTTTGCACTGTGATTTGTTACTGTGTATAAGATATCATCAGTTATCTGTTTGGAAAAATCCGGCTGCTCAGCCTGAAGTTTTCACCAGCGTTTTAAGGATTCATCCATCCAAGTGTCCTTTTAAATCATGCAATTTGAGTTACTCAATCCGACAGGAGTTTCCTTTTCTTTGTTTAATGTTCAATAAATGTGTTAGTGCCTCCAAATGTCACCACGTGGGTTACCTGGAAGCTACTGTATATGCCAAAATAAGCCAACATGTTTGGTTTAGCACTTCATTTGATGATTAAATGCTATAAATGGTGTTCAAATAGAGATTGGTTCAAAGTAGATTGTTTAAGAACAAAAAAAACTAATCTTATTATCCGTGTTTGAACCCGCCTTAATGTATCAAAATACTGGAATTAGATTGTTCAATCTAAAATAGAAGTAATTATCCAAAGGTTAATGACTTCTTATCCAGATACATTTCAAACAAAACATTTCTAAATCCAAAGAAAGTTATCTTTTTCCTTAAATTGTTAATTGGTTTAGACATAGATCAATGGTGCTAATTACTTAAACTAATCACAAATGGTCAACTAATTACGCTTTCATTTCGACTTTGCAAAATAAGCCATGGTCTTTTAAAGCAGTAAAAAGATTCCTCCAGAACAGAACAGACCAGAATTAATGATTTCTATTTGTATTGCATTTATCTTTTTTATCCATTCATTGTTCTTTTATTTTGGTTATTGATTTATTTTGATCAGTATAGTGTTTGTTTATAGCTTGGATGATTGAATATGTGTCTTATTCAACGTACATAGATAGTGGCATGGTTTATGTTCAGCAGACATATAGAATTCATTCTTTCATATTTTGATTCACCTCAGCCTCATCTGAGCAGGTGCTAAACTACAAGACTGATATATTTGGCTATTAATGTAGTTCATGACTTTTCAGGTTGTTCCCCGTTTATAATAATTTTCCATAAATTATTATAAGCAATAAATAATAATAAGCAATCCTTTAACCACTAATAGCCAAATAGCTGTATTTCTTTCAAATACCCAACCCATCTGTATGATTGTATTGAAATGAATTTATACAAATAAACTGAATTTGAACTGACCAGAGTCTTCCCATTACAGACTTGGCAACTGTCAGTATATTTCCATCCACATCCCTAATCATCCTCAGCTGTTGAACAAAAGATCCATCTCTATCTCTCTTCCTCGACCAACCTATACAAATATTTTTCTCCCTTCTTTCTGTCCAGTCTGGCATACAGTATTTAAAATTATTCCTCCATGCCCCTTTGTGTTTATTTGACATTTTCTGAATTATTTTTTTTCTCTGTCTCCTACTCCCTGCGTCTCCTCAGACTGACCAATTGCTCCCTTTCCCAAATATCTCCTATGTATTAGTCCCTGTCTACACTGAAATATAACCAGGTGTATCAGCAAAGATATTTTATCTTATATGTGTCTCATCTACAAGCGACTGGCGTTTCAGGACACCTAAAAGATCATATTTAAATGGGGTCCCAAATATGAGAAATCTCACAACGTCAGCTGTTTTCTCTGTGTTTGAGCCCTCTGGCCTTTTTATTTTATTTTGAGTGGATGACATCACAGCCCCATTTCCTATATATGTCACGCATGCATAACTATGTGATAAAGGTGTTGCGGTCCTAATAAAGTAAATACTGACCTTATTATGTATCCTAGAATATGATTGATGGATCCATACCCACAGACACATATGCTTTTACAGTAAATGTCACAGCACTACCAGTGGGAGCAGCATTTATACTGTAGCATCTGATCCAGTTTGTCTGAATTCCGTTTTGTCTCTGTGTAAACAGGCCCTGAATTGTTCCCAACCAACTTCTTCCATGTGCCTCCACTTAACTGTGATAGCTTTCTCTGGTTATCTCTGCTATTTCTTCACTCACTAGATGCTCATCTATTTTCCCTGTCATTATTCTCCGTGTGTTGCTCGTGTTCCAATGTAAGTTACCATTTTGTATTTTTGCTCAATGCACTTTTTTTCTTCCACAACTTGTTGCATTTGGGTCAACTTTTCAATATCAAAACATGACATTTGTATGTGTCTCTACAGATAAACAAATTGACTCATTTCTAAGATTGAAAAATAAAAAGTGGTAGAACCTTTTGCGTCTTTGAATCTTGTAAAGACATGTCTTCCCTTGCAAAGCTTATGCAAAACTTTCCTAAACACCTTTAGATCGAAGACAAGACTAAACAGGTCTTTCAAGTGTCAACTGAATAGTCCCCTTGGCACTTTACTTTGAAAGTCTCCATTTACAGCTTCAGGGTGTGTTTGAAGTGAAAGAAATAACTGCAGATTGTGAAACTTAATGAAGCATGAATTAATACAATCCTTTTTTATTTACTGGGACAAAATTGAATTAAATTGATATATTTCTTATTCACAATGACAGGCCATGAAACAACACACAAGACTTGGTAAAGTGAGAACAAGACGAAACAAAAATTATAATGCAAAATTAATCAGTGTAGAATGTTTTAGTCAATAATTTTAAAACCTGAAATTTATTGCAATGATGTGTATGCCATGTGCTAAACAAAGAAAGGCATGCTGGGGTTAAAACAGTGAACAGAAAAATAAGACCTTCTTGTTCTAGTTCCTACTGTAAAGAAAGCACTATACTCCACTGTACACGTAAACCGTCGCATGTGCCACATGAACAAATTAAATCGCAGTCTTCTTTCAGTTCTCAACATTAATTTGCACTTTGGAAGACATCCAAAGATCGGTAGGTTTTACTAGAGCAAAGCCATCTGAGATCACTTTATTACTTGTCATGACCTCCAAGAATTAAACTGCTTGTATTATAGCTTGTACTGTCATTACAGTACAAGCTATAATTTTAAAGTAAGGCACAGTTTTTGAATTATTCACTGAGCCAAATCTCAAAGCCCTGCAAACAGTATTTATTAATTGTAGATATTTAATTTTATTATAAACTTGCTTTAATTATTATTGGTTTACTTTTTGCGTCATCTAACTTTCAAGCATGTTTGCTGTCAGCCTTTGCTCCTGTAAAGCTTTAGAGGCTTAATATTAGCAAATGTTTAAACAGTTTACATGAGCAAACTAACTATGGCGTAAAGACTTTAAATAGGTGCTCTGCATTGCCTTACATTAGGTTCACAAACTGTAACAAGACTTCCATAAACTGGTTTAAAATAGTTGTATTAATCAGATTTTTTTTTTTTTTGCTCCTTTTTACTACAGTTCTTTTTTATTATTTATTATTATTGTATTCTTGTAATTGGCAGCTCAATAGTTGGGAACGTGGCTCCAGAGACAGGAAGAACCACTGTCAAATGCCTTCCAGAGGCCAGAGCTGCGGACATTAGGTCCCATCTGAAGCTTTTAGCCAAGGACAAACGGCGGTACAGCAGGATTGTTATCCATGCTGGTGGCAATGATACCTGGTGACGGCAATCGTTGGTCACTAAAATTAGCGTAGCTTCAGTGTGTAGGGCTGTCAAAAAGATGTCTGACTCTGTAATTTTTTCTGGTCCCCTGCCTGATCGTACTAGCGATGACATGTACAGCCGTATGCTATCGTTTCACCTTTGGTTTTCAAGGTTGTGTCCAGAAAACGATGTGGGCTACATTGATAACTGGGGGACCTTCTGGGGAAAACCTGAACTGTTACGTAGAGACGGCATCCATCCCACCACGGACAGAGCTTCGCTTCTTTCCAGGAACATTGATAGAGTTATCTCTAGTTCCCCAAAGCCGTGACAACCCAGAGTCCAGCTCAAGGATCAGGGACTGCCACCCACCCACTACCCTATAGAGACAGTTTCCCGTCCACTACCCAGAACAAATGGATTAAAAGTTAATGCTACTAGAACAAAGTATAAAAATCTCATAAAGATAAATACAACTCCGACTGAACAGAAAAAGAAATCAATTAAATATGGTTTACTAAACATAAGATCTCTCCCCTCAAAAACACTCTTGGTAAATTATTTAATTTGTGAAAATAATATTGATTTGTTTTGTCTTGCAGAGACATGGTTGCAGGAAGAGGATCATGTCACAACAAATGAGACAACTTCCCCTAGCTACTTAAGCTTTAGTGTCCCTCAAAGTACTGGTCGAGGAGGTGGAGTAGCCACCATCTTTCATTCAGATTTACTAATTAATCCCCAAAAAAATAATAGTTACAGTTCCTTTGAGCATTTAATCTTTAGCCTTCCTCATGCACATAGTAAAAAGCAGTAAAGCCACTTTTATTTGTGGTCTTATATCGTCCACCAGGCCCTTATTCTCAATTTTTAGATCAGATCTCAGATTTTCTATCTGACTTAGTTTTAAACACTGATAAAGTCATTATAGTCGGAGACTTCAATATTCATGTTGATAGTGAAAGTGATAGTCTAAATACAGCTTTTAACATTATCTTAGACTCAATAGGCTTTACTCAAAATGTGCAGGGACCAACCCATCGTGGTCACCACACCTTAGATCTTGTGCTGACTTATGGCATTGACTGTGAAGAAATAACAGTCTTTCCACATAACCCTATCCTGTCTGATCATTTTCTCATCACTTTTAAACTTACTCTAATGGATCATATCAAACCTGAAAGAAAACTTCATTATACCAGAACGTTATCAGACAATGCTGTAGCAAATTTTAAAGAAGCTCTTCCAACTTTAATTTCCTCAGTACATAAAAGTACAATAGAAAACAGTGATTTAACTCGTGACCCCTCACAACTTGACGTTCTAGTTCATAGCGTTAATTCCTCCCTGCGTCTGGCAATAGACAAAGTTGCCCCCTTAAAAAGGAAGGTAGCTAGCCATAGGAGATTAGCTTCCTGGTTTAATTCAGAGCTACGTACCCTGAAGAAGAACGTTAGAAAACTAGAGAGAAAATGGCGCTCCACGCATTTACAGGATTCCTATTTAGTGTGGAAAAATAGTCTATTGCTATATAAAAAGAGCCTTCGAACAACTAGAACAGCATATTATTCATCTTTAATCGAGGAGAATAAAAATAATCCTAGGTTTCTTTTTAATACAGTTGCCAAACTCACACAGGATCATAGCTCTATCGAGCCAACCATTCCCCAAGCTCTTAGTAGTGACGACTTCATGCAATTCTTTATAAATAAAATAGACTCTATAAAAAATAAGATAATTGGGAACCTTCCCAATATGCTTGCTTCCTCCTTAGTTAATGAGGCAGCATCAAAAATGGTTGAACCTAATATATGCTTAAACTGCTTTAATGCAGCCGAACTTTCTGATGTACTAAAATTATTAGCTTCATCTAAACCTTCAACTTGCGTTTTAGACCCAATCCCAACTAAACTCTTAAAATAAGTTTTCCCTCTGATCGCTGCTCCAATTTTAGATATAATGAATCTATCCTTAGTCAATGGATATGTACCACAGGAGATTTCTGTAATTAAACCTCTACTTAAGAAACCATCTCTTTATCAAAACGACTTAATTATCTATAGACCGATATCTAATCCTCCCTTGTCTAAAATTCTTGAGAAAATAGTGGCACACCAGATATGTGAGCATTTAAACAATAATGAGCTGTTTGAGAAGTTTCAGTCAGGCTTTAGAGCTCATCATAGCACCTAAACAGCTCTGGTGAATGTTACTAATGATATTCTCATAGCCTCAGACAATGGACTGGTGACCATTCTGGTCCTTTTAGATCTCAGTGCTGCCTTTGACACTGTTGATCACAATGTTCTCATAGAAAGGCTTCAAAGTGTCGGTATAATAGGAACAGCACTAGACTGGTTTAAATCTTATTTGTCTAACAGATTTCAGTTTGTTCAGGTAAATGATAAATCTTACACAACCTCAATAGTTACTTGCGGAGTACCACAGGGTTCAGTGCTTGGGCCGATTCTTTTTACTATATAAATGCTTCCTATTGGTAAAATAATAGGCAGCATGGGATAAATTTCCATAGTTACGCAGATGATACACAGCTATATCTATCCATAAATCCTGATGACTCCAATCAGTTAGGTAGACTACAGGCATGTCTGGAAGACATAAAAATTTGGATGACTCTAAACTTCTTGCTTCTGAATTCTGATAAAACAGAAGTTGTCGTCTTTGGACCAGAATCTCTGAAAAAGAAAGTACTTAGTCAACCCCTTCACCTGGACGGCATTAAATTACCCTCCAGTAATAAAGCAAAAAACCTTGGTGTTATTTTTGACCAAGATATGTCATTTAGATCTCACATTAAAGAAGTCTCTAGGATTTCCTTTTCTCACCTTAGGAATATTGCAAAAAATTAGAACCATCCTGTCCAGGAGTGATGCTGAAAAACTACTCCATGCCTTTGTTACTTCAAGGCTGGATTACTGTAACTCTTTATTATCAGGTAGTCCACAGAATACAATTAAAGGTCTTCAGTTAGTCCAAAATGCTACTGCTAGGATTCTGATGAATATTAAAAGAAAAGATCACATCTCCCCTGTTTTAGCTTCTCTTCACTGGCTCCCAATGAGATCTAGAATAGAATTCAAGATCCTCCTTCTGACATATAAAGCTCTTAATAATCTAGCTCCATCGTACATAAGAGACCTGATTGTTCCATATGTTCCTAACAGAGCCCTTCGCTCTCAGACTGCAGGTTTAGTGGTAGTTCCTAGGATTTCTAAAAATAGAATGGGCGGCAGATCTTTCAGCTATCAGGCTCCCCTCCTATGGAACCAGCTCCTAGGGTTGGTTCGTGAAGCAGACAATTTGTATATCTTTAAAACTAGGCTTAAAACTTTCCTCTTTGACACAGTTTACAGTTAGAGATATGTTAATAGGTAGTTAGACACAGGTTAGACAAGGTAGCTAGGAAGAGGCAGGTTAATGTAAGTAGTCAAGTAGAATGTCAAAAGCTAGGAAGAGATAGGAAGAGGTAGAGTAGCCAGGTAGAGATAGATTAATGTAAGCCAGGTAGAGAGTGTTAGTAGCTAGGTCTCCTAGTCGCTAGGAGACAGGTTAATGTTAGTAGCTATGCTGCTTTAGGCTCGGCTGTTGGAGGACATTATTACAGTCTGTTCCTACTTTCTCTCCTACTTCTCCCCAACTACATGATGTGCTGTCAGTTCAAGCGCTAACCTGTTTTATCTTAGTCTCTTCTTATAGTAGGTGCTCCTGACCCGACCTGCTTGACAACCCTGACTAAGATGGCATTGCAGTGACTGAAAGTTCTCCACGTCCTGCAACAAACTTCTGCATCAGTTCGTTTGCTCTTTCTGTGTCTCTGTTCTGTATCTCTGTTCTGTATTCTCCAAAGCACAGACGGTCTCGGCAGATGACCGCTTGTGCTTAGCCTGGTTCTGCCGGAGGTTTCTTCCTGTTAAAAGGGAGTTTTTCCTTTCCACTGTTGCTTCATGCTTCCTCAGTGTGAGGGATTGCTGAGAATTACACAACACAATCTTCTGTGGTTCTCTAATTTCTACATTAAACATTGTACTGTAATAACTCTTCTTGTAAAGTGCCTTGAGATGACATCTGTTGTGAAACGGCGCTATATAAATGAACTGAATTTAATTGAATTGTATTCAGCATGGGACCTTAACTGATTTAGGATTGTTATTATACCTCAGTAAGTAAATGTTGGTGCTGTTTTCAGACAAAAAATAATGCATCAAAAAGAGCAGAAACTGAGCAGATGAGGATACACATGGAATAAAAGCTGTTTGATTTCAGCTAATCTTGGAAACTGAAAAACAAGGTCTTCACTAATTAACACAATGTTCTTCTGAGATGCTGGCTGAGACCTCCTATCATATTAGTTCTCAATTTAAAGTGCCTAAATTCTAGGTCAGACCACAATTTGTTCTGCCGGATTCTTTTTCTTTCTTTTTTCTTTCTTTTTCTTTCTTTTTCTTTTTTTCTTGTTCGTTTCAGATTTTAGAAAAAAAACTTGACTAAATATAACTTCAGAATACAGACACACTACAGTTTGAGCTCTTCCATTTTAATGATTTATTTTCCCTGCAGGCTGGGTTTTTATTCTCTCTTGGGAAGGATCAATTGTAATCATCTAAATTCCATACAGTAATAAAAATGATAAAAGGCCATCTCTCAGAGAATCCAATAAAATCTCCCAAACAAACAACCTGTTTATTTATAACCTTACAGCAGCTCACATTCACTGTCCAAAACAATACGCAATAATTCTCCCAAAGTGTAAGAGTACAAGATGTTTATTGAATGACGAGCAGATGATGGTGAGGATGACTATGAAGGGCAGGACTGGAATGATAAAGATGGGACACCAGACTGACATGAGAAGAACAGGGAAGACACAATACGAACCTACGGGATTGAGAGAAAGTGAAGGGTTAAAATACATGGGGGAATGAGGATCAGGTGTGGGGATCGGGAAAAGGAAGACGCTGACAGAAACTGGATGGTTTGCTTAAAATTTCTATCTTTTATTTTTGGTGGCTGGCAATAGCTGGTGTGAGACTGGATCAAGATGTTAGAACAGGATGGAGATGAGGATGTTGAAATGGACTTTGATGAAAGGATTCGAAAATCTAGCATCTAAAAGAAAGGGGCGTAGATCAATTCTTAGAGTCAAACTACCAAAAGAAACTGGGTTCAGATGAAGGGAGCACGGGGGATTAGAAGGATGTCTCTTTCAACTTGTATCTATTTTCTTTTATTTATTTTAGGAAGCCCCATGGGTGTAAAAATTATTCTTGCTGCAGACACAAAAAACATGTATCCTGAGCGGCATCTTAAAATGTCAGAAATCGTTTAAGCTCGTGCACGATGTGAAAGCGCATTCCACCATCTCAGTGCCACACATTCAAAAGCTTTCCCCCCTGTCATTTTACATCTGGTACAAGAATGATTCTGTCAACTTTGACCAACGGACCCAAGGAATCTACTAGGAGCATGCAGGACATGCATAAATGTACTATTACTATTCAAGGCTCCATATGTAAACATAGGAACGTCATATTAGACCCTGAAACAAACCTGAAGTAAGACAACAAGAAAGTAGTCTGGATTCACCATTCTGGACCAGCTGTACATGGTCTATAGATATAGTTGGCAAAAAAAGTATTTTGCACCCACCAATTGTACAATCTGTCCAACTTAAGAAGATGAGAGATGTCTGTAGTTTTTGTCGCTGGGCAACACAGACTTTCATCTCCCTCAACAGATTCTCATTGGATTGAGTCTGAAGGTTGGTTTGGCCACTCCATTACCTACAAATGTTTTTTTTATGTAGCTAATCCATTGCTCAGGCGGTGTGTTTAGGATTATTGTCATGCTAGAATCCAGCAAAATTTAATCTTCAATGCTCTCACGGATGGAAAGAAGTTTTTGCCCAGAATATCATGAAATATGGTCTCATTCAGCCTTTCCTTAAAGGGAAATTCTATTTTTTCAACCTGGCACTGTCAGGAATAAACTGCAGGGAGTATGAAGGACCCATGAGCAAAAGTGTATTTGAAGGTGAGGCAATGCCTTTAATGGTGCAACAACACACAAGACTTACAACATACAGGGGAGCTGAGGAAGTCAATGATCTTGCAAGGACTGAGGTTCTCGGCGGAGCTTAAATGATGGCAGAAACACAAATGAAAGCAGGTGCGTCTGATCGCACAGGTGCATTTAACCAAATAATCAGGCAGAGCCTTGCAGGCTCTGACAGGACCTTATTTTTAGCATTCATTATGTTTTTTAACTCACCCTGAGAAGTTTGGAGCCAGTTTTAGACGTTCAGTCGTATTTATACATCCAGTCTTGATCAGCTGTATCCGTAGAATGGGAGTGCTGGGGGCAGTCCAAATGCCACTTGTAATAAGGTTTAATCTGCCCCCAAAACCTTAATATTACCTTATTTATATTCTCCTTGGATTTACGAATGCCTCGAAAGTGCTTCTTGATTGTCTTTCGAGCCAATTTGGGGGTTTAACAATAAAACAATATTAAAAAGCTGACAAATCTGCCAGCGTTGGTGCTTCTGGGGCAGAATACTGCTGAACAGCTCAATATGGTTCCAAACTTCTTAGGGGGAGTGAAAAAACATAAAACGTGCAAAAAATAAGGTCCAGGTAAAAAAATACAAATAAAATAATAACCTTTAATATGGATCGGTCGTCATGTTACCTCTGCAGAAAAGCAGGCACAAAGCATGTTAGCACACTGCAGACACTAACGACTTTACATGTAATCTTGTCACAACTGATGCTGGTGTTTGGGGCGGTGTGAACGCAGCATTAGAAGCAGCAGGTTTTATCAGCAGCATGAGCCAAAAGTAAAATATAATAAAAGTCAGACTGGCACCTGGATATATATCAGTTACGCGATCACGAGCTGTAGACAGTGGGAGACAGGACGAGATGCCGGTGGTAGCTATCGGAGGATATTGGAGTGCCAGATACGCAGTTAAATACTTTCTTTTAACTTTCTTGTTATGTTAGTTAACGCAAGCCAAACCTGGTTAAGGCAACTATGGCATGTTTATCAGTTAGAGGAGAAAGAGACAAGGAAGAGTGGAGCAGAGGAAGGTAAAATGTAGAAATAACAGAGAAATCCCTGCTCGCCCGCTGACAAACTGACGTGATGTGCCGACACTGACTACAAAGTGTGAAAACAGCTGGGTTTTCATTTTTAAGCATCAAGTTTCATTCGTTTGAGTGTTTTTCTGCCTTGATGAGCTGGCTAGTGTGAATGCGGCTTAAGCTTTTGTGCACGCTGCCACATCGGTCGCTGCAATAACTTACAGTGCCAGCCACAACGCTCGTGAGTTTGGTTTATTAATCCTGCCTCATGTTCCTTTAAACTTAGGGAGCATGAAAAAAATAAAAAATAAAATAATGCACGGAAGAAAGATCGTTTTAAACCTAGTTCTTTATATATGAAATTTATAATTAATTTCTGAATAAAAAATTAAATGTAGTTCTTTTTTATTCTAGTCTTACAATTGCATATATAAAAGTTTAAATTACTTTAATTATTACAAAGAAGACTTTCCAGCAGAAGTCATTTTAATTCAATGCACTGATCACTAACAGAATAGATTAAAAAATCATTCTGTCATTTTGACTGGTGTTGTTACAGTTTGGTACACTCCAAAAACAAGTTAATTAAAACATATTTTTCAACTTCCAAATACTTTCCATATCTCCTAAATTTGTAGAAACTTACCCCATAAAATTTACAGCTTTTATTGCGAGAAACAGTGAATATACAAAGTTTTGACTCAGGTGTTCTAACTACAAATGGATGCAGAAAATTAAGAGTTTGTGGTTTGTGACCTAAGGGGTGTAAATGTTATCATGATACTGTACTAAATAAAGGAAATTTCAATCACTCAGTAGCAGTTGCACAGATGACTTACCATTTGGACATGTTTGATGATGTCCGAGCCTCTCACCTTGCTTGGTTTTGCAGAATATCCAAATAGATGGCTGCATCAGAAAAATGAAGTACTACTGGCATCGGCAAAAAAAAAACTTCATAATTATTGTTAGCAGTGCAACATTCCTTTCAGGTTATCTCCACAAAGGTTACCTGTGACATTAAAATAATTTGTTCCAGAGTACCCGAAGGGAATCCACACATGCAGAATGCAAGCTCCATGCATAAATAACCCATCCTGGGATTTGAACTCGGAACCTTCTTGCTACAAGGCAACAGGCCTACGGACTACACTATAGGCAATCCATTGAGTACAGCTGCCTAAATTAACATAACAGTTTGCTGCAGGGAAGGACAGATTGTTCAGTACTAAATGCATCTGTGGCCTACAGTAGACCTTTTATCTTTACTAGGGCATTATTTAAGAGGGTGGACTTTCATTTTTTTAGCATCTAATAAGATGATTTCTTCCTTATATATCCATGTGAAGTCTTGTAATATTTTTAAGCGCAGTCTAAACACAGTGAAGATCCTCAATTTTCAGTGTCTGGATATCTGTAGACACTGAAAATATTATGTCAATAAAAATATTGATATCTAACCACAAGCTCGTAAAACATGGTTTTCTTCATGTTAGATCTCATATTTCATTCTTCAAAAACAAATGAATGTTCTGGAAAAATGTATTGGGCCGAAAAGAAGTATGAGTGTGATATGATAAAAATCTAATGACGCACACTTGGAAATGAATGTGAAATGAAATGGAAACATGTGAAGCAACAAAATAAATAGATCAGAAACGATGAACGATAATTTTGTTTATGATTCTCATGAATCTTTGTTTGAATATCTTTTGCCAATAAATAAACTGTATTCAGTTCTTGTCAGATCAAGGCTATGAGTGCCCTGAGAGACATTCTAATGATCAGTTGTGTTTTATATGTTATGGCCGCTTGCAGTGATATGTAACAACTTGATTCCGTCCTCACAAATACATGCCCACTGGGTGGGGCTTCTTTTTCCTGCTGACATCCACTAGTTGAGGATCATATGATGCTCTTGCGTTGCTTTGTAATATTTTGCACATGGCTCCTGGGCGAGGAGCCAAAGTTAGCGTTGAATGGTGTTTTTGTTTAATATGGTTCATCTGAGAAAAGAACAAGAGTGCGACGGTTGTCTCAAACCAAGGCTGTCAAGATATCCAGGCAGGCCCCATGCCAGTGCACCCCACCAGGCAGCTGCTGCCTGCCAGGCGCAACATCTACAAATAATAATCTGTGGGAGGAGGTGTCAATCTTTTCTCTCAGGGTATGCATTGTATATTTATATTAAGCTGAGTGAAGGCTCATGCTATTGCAAAAACCATTGGTAACAGGGATAATGTTGACAGGGTAACTACTTTGTTGGTTAGAATTTTATTTTGACTTCAATGTGTCTACTTAATGGGCCCCAAAAGATTGAAGGGATTTTTTTAAATTATGATTATGAAGACAATGTGACCACCACAAGGGAACAAGCACATAACCATTCTGTAAACACACAAAAACATCATAATTTGATTAATAGCAAAGGTAAAATAACTAAAACAATACAATATGAAAATATGAAAAAAACTGGAAATGATTACTAAGAAAGGAAGATAGCCTCAGATTAAAGATGTATCAATACTAATAACAACTTAGCAATTCTGTTTTGCAAAATATGGTGATAAATAGATTTAAATTGATAGATAACACATACAATTGAAAACATAAAAAAGGATCCAGTTGAAATGGTAAATTTATATATCAGATATTTAAGCTGGAATGACAAGTAACAGTCGCAAAAAGGAAAAGACTATAGTAAGACAATAAAATGAAGTCAGCGATATACTGTACAGTAGATGTTCTAACTCACCTGTAAGGGAGAATTGATAACATTCAGAATGCCACCAGGTAAAACAAAAAGCAAAAAAAAAGAATAAAATATGAAAGGCCTGATTTATCAACGGTTTGCACTTGTTAAATCGGGTGCAAAAACATGCTGCAGCTGATTTACTAACTGGGCTCAGGGAGCATTGCGCATGACAAACCTGCAGCAAAATGCATGCTTGTATCTTGCATCAAGATTCACATTTAGCACTTTTGACTTTAATGAAAATAGAACAGGGTTTTTTTGGTCAAAAGGAGCAAAATATTGGGAGGATAATATGCAAATATGCATGTTTTTGCACCCGATTTATCTTATTTCTAAGATGGCGCCGAGGATGGCAGCCGTGGTGCTTTCGTGCGCTCTGTTTTGTTTGTTATTGTGCGTTAACTGTTCGTCTGCGTGCTCTTATACCCGCATGGAGCTTCTGGACATTAGAACTACCACCCCTACGGACTTATTACCAGTTTTTTTAGCATCAGCTGCGGACCTGGTCCATTTTTTGACCAAAAGAGGGAAACGGCGCCGTGGAAAGCGAGCGGGTTCACTCGTCCGCCTGCGCAGATGGGGCGCGCGCACGCCTTTACCTGGCATCTTTCTCTCAAACGTCCGCTCACTTCCCAACAAGATGGACGAACTAGCGCTGCTGATGAGAATTAACAAGGACTTTTCCTCGTCTTGTGTTTTGTGCTTAACGGAGACATGGCTAAGCGCGAGTGTCCCGGACAGCGCGCTTCACCTGGAAGGCTTCCATCTCCTCCGCGCGGATCGCAACGCGGAGCTCTCCAACAAAACAAAAGGCGGTGGCGTTTGCTTCTACATCAACAGCAGCTGGTGCACGGATGTGACTGTGATCTCCCAACACTGCGCTCCTTCTCTGGAATATCTTTTCATTCACTGTAAGCCTTTTTATTCACCGCGTGAGATCGCTTCATTCATTCTGGTGGCTGCCTACATTCCGCCGAGCGCGGACGTGCACGAGGCTCAGCGCACGCTTGCAGGCCAGATATTACATGCGGAGCGGTCTTTTCCGGACTCTCTTTTTATCGTGCTTGGTGACTTTAACAAGGGAAACCTGAGCCAGGAATTACCAAAGTATAGACAGTTCATTAAATGCCCGACCAGAGAGGAGAACACGTTGGATCACTGCTACACTACAGTCAGCAGAGCGTATCATGCTGTGCCGCGCGCTGCCCTCGGACTATCAGATCACGTGATGGTGCACCTAATTCCCTCATACCGACAGAGACTGAAATTGGCCAAGCCTGCGGTGATAACAACAAGGAAATACACTTCTGAAGCTGTGGAGGAGCTGCGCTCATGTTGGGAGACGACAGACTGGGGAGCGTTTGGAGCAGCCACGGACAATCTGGACGAGTATACGGACACTGTGACCTCATACATTCAGTTCAATGAGACGCGCATCATCCCAACGCGCACCAGGATTTGTTATAACAATGACAAGCCCTGGTTCACACCCAAGCTCCGGCGCCTACGTGAGGAGAAGGAAGTAGCGCGGCGGAGCGAGGACTGGCGTACATACAGACGAGCAAAGTACCACTTCAGCAGTGAAGTAAGAAGAGCAAAATCTGTGTACTCCAACCGTATACAGGAACACTTTAGCTCCAATGACTCTGCAGCCGTGTGGAGGGGGTTGAGGGCTCTCACAAACTACAAGCCCAAAGCCCCCCAGGCCCTGAACGACCGGACTCTTGCCCAGGGCCTGAATACACACTACTGCCCCTTTGAACAGCCGTCTGCTCCTCACACCTCTGCTCCCCCCACCATCACCCCAACCATCAACGACCCCAGCACTTCATCAAAGGACTCCTCAGACCCCCCCTCCTCCCCCCCTGCCCTCTCCATCCAGGAGGAGGATGTGCGCCGACAGTTTTTGAGGCTGAACAGGAGGAAGGCCCCCGGGCCGGACGGTGTCTCCCCTCTACCCTGAGACACTGCGCGGATCAGCTGGCCCCCGTGTTCACGGACATTTTCATCACCTCCCTGGCGCTCTGTCGCGTGCCGTCCTGCTTCAAAACCTCCACCATCGTCCCTGTCCCCAAAAAGCCACGGATCACAGGACTTAATGACTACAGGCCGGTGGCGCTGACGTCTTTGGTCATGAAGTCATTTGAGCGCCTGGTTCTGCCCCACCTCAAGGACATCACCACCCCCCTCCTGGACCCACTGCAGTTCGCCTACAGAGCCAACAGGTCTGTGGATGATGCAGTGAACCTGGCCCACCATTTCATCCTGGAGCATCTGGACTCCCCAGGAACCTACGCCAGGATCCTGTTTGTGGACTTCAGCTCTGCCTTCAACACCATCCTCCCTGGACTGCTACGAGACAAGCTCTACCAGCTCAGCGTGCCCGACTCCCTCTGCAGGTGGATTACTGACTTCCTGTCGGACCGGAGACAGCACGTGCGGTTGGGGAAGATTGTCTCGGACAATCGGACTACAAACACTGGGACTCCTCAGGGCTGTGTACTCTCCCCCTGGCTCTTCTCGCTGTATACAAACTGCTGCACCTCCAGTCACCAGTCCGTAAAGCTGATCAAGTTTGCGGACGACAACACCCTCATCGGACTTATCTCAGACGGTGATGAGTCCGCCTACAGGAGAGAGGTGGACCGGCTGGCTTCTTGGTGCAGTCACAACAACCTGGAGCTGAACGCCCAGAAGACAGTGGAGATGATCATGGACTTCAGGAAAGTCACAGCCCCACCGTATCCAATGACCCTGATGGACTCTCCCACCCCCACATCCATCTCCATCTGGGCACCACCATCACCCAGGACCTCAAGTGGGAGCCAACCATCAGCTCCCTCATCAAGAAGGCCCAGCAGAGGATGTACTTCCTGTGGCAGCTGAGGAAACTCAAAGTGCCAACCGAGATGCTGGTACAGTTCTACACGGCCATCATCGAGTCCATCCTCACCTCCTCCATCACCGTGTGGTTCCCCGGCGCCGCAGACCGGGACAAACACCGACTGCAGCGCATCGTGCGTGCTGCTGAGAAGGTGATTGGCTGCAGGCTCCCATCCCTCCGGGACCTGTTCTCCTCCAGGACCCTGAGGCGTGTGGGTCGGATCAAAGTTGACTCTTCTCACCCTGGACACCGACTATTCTCCCTCCTCCCCTCAGGCAGGAGGCTACGGTCCATCCAGACCCACACCTACCGCCACCTGAACAGTTTCTTCCCCTCCGCCATCAGACTCATGAACAATAACAAGACCCGATAGTTCAGTTAAAGACCCATGTAGGATAGAACCATCTGCACTACGTAACTTTATTTTACTGCACTGTGTGGTCTGACCACACTTAGATCTGCTGCTGTCATTCACCTGCACATCTGTGAATGGAACCCTGCTGCTGTTCTTATGTTAAAAAGGATGTTTATCTTTTCATAGTTCTTTTATATACATACAGATTATAATATTTATAAAGACTTTAGCCTTATGGCTCATTCTTTTTATTTTATTTTATTTTATTTTATTTTTACTTATGTTAAATGTTTTATGTGCACAACTGTACCGGAAAAAATTCCTAGTTTGTGAACTTGTTCTCAAACAATGGCAATAAAACCGATTCTGATCTGAAAATAAGTAGGTGTCACAGGTGAAGTGTGAGTTAACACATAGTTTTATTGGATATATTATTGGTTTATTTTTATTTCTTAGTTTCCAAGGGGTGCTTACAAATCTCCCTGGGGTCCAGTTAAAAAAATAGCACAACATTACGATGACAATTTTATAAATGCAGCCTTAAATATTGTTTGTTTTTTTAATGAAAAATGAAATTCACAGACATTCTAACCTGATAGTAATTAACTCTCTAAAAGCCATAGACTTCATATGTATATCATTTTTTTTAAACTCTTTTTTTGTGTGTGTACCACAGACGTCTCATGAATACATTGCTCCTAATGCTCCTCTCTCTGACTAAGGTGACCCAAAGTCCTCATTTGAAAACTATTTTTTTGCGCCTGTTATGCAATCTAGTAGATTATCCACAGATAAAAGACAACCATCTGTCGCAAACATTTTTTGAGGAGCACAATTATTTTTGAATTTTGATAGGCTCAAAGTGTGTTATGGCCAATAGATGCAAAATAGCAACTACACCCAGTTAGTGTGATGATTATTTCACTTACTACATTTGCTGTGATTTCTTGTAACAGATAATTGGTGGGGACGGGGGGGTCTTTCCACTGTGAAGTCCAGTCAGGAAGCCATCTAGTGAAAATACCCGTAAACTAACTACTGATACTCTTTTGAACGTATGTGCAAGCAAAATTTCAATAAAAAAATTGATAATGAAGAAAAGATTGTATTGATTCCAAATTTGTCAAAATATTATTTTTTTATGTTAAGTGGATACAGTAGGGCGAAAAAGTATTTTGCAGCCCATGACTGTGCAAGTGGCCCTCCTTAAAGTGACAGTGTGTAGTTTTTGCAGTACATCTTTGAAAATAGCCATTAAAATATTATGTAATAATAATTACGTAAAGCAAATTAATTGCAGAATATTGGCGATATTGTAAAATCTGACTTTAAAAATGAGTTTTAAAATACATAGGCGCGGGCCCTCTTTTCAGGGGAAAGTCATATTAGATGACGTCTTTACTTCTACAAGAGCCCGGATGGACAAAGCGCATGGAACAAGCCCGCTATTAAAACATTGATTTCCAGCACTAGTTGGACCTCCGTTGTTGATTTTCTTACTCGAAGACACAGATACCGAATGCTTGTGATAATTTAGGTATGCACTGCCCCCTACTGGCCGAAAATTACACACTGTGCCTTTAAGAAGATGAGAGTGGTGTGTAATTTTTGTGATTTTCTAAAGACCTTTTTTATAATGTTTGAGAAAAATAAACATTTAGTACAGGCAAACAAGCAAGGATTCTGGCCCCCACAGACCTCTTACTACTTGAAAAAGCTCTTCTTTCTTCCACTTTTTTCCTGTATTAATGAACCTGCTTGAATTTATTATCTGTATCAAAAAAAAACTGTCCATACCTTCAAGCAGTCAAACTGAGTCTCCACCACAGCCAAGACCAGAGAGCTCTCCCAGGCCACCAGGAACAATATTGTACAGATGCACAAGACTTGGATGAGCCAATTCACAATAGGCCAGCAGCTTGGTGAGAAGAGATCAAATGTTCAAGCAATTATTAGGAAATTGAATAAATACAAAATCACTGAAAGCTTCATCTACCTGTGGCTCCGTAGAAGATCTCACATTGTGGGCTACACATGATCTTCAGAGTGGTAAGGAAACAATGACCTGCAGAGAGCTGGGACCACAGTAACAAAGGTTGCCATTGGTGACACGTCATGGATTAAAATCCTGCAGCACTTAAAAGCACTTGAGAGGTTCCCCTTTGTAAGATAGCATATGTCTAGACACTGTCTGAAGTTTGCCATAGAACATCTGGATGATACAGACTACAATTAACAGGACTACATTTGGTCAGATGAGACCAATGTACAACTGGTATAAATGTCACTCGCTGTGTTTGGAGGGAGGAAGAATGGTGTGTTGCATCCCAAGAGCACCATGGGGGTGGTAACAATATGCTTTTAGGCAGCTTTTCTGAAGAGGGGGCAGGACAACTGATAAATATTAAAGAAAGAATGAATGGAGCAAATTATCCTAAGATTTTGAGCAAAATGTCTGTCCATCAGTGAAAGGGCTGAAGGTGAAATGTGGCTGGATCTTCCAATATGACAATGATCCCAAACACACCTCAAGGGCAACGAACGAGTTCCTACATAAACACCATTTCAAGATTCTTGAGTGGCCAAGCCAGTCTCCAGACCTCGAACCAATAAGGAGTCTGTGGACAAAGTTGAAAGTCTGTGTTGCACAGTGAAAGCCCCAAAACATCACAGCGTTACAGAAGATCTACATGGAAGAATGGACAAAAAAAAAACAGCTACAGTGACTGAAAACCTAGTAAAGACCTTCAGGAAACATTTGACTTCTGTTATTTCCAACCAAGATTATATTACAAAGAATTAAGGTGAACTTTGGTTTTTGAAAAAATATTTTCTGCACCATTATACAAAGAAATTATTTGAACATCATGAAATGTGATTTCTTGATACATTCTGTATCTCAAATATACCTGATGCGTACCTGTGATAAAAAAAAAAACAGAGCTCTCATATTTTAAGGCGCTACAACTTGCACAATCCATGGCTTCCAAAGACTTTTTTTTACCCCACTGTGTTTTGCAACCCCTACACATTTTGGCAATGTTTCTAAACACATGATCTATGGCATTCAGCTTTGTTGTGACTGTGGGACACAAAGGATCATGTTTCATTATTTTGCAGTGAATGACAGTTCTTCTTGTATTACTGAGTAGCCTGTCAGTTTCTGACAACCTAGCGATCAGGTTGCATGTCATACTTGATTAAGTCTTATAGTGATGGCTACTGGGTCCATACTAAATTTTTGAAAAGTTTACTTCACACCTCTTGCTTTGGTGTGTTTAAGTTATCTCAATTTCTTATACTTAAATGAAATCAATTTAACCACTTCTTACAAAAACAAAAATCCCATTCCAAGCTGCTGCAGGAAAAACCTTATTTCTAACTATGTATTTGAAAATTGGTTATTGACAAGGAAGTCAAATGCAAAACCAGCCATCTGTGAGCTCTGTGACATGGAAGAGGAGTGGAGTTTAGCAATGCTAGTCGTTGGGTAGATATGTGCGTCATGTCAGATCGACCAAAGCAGGAAACTAAGACTAATGATACTGTCAAATCTCAAAAATAAAAGCTGATTTTAAAATATGAGCCAAGAATATCTAAATTGTTCCACCTAATTGTATGTGCGCTCCTTTGTGCTGCTGCACACAGTGTTAAGTTTATATTTTTGTTTGGTGTAAAATGTTTGCACTCACTAACATTGATCTTCTCCACATATCCTGCTAATTTGAAATTAAAATTCATCCTTCTACCTTTTTTTTAAAAAAAGACCTCATGTCTCTGTTGTACAGTATATATTTGTACGTTAGGTCCAAGAGTAATGCTGCATTCAGACCAAGCCCATGCGCTGGACAGACGGAAGTAGCACTGAAAGCGAACCTCATCCATACGCAGCTCCTGGAGCAAATGGTTAAACTCCCCAAACTCAGAACGCATCTGAATAGTGGGCGCTGATGCATCCATGTCAACATTGTCTAGCTTTATATCGTGGACAAAGCCAAGTCACTCTCTCGTTACAAGCCACCATAGTGCAGAACATGCGGCAACAGAGGAAGCCCCGCCCATGCGTTGTTTTTTTTCTCAGAAACAGGCTATGGAAGCCAAAAAGTACATACGTCAAACTTCATCCATTGGATACGTTGCCTGACGCAGACCAAATGTGCAGTGTGGATGAACCATAAGTCCTTTTCTATAGACATGGAGGCTTCTGCTGGTTTTGTCATGTTTCTGGAAAAGTTCATCTCGAAAATAGCATATGAAGTATATCTGCAACCAAATCTATCCCTTCTCCTCCACCTTTTGCCATTGTGAATATAATTTTAAAGATTCTTAAGAAATAATGTACATGAATCGTTGAAGATGTGCTTCACTGCAAAGAGATGGCACTGATAACTTAGCTCTGACCATCCAATCAGAATGTAAAAACTCTGACATCTTTGTGGACCCAGCTAGCTAGTGAGGTTAGGCGAATCTGAAACTTGATTGGTTTAACAACAAAAAAATAATAATAATAAAAAAAGTTTGGTTGTAATAGACAGACATTGATAAGTGACATCAGAAAAACTGCTCACTACCGCTGACTGCTGTTGTTGTTAGCTGACAGTTGCTAACGGATTGGACTAAATAGCAGTGAGGTAAACTCTATCGTCACAGTTAACATGTGCAGCACTTTAGGCTGCAAAAATAGAAAAAAGGATAGTAATAAAAGTTTATAGGTTTCCAGCTGATAAGGTATATCAATGGCTAGGGTTAATAGACATGAAGAGAGCTAGAGTGGATCCAAATCCTCGGAGCCAAAATCTTATGATAAAATCTACTAACTTCACTTGTTTAGAGGTATGTCAACATTTAAATTAAATATAGTATAAATCTTTTCATAGGAGCATTTAAATAATATATAATAACCCAGCAGTGTGCAAAGCTACATCTACTGCTAGCATATTTAGCATAGAACACTAAGAAATGTGGAAATGACTTTTATGACTGTGAAACTCCTTTATATAAAAGCTTGTATATCAAAGTAGAAGTGTACCAAAACCATGTTGGTAGTATGTTGTTTAGATTGGTTTAGCCATCTGATGACTCATAGTCATGCATAAACTCCTTCCATATTTAGCCTCACACCACTGGTTAAACTGCCTAGGCATGTTGTTGATAGGCATGAAAGGTGTTTGAAGCATCAAGCACAGAGAGTTGTCCTAATATATGTAGCCTTCATTTATTCTGCTGTGTAAAGTTTAGGCATGTTGATTAAATAATTAGTCATTGTATTGATTATTAAACCAAACTGGTCTTTGTTGATAGCGAATTAAAATGAAAACAGTCAATGATCCTAGATTTCATGACAATCAGACATTTTGTGTTGATTACCTACAGCAATTAGAACTTCATTTTTTAGGAGACATCACAACAACAGCAACAGCAGCTGGGAATTTAAAGTACATTTTTTCTAATAAAAATACATATATGTGCATTATATAGCTGAAGTGTCTTTTATTACTAGGAGACAGTAAGAAAGCTAATGGGGGCAAGTCCATTTGGGAATTTTATGTTTAACAACAAATTATATCGTTCAAAGTCAAAAAAAAATTTTATTTAACATTATATTTTTGTTGCCAATTCACCATCATCTGATGTAACAAGCAGAGAAAAGTATAAAACCTGTCTTCCAATTCATTGCATTTTTTTATGTGGTAGAAGTATCAGCATTGGCACTCGGTATCGCCAAGTACTCAGATCCAAGGATCCGTATCGGTTTGAAAAACGTATCATTGCATCCCTAATTAAAATAATGTAATTATAACCTTGCATATTGAATCTACAAAAGCACACTATTCTGTAAAGTCTTGTAATTTAGAATATATTTTTTTAAAGAAATATCCAATTCAATTTAAATAAGGGTCAATTGTTTCACGAGGTGGATTTATTTCCACATGCCTTCACATCTACAATATTCTTTACAAGACATCCATTAAACAAAATGAGTCTATATTTTGGGCTGATACCTACTATACCTGTAATCAGAGCTACCTGTAATCTGTCCCTACTGCTCTCCCTTTCAGACACCCTCTAGTTGATCTAAACTCATCTGCTGCACCTGCCACAATAAAGCTTAACTGTATCTGATATGGAAAACACATTTGACTTAACCGATTAAAATATTTTCAATAGCAAAACATGCAGGCTTAATTTTTATTACTTTCATTCTGTTTTCTTTCTGAACTGGTCTTTGTGTATTTATTGTCACACTCTTGTTTGGGCATAGAAAGTGGTTTTGTTGGAGCTAATGCCTGCTTGTTAAAAACCATATTGCTTTTATACTGAAAAGAGAAATCCCTGCATCACTACTGACTGCTTCAGACACAAATTCACATTTAAAAAGTCATATTTCTAGTCAGGACTATCCCAATTTTACAAAGCCTTTGATTAGTTAATCTCAGTTTTATTATTGTAGTCCTGAATCAGATAGAACTGTATGGAACTTTTCATAGGTTTAAACCATTCTTAAAATGTTCTTTATATTAATATTAATCTATACTATTAATTCAATAAGTAATCCTGCTTCACTCTGGTGTTGTTGATTCATATTGCGTGACGCTGTATTTTCCTTGTAACACTTAGAAAACCACAAGACAGAGTTTGCCAGTTCCGTGGCATAGGATCATATTATTCTAAAAAATTACATTATATTAGTTGCCACAATGTCACACAATTCTTTGATAGGATAAATTAACTGTAATGGTGGTTTGCAGAAAAAATTCAACTTGTTGTCTTACCCATTTCATTGTCCTTGTTAGCTGTCACAAACCATTAGTCTTGTTTTGGTGTTTTTGCACATGAGCAAAAATGGCCGTCTGTTCAAGCCTTCCTCTTTGTTATTGGAGCCCTCTCCCCTTCACCTTTTCTATTTCAATTTTTACACACTGGTGACTGGGTGTTCTAACATTTAACATCAAGGTGCGCTGAGGAAAAAAAACAACAACAAAAAACTAGCTACCAGCTGGTGGCCCTGTATGGCAAGCCCTTTTGGTAAAAACTTTATATATTTGATTTCCTCTGTTGTGTATAGAGCTGTTGAAATTAATAATTTAAGCGGTGCATCGCCATGTGGATACAAACAATTTAAATATATATCCCCCAAGTGCAACTTTGTCTTTGCTATGATCCACTGCAGTCATGTCAGTATAGTACACGTGAATAACAATAACATCTGTTCTGCGCTCGTGCGTGACTGTGTGCTTACTCAACCTTATCCCCCCTGGCGCTCTATCGCTGCTCCTCAATTCTGTGTCTGCTGAATGAAGTAAATAATGGCCTGCAGTGGACTGGCGACCTGTCCAGGGTGGACTCTGTCTCTCGCCAATAATGCTGGAGATAGGCAACACCCCCACCCCCCGTGACCCTGCAGAGGAATGATGAATGGATGAAAAAATTAACACTTCAATCTTCAATTTTGTAGTCTAATGTAGGTAGAATACAAATATGATTGATAACTGAATGAATTTTTTTCTTAAGCACCTATGTGACCTTTAAAGACTTTTAAGAAATATTGAAGAACTTTACTGTAGATTTTTGGAGAAAGACACAAATATAAACACAGTCTTCATCTGAGTTGTTTTCTCCCATCTATCAACTATTGAATAAGAATAAAATAAGACTATTACCAATAAAACCAGAAAATATGAAATTAGTTGATTTTTTTTAAATGCTCATAAAGACTATCTGTGGTTTAAAATGTAGGTGTTCTCCTGTTTTTCTTTGTTGTTTTTTTTTTCTTTGTTTTTTTTGGGAGGCGCCATGTTGTGGTCAGACAAATGATTGTTAAATAACAGAAAAAAATGCCTGACATCTATTTATTATTGCAAGCATTTATAATTTAAATATAGCTAGAATTGAAAACAAACCCAAACAAAATAAATCGAAATATCAAATCAAATTGAATTGTAGACATTGTGACCGTAATTGAATCGGGAGAGATTCACACCTCTAGTTGTGTATGCCAAATAGTATACGACTACAAGGAACTACTTAAATATTTTCCCCTACAGGAAAATATTACCCTCGCCCACCCCTCGCCCACCCCTGTCCCCTGCACCGGCTCCAGCTGCTCCTGTCCTCACTGCCCCATCCACAACATCCTGATGTGCAGCTGGTCCTTGTTCCTATGAACTCAATCCTGATTTTAACAGTAACTCACATATCGGACTTGGACCTTACCCTACTTCATTCATACCTGTTATTGTCAGCAGAGAGCAAAGAAATAATCATAAACTAAGAAAATGCAACCCAAATAATCATAAACAGTTACTAAAAATCCCACCTACAGTAAGTCATACAGTCACTCCATCACCAACCACTATTAATATGGCTCTTTTAAATGTTCGCTCTCTGCTGAATAAAACTTTTATAATAAATGACTTGATTTTAGATAATAACCTTCAGTGTTTATTTTTAACAGAGACATGGCTGAGTGCAGATGCCCCTGCTGTTCTCACAGAGGCCTCTCCACCTAATTTTAACTTTTCTTATTCAACGAGGAGTAGCCAGAGGGGAGGCGGAACTGCTTTTATTAGTTCATCAACTCTTTCCGCCAAACCTGTTTTATTTAATAATTTTACCACGTTTGAATACACTGCCTCTGTTTTTAGCACTCCTCAGATTTTATGTGTCACAGTTTATAGGCCTCCGAAAAGGAATGCACTTTTTATTCCAGAATTTTCAGAGTTTTTATCAATTTTACACAACTCTTATGAGAAGATAATTTTAGCTGGTGATTTTAATCTACATATAAATAACCTTGTAGATCCTTTATCAACAGATTTTTTAAATATATTAAATTATATGGATTTTAGCCAACATGTCATGCAGCCGACTCACAACAGAGGACACAACCTGGACCTGGTCATCACGTATGGCCTGTCCACCAGTGTGTCCTCTGTTGTTGACTTGGCTGTCTCTGACCACTACTGTGTGTTTTTTAATATCACCAGTTTTATCCAATCAGGGACCTCTGTGAGAACTGTCAGGAAGCGTCATCTAACCCCTGAAGTGGCTGCAGGTTTTCTTGAAGTTTTTAAAAAATTTCATCCTATACCTTTACCTGCCCCCTGTGATTTTATCGTTAATGATTTTAACAGTAGGCTTAAATCTGCTCTCAACCTGCTGGCTCCAATTAAAGTTATAAACCCTCATTCAAAACGTACAGTACCGTGGAGAAATGCAGCTATTAGAAAATTAAAGAGGAGCTGCAGGGTGGCAGAAAGGAAATGGAGGAAAAATAAAATCACAATAAATCATCAGATATACATAGAACATATCAGATTATATAATAACGCTTTAAGAAATTCCAGAAATACATACTTTTCCAGAATCATCTCAGAACATAAAAATAATCCCAAAATTCTGTTTTCCACCATTGACAACATTTTACATCATAATTCTAATACTTTTCAGAAAACCCCCTCAAACAGTCTCTGTGAGGAGTATGCAGATCACTTCAGAGGGAAGGTTTTATCCTCTCAAACAAACATGGTTTTAGACAAATCAGAGTGTCTGCCTTCACCAGAGGAAACACTGGACAGTTTTGTCCTGGTAGAAGCTGGGACCCTTGATAAAGTTTTCTCCTCAGTGAGGCCCACCACAAGCGCTTTGGACCCGATTCCCACCAGGTTTTTTAAGCGATTTTATGGTTCTTTTAAAGATGAGATTTTAAACTTTATGAATTGCTCCCTTCAGACGGGGTTTTTTCCTGCTGCCTTTAAAGCGGCGGTAGTTAGGCCCCTGCTGAAGAAGAGCAATTTAGATTTTAATGATTTAAACAACTACCGACCAGTATCTAACTTACCATTTTTAAGCAAAGTTTTAGAAAAACTTGTTTTTATTCAACTTAATGATTTTATTAACGCTCATAATGTCCTAGAGAAATTTCAGTCTGGTTTTAGGATGAACCACAGCACAGAGACGGCGCTTTTAAAGATTTTAAATGATTTTAGATTAAACTATGATGCTAAAAAAGGTGACAGTGTTGGTTCTTCTGGATCTAAGCGCTGCCTTTGATACAGTAGACCACACTATTCTTTTAACTCGTTTAAAACAGATCGGCCTCTCTGGTGCTGTTCACAACTGGTTCACATCCTACCTCACAGACAGGACTTTTACGGTAAGTTTAGATACCTGTTCCTCTAAGGTCCATAAGATCACTTGTGGTGTTCCCCAGGGTTCAGTTTTAGGCCAAGTGCTTTTTAACCTGTATATGCTCCCTCTTGGCAGTGTTATCAGGAGACATGGAGTTAACTTTCACAGTTATGCTGATGATACACAGTTGTACATCTCCATGTCTCCTGATGACACACGGCCAATGGATGCACTTTTTAACTGCATTTTAGACATTAAATCCTGGATGGCAGAAAACTTTCTCCAGCTCAACCAGGACAAAACTGAGGTTTTAGTTATTGGTCCTGAGGCTCAGAGAGAAAAACTTTTACCAAAACTACAATCATTGTCTTTTAATTCTTCTTTACAAGTGAAGAACCTGGGTGTGATTTTTGACTCTGAGCTGACTTTTATCCCTCACATTAAAAACATCACCAAAATAGGTTTTTATCACCTAAAGAAAATTGCCAGAATCCGCCCCATTCTCTCTCGGGCCAATACGGAGACGCTAATGCATGCTTTTATCACCAGTAGAATTGATTATTGTAATGCCCTGCTTTCTGGTCTTCCCAAAAAGACTACCTCATGTTTACAGCTTCTACAGAATTCAGCAGCTCGTGTCCTGATGAAGACTAGGAGGCGGGAGCACATTACACCGGTCTAAGAATCACTGCATTGGCTCCCCGTATGTTTTAGGATCGATTTTAAGGTTCTTTTAATGGTCTTTAAGTGTCTTAATGGTCTTGGGCCTTCGTATCTGTCAGAAATGCTTTTACCGTATGAACCCTCGCGGTCTCTGCGCTCCTCTGGCAGCCGTCTCCTTATCATCCCCCAAGTCAGGACACAGACTCATGGTGAGGCGTCTTTCCATTATTATGGCCCTCACCTCTGGAACAGGCTGCCAGAGGACCTCAGGGCCGCAGAGAACATTAATGTTTTTAAGAGCAGACTCAAGACTCACCTTTTTAGCTTAGCCTTTAACTAATTATTATTTATTAATATATTTTGAATCGCTCAGCATGTTTTACCTGATTTAATTTTTAGTTCAGCTTTTAACTGTTTATTTATTAATCTGCTTTGCATTTTTATTATTTGTTTTACACTTATTGTTTTATACTTTATATACTTTATATTTTATTAACTTTATATTTTAATGTATTTTAATCTTTCTTGCCAGTGTTTCCTCTCTGGGGAGCCCCCTGCATCAGGGGCGGTGGTCGGCTGTGGCTGCCTGGGTGCCCCCCAGGTAGCGCTTGGGTGGAGGTGGGGGTACCAGCCCTCCCTCCTCTGGGCGCCCTGGGTCGGAGCCTTGGCTGCTGCTGTTCATCTGCTGCTGCTGATGCAGATGGCTCCATGATGGCATTTCCTGGCTCATCTGTACTCAGCCCGCTTTTTGTAGCTTCTAAGGGCGCTTTCACATGGTACGGGAGTCCGTACTCGGGTACGGTATTTGGTCAAAATCCACTTATTTCGTACCATGTGAACACAGACTGTACCGTGCCAGAATACGGCCAGAGAGACCTGCCTTGGAGGTAGTATCCGAGTCCAGGTACGAGCGGCCACGTATCATGTGAACACAACGCGTACTCTGGCCGTACTCAAGACAATAGACGCGCTCCATGCGGAAATGACGACATCGCTGGCCGAAATTACAGAATCACCTCGCGACCATACAAATACCAAAACAACGCGATTCAAGCATCCCACAGCAACACAGCAGGTTACAAAACGGCGGGTTTACTACAACACTCACCCTGTAGATGGCTTCAGGTAGCAGCTGACCAGTAGACCAGTTTGTTTACATTCTAGGCTGTCGCTCGTTTTATGACGTCGGTACTTCTCACTCCCTTGTTTGTTGGAGAACTAAGACTTATTTGTATACCGCCACCTGCTGTTTATTTGTAGTAAAAGACTGGATCCCAATACGGTCAGAGATCCGTGACATGTGAACAGAAAAAATTAGCATTTTCTTTGGCCGTTTTCTGGTACGGCCACACATGTGAAAACGGCCTAAGTGTGTGTGTGAGTGAGTATGGCTGATGGGTTGGGTTGGGAGGGGGTTGTATTTGCACTGATGATTTTATTTTTTGAAGGGGGGGGGTTGTGGGGTTATTTTAAATCTGTAAAGCACTTTGAGTAACTTTCTTTGTTTGAAAAGCGCTTTATAAATAAAGTTTGATTTGATTTGATTTGATATAGATTTGAACTTTTCCCAAACTAATTCAGAAAAACTGTCACTGGCAACTCCTTTTTGGCTAGTTGCACATTTAGCACACTAGTACGACTCTGCTTGCCATAGAACCTGCCCAAAATCCTAAAAGACAACTGTAGCCAACAGGTGGTGACCTTAAGTCCCAGTGCTTAGATTATACAGAAGGAGAAAAGTTCCAAGGACACCAGAAAGTCCAAAAAGAAAAGGTTTTTGAGTTTTCTCAAAAATCCAGATGTGTATCCAACTGAAATGTTGAGGCATGACTTGGACAGGCTGTCAATGCTTAAATGAGCACAGGGGGGTTAATTTATATAGATTTTCGTTGAGTATTGAGGTTATGTTTGCCTGGTAAAATATATTGAATTGTCTAAAACACGTGTCAAAAAAGGCAGAAAGAAGGTTGCTGGTTTTTTTTTTTGTGACAGCGTTGCAATTGGTCTAGTCTTCTTAAGAAATAAGACGCTGTTTTTAATACATGTTTATCTCACGTGGAATGGGAGTAACTAATCGCGAGAGTAATACAAGGGACTCAACAGGTGCAAAATAAAACATATTTCACATTACAGCACCACGATGAGGATGGAGTGAAACGAAAGGCTCATACGATGTGTAGGATTGCTGTTTCAGCTTCACTTTTAGTTTGCTTCAACAGATTGCGTTTATTGTAAGCAGAGGGAGCACTCCTTGACCGCTGGTGTCTACAGCGTTATCAACCCTCATAAGCGCCACCTCTACTACCACCCTCTATGTTAATTTCAGCGTGATCTGGTTACAGAGTGAGACACAGCGCTCCAGATCTCTGTCTCTGCCTGCCGATGAGGCTTTGGACACTTTGCGCTCAACCTCTCCTTCTCTCAGGATTTTTAAAAAATATATATATATTTTTTTGATCGATTTGTCAATGGATTGTCACGGGTGAAGACGCGCAGCTGAGTGAGGACCGTGGATCCAGCTTGCAGAGGGTGAAAACACCTTGCATCCAGCCATGGGAGGTCAGATCACCAGAAATACCTTCTACGGTAAGGACATCTCGCATCGCGGTGCAGGACGCATTCATTAAAGCTGTAATGGATCAGTCACTTGGCTTTAATGCGCGCCTCAGTATAGAGTGGGTGAAAAGTGTAGGCGTTTCTGTCAGTCTGAAATAAAGTCAAAGTATGCAAAGAGCAAGTTTGAGCCCAGTTTGTTTTTTTGAAACGGGGGGTATAAATAAGGCAGTGTTCTGTAGTATTAACACTGCTGACAATATAGAAAGTATGACTTCGTATTTATTTTTTCAAAGCTCCGGGCTATTAAGCAAACAATAGATTCAAGTTGCTCGACTACTTCAAATGGTTTACAGGAAAGCAAAGCACCTGCAGGTTTGCTGAATATTAGTTGCATCAACTTCTATGTAAATCAAATTGATATTTTATGTTATCAACGCACTTAGTGAACAAGCTCCTTTACAAGAAAGATAACTTGATTAAGATGTTTTCACACAACTATAAATAACTACTCAGAAATATAACATATTGAAAGTAAATGGGTCCCTTACCTACTCAAGCTTTTTTTCAGATTATAAATAATGTAACACTTGTTAGACCCATGCAATTTGCGTTTGTTGCATTATTACTGGTTAATGTTAGTTAAATCAATCTTTTTATATAGATAAAATATCAACATGCAGAAGAAGCATCATGTTAATCTATCAGTAAGAATCAATGAGAACATTTTCAAATCATTATTAGTAGGAACAGAATGCATGTTCAGCAGATTTTTTTTTCTCATTGTGGCTGACTGTTTGCCCCAGGTTTCTAAATTTAAGGCCTCAAAGGTGACTAAATGTAATTATGTTACTTGGTACACCAGAAAGGACCATGCAATTAAACAAGGTAATTCCCCTTATGAATAGATGGAACAGAGACAACTCTTTCAGTTCTGTTATTTCCATTGGTTGAAAGAACAATGCAAGTGCAAACAAGGATATTATTGGAAGGAAAACTGCCCCTATGACAAAAGCTCTGCCAGAGCTATGGAAATTTAAACATCTGTAACCTCTTTTTCTCTCTTATTCGGGAAATCTCTGCAACAGTTTGGCTGATGTTTAGGTGTCAAGGTGTAATATTGAGGTGTGTCAAGACATTTTATAATATCCACAAGGTATGCATAGGGATATTACAGTACCATATAAAAATACTTTTTTTTTTTACCCTCATCATCTTGTACATTTTTTTGTGAGCTGTTTTTAATGGTCTTTGATGACTTTTTCAGATAACATGTTTAAAGAATTGATTTCTTACACAACAACATTTGTTGTTCACTTTTGCTTTCTGTTTTTAGAAAATACCTACAGGTGGATTAGCTCACAAGAGTTGACTTTTCAAGGGTTTAATTTTATTTAAATAATGTTTTAGTGTTTAATATTCTAATGTTAATCCATCTGTTAAATAAGTCTGGGTATTGGCCTTATGTTTCTACTTTACCTGACATCTGAAGTTCTTTTGTCTTAGTAGCCAAAACTAAATTTCTTTTGTTTTTGTTTTTAAACACATTCCTATTGAAATAAGCAGTTTTTCTGGCTCAGTTGGGATTTGACAATAGTATTTTTAATGTTTAATGAATCATATTTTATATTAGTTCATAGAACTATAACAACCTAAAAATAACAACACCAAGTTCTTGTAGATCACACTGCTTACTGGTAGCACTAAATGTTTATTTACTCATATTTTACAGTTTAGTTTAAGCACAGTACTAAGACTAAACAAAATCAATGAATAAATGATTGTCCTAAATAAACATCGTTTTCAAGCAGAACCCTTTGGGGAAGACACTCTACCCTGATAGTCTGCACATTTTTTTTCATGCTCGGTCTTAGAGGATTTTGTTAAAAACTAAATCTCATAACCTCTATAGATCACTATTCTCCATTATTTGTTGGTGGCAAAATAATTGAGAAAAAAAGACACTCAATTATGAATGACAAGTTCACCTAGCATGCATGTTTTTAGACAGTGGAAAGAGGGGGGGGTAGTCCTATGGGGATGAAGAGAAGATTTAAACCCGACTCGGAAACGCAATAAATGAAAAATGTTCTGGAAATCCAAAATTTAAACGACATACTCTTAAATTGCGACTAATGAGGCAAATTGCTACAATGCCAAAAGTTCAAACCAAAAATTGTGACAAATTGTGAATTTAGCAATTTAGGAAAACTTGAAATTAAAAGTATTTTATACGTCTGGGTCAAAATGTTTTAGTGACAGATATTAACTGTGTACTTTCCCAGGACTGTTGTAAAATTTGTTGTGTTATTAACTGAGCAATGTTCCCGTTACTTCGATAATCTACACAGTTGGGGCATAAAATTACATTGGTTGAGACAGCTGGCTGTATTAATCTGTCTGATCAGGTGGATCAGCTGATCATCAGTCCACCAAGATTATTTAAAAACAACAAATCTGGAAAATCACAAGAATGTACCACTTTTAGTGTGATAGATACGACTGGCCTCCGCAGTCAAATGTAATAAACACAGATGTTATTGTACTGAGTAAATAGCAACTAACTTAATAGATATCCTTGTCAAAGCATTGACATTTAACCTTCACTAAAATAGCATTGTTTCCAACATATGTTAACATTTTCTGTTTAAGGATCTAAAACGTTAAAAGCAGCTTATTAGCTGTTTGACCAGCAAGTATTCTTCCATATCTCTGAGGATTTCTTCACATATCTAAAATCTGATTTCAGACGCCCCAACTGAAGAAAATTCAGACATTTCTTTTTAAGGTTTATGTATCACACTTGCCCACCTCTTTGGAAGAAACCCTCAAGCTATGATGTGTTCTTGTGCTTTCCTGTTAATATTTGTCTTGTGGGCCTCAATACTAACGTCAGACCATGCTAGGACAATCTGTTGAGGCTTCAGCCTTAGAATAAAATGTACAGAGAGCAGAAGGCCAAATCACACACACCACAACTGCTTACTGTCTCAGTACTATCATCTTCAATTAATGACCGCAAAGGCAGTCGAGTTGTTTGCAACATTATCCGTCTTCCCGATTATTATCTACTCCTTGCAATGACACGTCAAAGCTATCATGCCAGTGCCTTTCCCACTGTTTACCGTGTTACATGGTTTCTCAACCATTAATTGGATGAAATCAAAGTGGTATTTTATTCACACTTTTATTGTTAAATGTTTAGAGTGCATAACAATACTGTCCCCAGGGAAAAAATTATTTAAATTAATTAAATTAATAAGGCCCAGTATTTGATTTCTTCTTTTTTATATTCTGATATTAATAAAACTGAAAAATAACCTTGTCAAATAAAAAAGTAGTTTTTAAATGGTAAACCTAAGGAACAAAACATATTCATACCAGCCTTGGTATATATATATATGAAAAAAAGAATTATGCCATATATAAAACATTTAACTGCAACACAAAAGTAAAAGCAATCTTTTAGGGGGTTAATACTTTTCTCATTGAAAAGGGAATGGATAAAATCTAGTCATCTGTGTTTAGATGGTTTAACATAAAACCGTCTGCAGGGTACTGAGATGTTTCTGCTTTGAAATCTCATAGGAAATGCTCCATTTTGTCTTAGGCTTTGTTATTGGAGGAGTACACCACAGGCCTATTGTGTTTTCCTCAAGACATCACGTCTGACTTGACATCATGACTACAATATGGTTACAGATTTGTTATGACTTCATTTAAGACCACTGTTGTGCACAAAGCATAATCCTGCATTGTTCTGCAATGACAAGAGCTTGCAAGGAGTTTAACAAATAGACTGTTCTGAACCCAGAACCCTTGGCAGAATTTCACCCTATTGTGATTCTAAGAGAAAGTCCCTGCAGAAATATGTTGACAGAGACTCTCACTTTCTGGGCTTTTTCAATGTATTCTCATTGGGGTTTTTTGTTTGTTTGTCTGTTTTTTTACTTGTGTAAAGTCATACTTTTACTAATAGATTTAACCTGAAGTGTATAGCAATGATCACATGTCCATGCAATTATTATTCAGTTTTGACCTTACAAAGTCAACTAAAGCAATGTAAGAATAACTGAAGTGGATGTCTGTTCCTCTCAGGGATGAACACTAGCAGCTCCTCCGCGGTTTGTCAAGTTTAGGTGTGAAAATACAATTTGTTCCCAAGTATGAAGAGGTGTTAATTACGTTTAAATTATGTATTTCCAATGTGGGCTGAGGATTTTATAATACTTTTAAAGCTGTAAATGTGACATGCAAAAAAGCGTAAGTGTAACAGAAAAACTGGTTCTGTCAAATCAAACAAATAGATATACTTATTTACTTACTATACTTACTATACTCATTTTATACTTATTTTTTTCAGTTATAAAAAAAAATATTTACAATTAATGAGTGCCTCAAGTCTGTGAGAAACCACCTCCTCTACTAGGCCACAATGACCTTGGTGTTGCATTTTTAAAAGGAATGTGGAAACAAGAAGAGGGAGATGTGATCCAAATGAAAGCAAATGTGTGTGAAAACATCCTTTTGATGCCTTTGAACTCATCCTTTATCTGTGTGAAACCCTTTAAAATATAGATGTCATGCTGGAAAAATGTATTCACATTTTCACATGGGAAAAAAAAAATCCCAAAAAAGATAAAATGATTCATTGTGTACAAGTCTGGCTTACTTTGCCACTTCCGCTGGCCCAACAAACCACAGAGAATATTTTAAGCAGGAGATATTTATATTTTTTCTTTATTTGCAGGTAGTTGTGGGATAACTTTAGTGCTTTGTAAAATTATTCATAAACACCACACCTCTTCCACTTTGTGGTGGAAGAGAAAGGATACATGGGATCTGAGGTTTTAAATGGGTAACTTTCAGAAAGTGTATTCAGTTGTATTCAGTCGTTATGTGTCAATACCTTATAAAAGCACTTTTCCCTGCAGTTATACCTGTTTAAATTTGGGGAATGCTTTTACCTGCTTTTCTGTGGGAACTAGGAACTGGAAATGTTGCCCATTCCTTGAAGAACTAAGTCAGATCAAGTGGAAAGCAGAAATGAATCTTCAAGTCTTGACACAGATTTTCAGATGGGTTTAAATCGGGACTTTGCTTCAGCATTCTAACAAGTTAATATGTTTCAATCTGAAAATAAAATTAATTTAAAAATGTAGAATTCACACACTGTGTGGCTGTGGCTGGCATCAATTATCAATAAATAATCCTTATTAGGAGTAAAACAGTCTCTTCTGTTAAAATAGTAAGCCTTCTCTACTGTATGTTTAGGTCGGTCATGATTATGGTACTTGGGAGAGCTCGACGTTTTCTCAGGTGGTATCCACTGTAAAAAGTTTGAGAAATACTGATCTAGACCATCTGCTTGTACCTCTGGCTGTATGTATAGTTTCTTGAAACTGGACCTCCCTGCCACTCAAATGTCTTTTGCACTATTCAACAGTTTGTTCCAGGTTTTCCCTTCATTTTGTTCCATCCATTTCCCCATAAGCACTAAGCAAAGTACCCTTATGGCATGATGCTGCCAACACCAAATTTCACTGTGGGGATAGTGTGTGCACTGTTGGTTTTTTACCCCACACATACCATTTTGCAGACTATAAAACTTGAAATTCAACCATATACGAAACAATATACTATTTTTATAGAGGATTTGTGCCCTCTATATACCTTAAGCAAACTGCAACCAATACTTATTATGGGTTTTACTGTTTGTTCTTTCCTCTATATATCATAAGTCTCTAAAATTCACTCAGTTAAACATGATCCACAAAAAAAAATTAACATCCATACCTCACTTTTATTAATGTGGGTCTGAACACAATTTCATTCAACTGACACTTATGTAAGATCTCAAAACGTTATAGCACATTTGTTTTCTTTCTTCTTTATTGTATCTAATCCCAAAACAGTTGGTCTGTAATTAACCAGGATATTCTACACACATATAGAACTGATTATAATAAAATTAATTTATAAAAGTAAAGTCCTCTTATCAAGCGCTGACAGTTTCTTAGAGAAGATGGCATGAGACAGGAGCTGTCAGTTTTTATTTACGTAAAACAGTCTGCAGTAAAAGTCTATAATTCCCTTTGCTAATCTATAGTTTGTTTTGTTTTGTTTGTTACTTTTGCTTTAAACAACGCCTGCAGAGGGATTTAGTGACCTCATATCTGTTGACCAAACATTTCCTTTTCCTTGTAGATTCTCTAAATGGGCCGTTTCCTCCAGCATCCCACCGATTGCACCACAAGTCGAAGCGCTACCTGCCTACTCAACCGTGTGGAAATTTGTCCTCCTTCCCTCTGCTCTTCCACCCCAGCACCAAAGGCTCGCAGATTATTATGGACCTGTCACAGAGAACCGTCAAGAGACATGCCAGCTTCTGCAATGCCATCACCTTCAGCAACAGGCCCATCGCTGTTTACGAGCAAGTTCGGCTGAAGGTAAATGTGTTCCTAAGAGGTGTATGGGGGTTTTGTATACAAATAAGAAGATACTGTAGTATCTTTACTATTTTATACAGCTACATTTTGATGTAGTTTCAGTATTTTGCTGAAAAATAGTAAATCAAATTCTGATTTGAGGAATCTGTTCTTCTCATCTCCCACTCATTCTTTAAGTGCAATCTTATTATTTCTTCACCTTCTCTTCATCTCCAGTTTTTGGTCTCCTATTTTGATTTTCTCTCCTTTCTGTCTCTTCTGCTCTTGTGTGGGCCTGAGCAGCGGCAGCTTAAAACAAGTTTCCACTTCACCTATCAGGCCATCTTGTCTCAAAAGTGAGAGAGCAGGGCAAGCACTGCCATATGAGAAACACTGTTATCTTGAGTCCTACATTCTAAGTAAATAGTGGGTCCAAATAAGACAAAAATGGTTTGCAGCTGATAAACATTCCGACATAGCCAGGCTCAGTAGGTTCGAAACAGATATGCTGTTTTGAGCAATTATTGTGGCTTGGCTCTCAGGATGGGAATGTAAGCCTCTGTCCTACTTCAAATATCCTGGTTGTATTTTGAAAATAATATTAAGCAAAAAAAGTGCCTTGCAGTGCATCTTATGCTGCATTCCATTTCTCTCGGATACTTGGGTGTCCGAGTTCCTGTACACAAGAATGTGACGTTATTCCGCACTTAAAGCATTCCAGTGTGTCTCACTACACTCTGAGTCAGAAAGAACATGGACGCTTTTAGAGCAGCAGCTGTGGAGGGGCAGGCTAGTTATTGCTATTGTTGTTAGCGACATAGCATCTTCATCAGACCAGCATGAAAAGCAAAGCTGTACATTGTATTGCACGCACAGCAAGGCCGTGCGATGTATAAATTGGTGACCGGATTAAAGCGGAAATGTAGTCAAGTGAGTAAGAGCATTTAACAACAATATTGAAATGACCAACATAGTACAAATAAAAAGAAATTACATCTCAACTACGGGCGCAGCCATCTTTGTTTCCGAGCTGGTCGCTCTACTCGGTCTACTATCCAGAGATTAGAGTTGGAGCTCAAAATTTCCCACCTAATGGGGGCGTGTCCCGGAAAAATGAAGCAAGACAGCAGAGAGATTTCCGACTTTCCGACTCGGAACGGTTAACTGGAATGCAGGATTACAATCAAGTCTGACAATTTCATCCTAATAACTCTTATTTGCCTTTTCATGATTGCACTTTTACCTTGAATATGAACTTGGATTCTAGGAACTGTTGTTGACAGGTTGCAGCATTAGGTTATTCCTTAAGAAAGCCAGGGAGGGAGGGGCAAGAAAAATGCCTGACAAATTACTAGAATGATCGTTTTTTATTATGGCCCAATGCATGGGTAAAACGTTGCGATATTCTTTTGACATTGATCTTATGCATTATTTTGGAAGATGACAAAATGTTTTACCCAAAAAAAGTCTATGATCATGCTAATCTAATCCACCGTTTACCCTGACAGGTGACGAATGGTGCACACTCAATGACTGCTGTATTATACAATGATAGCAACATTTAATGATATCCAAAATTACTGAAAGAGAGGGAAAAGTAAAATGTATATTTCTGTTTACTTCTACATCCCTATAATAAGCATTTGTTTTTTGTCCCTCAGAAGTTAATGTTAGGAAATAAAACTACTACACTGAGGGAAGAAAAAGAATCAGTCTGGGAATTTATAATACACACCTTCAGGCACTCTTGTGTTTCAACAATTAGCTTTAACTTTACATTTGTGTTGGTCATGCCAGGAGTTCCCATAAAACCACAATATGTAATCCAACTATGTATTAGCAAAAGCCCAAATGAAACTGGGGTATGATCAAACTATTTTTTTATTGATCCTTACATCACATAACATAAACATGCAATGTTGGATTTGTTATCATACATAAGTCACAGATATGCATAAGTATGGCACTCACAACTCTTTAAGGACACAGTAAATATCATCTTTCTCTGCTGAAAGAAGTCTAATTAAATTAAATTAAATTAGAGTGTGATTGTGCCTGTAATTGTGGTTGTAATTAGCAATAATGTGTGTAGCGTTGTTTTGATTTCAAATCTGATTTAAAGTAAATGAACTACTCAGCACCTAAGGTAAAACTGATTCATCATAATTTGAGTGTCTACCAATTCTAAATTATCTTCTCTCCAGATAACTAAAAAGCAGTCCTGCTGGAGCGGAGCGTTGCGTCTGGGTTTCACATCTAAAGACCCATCGAGGATAAATCCAGACAACCTGCCCAAGTATGCCTGCCCTGACCTCGTCTCCCAGAGTGGCTTCTGGGCAAAAGCCCTGCCAGAGGAACTATCTAATGAGGGGAATGTCATATCTTTCTGGGTCGATAAGAAGGGCAGAGTGTTTTACCGTATCAACAACTCCAACCCCATGCTGTTCTTCAATGGTGTGCATGTTGCTGAACCTCTCTGGGCTCTCATCGATGTTTATGGCCTAACCAGAGGAGTCCAACTGCTTGGTAAGTCATATATTGAGACTATTTCTCTATTTTTTATGGGAAATCTCCCAATTTGAGCTGTCTTTTTTCTTCCTCACAATGTAATCTTCATGACCTTTGATTTACATCTAAAATCAAAATAAAGCTTACATTTGTATAGCCTTTTTTTCCTCCTAATACGTAAAAAATTCTTTATATCACACAGAGCTTTATTTAGATTTTTGTATAAAGCTAAAAATACTACATATTCCACAAATCATGTTTGTTTGTGTTTTTTGTTTTTTTTTACGTGAGAGATTAAAAGATGATGTTACATTAAACCCTGCAGGTTGTTTTGTTTTTTTCCACGCCACCAAAATGACCCAATGGAAAAAAGATGGTGGGAGATAAGGTAGAGTTTAGTTACCACGGTTGTTGGTTTCAAAGTAATTTCCCTGAGGGTGGAATTTCTGAATGTTTAAAATCTATTCTAACAAGTGCTGTTTAAAGGGGGGTGATTACATCAAAGAAATTAAAGGTAAACAGGTCCTTCTCAATTATTAACAGCCGTTGTTCACTAAACCAAACTAAAGTGTGTCTCAGATTTAGGTGTGTTTATATCATACAATGAAAATGTCTGTATTTAGTTGTGAATAATCCTAAACTATCTGAAACTATGCAAAATTATTTATAATCATAATCTCTTAAGGATGCCTCGATAATTATTTAAAATCTTCCCCAAAAGTTATCTGCTTTTCTGAAAGGTAAGAATCTGTTATTACCATTAATAAAAATAGAAGAAGGTCCAGGATTGTTTGATAGTGTAGTTTAACCTAATTTCTTGCGGTGTGATTGTCAATGGTAAGTGTGCAATCTAATGACATGCTGTTAGGTATCTGCTGCTGTAGTGCAACCATCTAGGGTTCACTGGCCTTATGGTGCTGGCTGGCCCTTTAGACGAACAAGAGAAGTATATTCTTCCATGAAGAAAATTGAGAAAAGAGATGATGTCATGTTGTGACATGTGTGCCATGCTTTTGTAACAAAACCAGACTGCACTTTTTGGATTTGGATGTCAATCTGTTTACTACTGGTGTACATTAAGGTCACAAAATGAGATGATACAATATATTGAGTTTACAAGGAGGAGATGAGACATGATTTTAAAACCTTGGTTTAGCCTCATCTCATACTCTTGCAGATGCCCTAATTGTGGGGGTTTGTGCCACAAACTGTAATTATACCCTTAGCTATTACCAGGGGATTTTATACATTTTTTAAAGTTTATACAGTGTATACTTGCACTTCATGCGGCCTGCCTGTGAATGAGGCCATCAGCTAAAATCCTATTGTTTATACACGGATTTTCCCACATTAATCCTCTTTATCTGCACATTGATGGCATAAGCTGGAAAGCTTAAGTCCTTAGACAGTTTAAGGATCAATTGGCTATCCGCTTTTCTTTATATTCTGAGAGAATCAGTACTCCTCACTTTTGTATCTAAAAGAGACCAGCACTGCCCTAGGCGTTGGTGCCTTTTCAGCAAACACTTATCCACTCAAATAGGGGTAGACACATCAAAGTTGACTCTGGCAAAGTAGCACGTATTTTCACTTAACAGCAGATTGCTTTATGACTCTTAATGGTGCATACACTAGAGTCTGAAATGTGACCCTTTGAAGGTTGATCATTTCAGCCAAAATTCACCTGTTCAAATTCACATAAGCTGCCTCTGGTGGAAATTATTGAATCCCGGTAATTATTTCTTCTTTTTTTAGTTCGAAATGGAGCATAGAGATGTGCAAAGGCAGGAGAGTGCAGAATGATTTGGCTGTGTGACCTTGGATTGGCTTTTAAGATACATTTTCAAGATGGTAAAAAAAAAACATTAGTGGTGAGACAACACTGTTTACTTTGGCTATATGTTTTGCTGAGTAAGTGGTTTAATGATCTTTAATAGGTTTAAGTCTATTAAAGCAACTTCCAGCAATTCTGCTCAGGCAGAAAAAGTATTCTTATCTCCAAGAGTCTTCCCCTGCTCCGGTGGGAGAGTTTTATGAGAGTACTCTGCCAAATTACCACAGAAAGACAATTGTTTCCTACATATTTTCAGTGTGTTAATGTAGCCATAAAGCGCATTTCCAGTTTGAGAGAGTGTTCAGACCTAACAACAAGTTAAGTCATGATGCATAGATTAATTGGACAGACTCAGACTTTCTTTGCTTCTTACACATGAAGAACTGCGGAATAAATTACCAGTTCCCTTTCTGATTACAATATGTATATGGTTCTGGAAAATTTTCGGTCCTTACAAAGAATGTATGAATGGAAAATATGCTAATTTTAATCCCTGAAATTTGATGGAGTTTCACTTTACACACAGTAGATCATTTCTACTGTATGTATAAGGGTGGCATAACCTGAATAGGATTTTTGGAAAGGCACAGATAACATGTTTGTTGTTTTATTTTTAGTTTGGTTTTGTAAGAATACTTATTTCGAACAAAATACTAAAAATATATTTGTATTCAGAAACAAGAAAATCTTTATATTTAAAAGCTGTGTTTCCTGAGAAGACTGCAGTGCATGCCCGGATGAGTAAGAGCAACGTTCAGGAATCGAGGAAAAAAAGGGCACTAAAAGAGGTGACTGACACAGCTGCACCACACAGCAACAACAAAGACTTAACTGCATCATTTTTCATTTATTTTTTTCATCCCCTAACTGGGTTCTGTAGGCAGTTTATAACTTCCAGGTAGAGGAGTTTGGTCATAAGATTATTCCATTACACTGCATTAGTATTTATGTCTGGAGTCGGGTGCTCCTCATGTTCTCATGTTCTGTTTACGTTGCTCTGTTAGCTTGGTAATTTAAACAATAGCCTGTTGACAGAGGAGCATTAACTTTCAGTTAAAAAGGTGAAAGCAAGCCTTGTGTGGTTGGGTGGACTTGTGGGAGTTATTTGGTACATTTCAAGTTACTCTATCATTTGCAGACAGCATGCTTCCAGTCACTTAGTTGAAACTCCCCAGATAGATTCCGGCAACCAGATAGAAAAGAGTGTGCATGCTGCTAAGCCATCTCTTTGGGCGTTTTCACATGGTACGGTAGTCCGTACTTGGATACCGTATTTGGTCAAAATCCACTTATTTCGTACCATGTGAACACAGACTGGACCGTGCCAGGATACGGCCAGAGAGACCTGCCTTGGAGGTAGTATCCGAGTCCAGGTACGAGCGGCAACGGATCATGTGAACACAACCCGTACTCTGGCCGTACTCAAGACAATAGACGCGCTCCACGCGGAAATGACGATACCGCTGGCCAAAATTACAGAATCACCTCGCGACCATAAAAATACCAAAACAACGCGATTCAAGCATCCCACAGCAACACAGCAGATTACAAAACAGCGGGGTTTACTATGACATACCCATGTAGATGGGTTCAGGTAGCAGTACACCAGTTTGTTTACATTCTAGGCTGTCGCTCATTTTATGACGTCGGTACGTCTCACTCCATTGTTTGTTGGAGAACTACAGATTTATTTGTATACCGCCACCTGCTGTTTAGGTGTAGTAAAACACTGGATTCCAGTACGGGTGAACTACGTGCCATCTGAACAGAAGAAATTTGCATTTTCTCTGGCCGTATTCTGGCACGGCCACACATATGAAAACGGCCTTTGTCCTCCATCTGCCCAAAAAACTTGCTGAAGTTCTGTGTGGAATCAATTTTCAGTCAGTGCTACAAAAAACAAAGAAAAAAGTGTAATCTGTGCAAAAGTCAAATCAGCAGAGTTAGAGCTATCAGACATCTATCAACATCTGCTATGCATAATCACATGCACTTAAAGCATCTTCTACTGGTACTGTCTGCCAATCCCCAATCCAACAATTTATCATCACAACCATGTTCTGCCCCTGTTAGTTTAACGGTAACCACAGAAGAGTTGGGTGTTGGGTTGTTTTCTTTTCAATCTTACATTTCCTTTAACATGTTAATTAACCAATATTGCATATCCATAGTTATTAAACTGGATAATTAAATACTTATAGAATACTATAATGTAAATTAGAAGTTTAATGCAATTTTTTACACCAATTAGAATTTTACTTGAATACCAATACAAATACCCCCCCCCCAAAAAAAAAGCAAATAAATATATAAATACTGAATAAGCTGACTGACTGAAATACTTCATTCAAACGCTAAGAATTTGGAAAGCAAAAACCAATTTTAGAGCTGTTGATGACTAATGATTAATCAGTCATAATGTCCTTAATGTTCAAATCATGTGTATTTTGTCAGTCAATCAGTTCTGAATTTAAAAGCGTAGACAAGTTTGACAATTACTTATATTGTGGTTTCAATGCTTGTTGAGGTGATTCAAATGTCTTTAACTGTTTTACCATATAGCAGAAAGGTTTTAGAAATCTCAAACTCTGTCTTAAATATCTGTTCAAAGTCAAATTATCAGATTTCATCAATTTAGTTATTTCAGATCTCAAATTTGAGATGATCACTTTTTACCAAAACATAATAAAATAACCCCATAGTTAAGGACTGATACAAAGCTGCAAAACACATATCAACTGTGGTGCTGTCAGGGTATTCTCAAAAAGCATACTAACTAATCACATTTGCCTTTTTCATTTCCAGGGCTGATATTAATATAGCAATTTAACATCAGGGGAAGTCACATGATGTCCGCAACTGGATAACTCCCCATGAGACACACTTTAAAAAGAAATATCGACCCATTTTAAGATTACAAGATCTAGTGCCACAAGATCTTGTTACAAACCAAATGGGCTTTCATAGCAATATTTAATTGCGCTTCTCAAACATTCTTATGTTTCTGCCTCATTCTTTACCCAAAAGGGTAGATGTATTCATCAAACTAAACTCCCCTCCCTATTTATTTTTACACACGTGAGTAGGGAGGTTACCATACTCCTGACCTTAAAGTTGAAAGCGATCTTATTTAAATTTTCACAGAATAATTTTACTACCACTTCAGCTCACATGATGACACTCATCAGTTAAACTGTGTCACTGTTTCTGAGAAACACCACCGTTGTAAATGCTTCTGAAATGTGTGAGAGTAGTTCTTACAGAACATAATTCTATTATCCCCTTAAAATGGTTTTGTTGTTAACCAAAATGTCTCAGTAATATTTATGATTTAAAGATTTGTTCAATTTGTCAGCAGTGACCAAGTTTGTTGTGGTTTTCTTGTAAGTTCTTTTTTTTCTGAACTCTGCGGTTTAACTGGCTCATACGTTTGATCTCTTTCAACATTATATACCATGTTGTATGATTCATGAAAGCTGATGTCCATCAGTACTGTTTCACCTCTCAACCTTATTCCTTTTGCTGAATAGTTTTGCTGCTATCAAGTCTCATTCTAATATTTAAAGACCTTTTCAGGTACACTGTTCTTTTTCTCTAGCATTTAAGTAGCTAGCCACCCATGCAAGGTCAGAGGTGACCCTAGGATCAGTGAGACTGCTGAGAGAAAGCTGAGATGGTGTTGCATAAGAGAGGAAGCTGAATTAATCTGCTGAAATCAAACTGAACCTCAGGGGTTGTGCACAGCAACAATGCTGCCCATGCAATTTCATGAAGATGAGTTACATCACCACGGTCGTAGTGCTCACGCAACCATCAATACAGACTAAAGTACCCTTTTTTGAGTTTGCTGCTATGAAGAATTCCCGGCTGAGACACATTAGTCCTTGGAGGGACTTATAAAGGGTTTCCTCAAGTGTATGACAAGTCTCATGCTGCAAAGCTGTTATCCGTGCATACTTTGTCAACCGTGTTTTTACAGATGTCTTAGTTTAAAATGTTTTTCAGGGCTTTTTCTACATCTAAATCTTGGCAGTTTTTAGTTGTATTGGTGAGGTTGATGCACTTTCGCTTTATCAGACAATGATCTCCAGGAAGTAGGTACAGCAGAAAAGTCCTTTGCTTTTTGCAGTGTGCTGTCAAAACAAAGCTGGGAATCAGGTTTACTGCATACGTTTTATCCACTCACTGGACACTTAATTAGCTACACCTCACTAGCTTTGGCTTTTAGATATGTTAAATGTTCATAGCATAATTTCAGCAAATTGTTGAAAAAAATCCTCAGAGATTTAGGTACGTATTTACTTGATATCTTTATGGTGTTGCTGCAGATTTATCTTCACATGCATAATGCAAATCACCCATCCATCATTACAGCACATCACAAAAGTGCTCTATTAGATTTGAATCTGTCGTCTGTGGAGGTGATTAGAGTACAGTGAACTCATTTTCATCTTTAAGGAACCAGTGTGAAATGATTTAAGCTTTCCTACATAATACACAATGGTCCATATAACTGCACTCATTACAGCTTTAGCAGATTTTATTTTTTTTTCTTCTCTTTTTTAGCTATTGTTGCTTATCATTTCAAACTGGTCTGCCCATAAACCTCTGAAGTCTGACGTCAACAAGGGTAGTTTCTGTTTATTGGAAAATTCTGTATAAACGGTTGATGACGAAAACTACTTTAGTAGTTTAGACTTGCCATGTTATTTCCAATTTCTGTTTTGGGTGTGTAAGTGGGTTTGCACAGATACCATGCTGCATCCTCTGTGTTTTACAGGTGTGATGGATTTCTTCTAGGTCCAGAAATTCAAAGATATGTTTTGATGGATTCAAGATTCTCGACTGGGACTTTGTTTACCATAGGTAGATGAGACAGTTAATCACTGACAGAACTCTAGTGATCCATAAGACGTCATCTGCTTGTATAATCTGCAACTTGTCTCTCTAGTCATTAATTAAAAATCCCAAATATCTGCCAGAGTGCCATGAAGTGTGTTCCTTTGAAATGATTAAGTGATGGGCTTTGACATAAGTCATCTACATTTGCCCTGGGATGGACCTGTAGAGTATCATGTGAAAAGTCTCTTGCTTCTTGTCTTTCTTGTTTATTGCCATTCTGAGGGACAAACAGATAGCGGTAACACTTTATAAGTAGCCTACATTTCCACTGGATGGTTGTGAGAATAAAAAAAAAAGAATTGTGTAATTTTTTTTAGATATTTGTACAGATTTTTTTTATTTGATACATTGGAAAAAATGCATTTTTGAGCGACTGTGGCTCAGGGGTTTGGAGTATGCCTTGTAAACGGAGGGTTGCCTGTTCAAGGCCCAGATCCTTCTGTCTCAGTCATTGTGTCCTTGGGCAAGACACTTGACCTACTGCCTATAGGTGTTGGCCAGAGAGGCTGATGGTGCGATATGGTAGCCTCGCTTCTGTCAATCTGCCCCTGGGCAGCTGTGACTACAATTATTGCTTGCTTCCACCAGTGTGAGAATGTAAGAGTGAATGAATAATGGAATTGTAAAGCATCTTTTAGTCTCCAAAAAAGCGCTACATAAGTTTGATGCATTATTATTATTATTATTATTATTATTATTATTATTATTATTATTATTATTATTATTATTATTAATTTGACTGGAGAAAATAGATAAAGTATATTTGGTATTTTTTAGGTTGAATATCAAACAGATTTTTTCAGGCACCTGCCACATTTCTTTATATCAAATCAGCAGGAGATCCCGGCTAAAAAACGTTGTGTAAGCTCGACCAGCAGTATCTCTTCTCTGGTCTGCAGTCAGTTTACATGGTAACCAACATTTTAACTCATCAATGATTTGAAATAGTCTTCACTACTTAATTTCCCTTCACATTCTCCAAGCCAAAGAAGGCCCTCAAAAACTGTTTGGCTCTGTTTCATTTTCAGTGGCCATGTCCCAGCGATAAATGGCAAGAATCTTATGGTGTGTGGGAACAACTACTGCAGAGAATGGGTAGGCATGGCCAGCTACAACTTATTTGCATAAAGTTGACAGAGTCCTAAAACTGAAAGTTAAAGGAACTGTCAACAGTAGAGCTGATTAAATCACTTTATATGAGAGCATTTTTTTTTAAAGAACTTCATTAAGATGTATTGAATAGACCGGTGTCCCTCAATAGGCAGCCCGCAGTTACGGACTAAGCATGCGAAACACCTCTTTCTGGCCCTGAAGCCATGATTATTTTGCTATATATACATTTTCATACTAAGGCAGCGCAGTATTGTATGCGCTTTATTTATAAATGTCACCTGAAGACCATGCAATAATATGCCTTCGTTTAATCACCCAGACAAGTTTGGAGCAAGTTGGAGTCTTTCAGAATAACTTTATATCCAGTCGCCATCAGGGTGTACCCATATAATGGGAGTCGTGAGGGCAGACAAAGTGCCACTTTTAAATAAGGAATTTTCTGTCTCAAAACTCCTTCATTTAACCAATGGTTTGTTATGAATAATACGCAATATTCTGCTGTGAGTTTGGAACGTCTCTGAGGTGCTGCAGAGTAAGCTTCTGGAGTTTTTACAGGCTTATAATCCAACCGATTCCAATTTACACTAACCAGTGATTTCAATGACATCGCAAACCCCTACCATTGCAGCTGTACTCTGCGTAGGTTGCGGAAAGGGAGCCTGTAGAAGCTGAACTTAGTCAAATTGGTCATTCTGTTAGTGCAGTTTGGAAACACGCAAATGCAAACAACGTTGATGTCTGCAGAAGCAAGTTCTGTCTAACTGCCCGCTGTAGAAAACAGAATGAAAGTCCTGTTCAGACTACAACTGGGATGGAGCATGGCAGTGATATAATTGAAATTGCATGTTAGTGTAGTTAAATTATAATCCTCCAAATCACCCCAGAAGAGAACAAAGATGCACTTCTGAGACGCTCCTAACTCTGAATTTTGTGTGGAATGTAATTATGATTGAATTGAAATGATTACATTTACTGTTTGAAATTTCATAGCAACTTACTGACAACACTGTTGCCAGTAAGTTCCTACAATTTTGAAAACTACCACCTGACCCCAGATGGAATGGAAATTAGTAATTTACTGTGAAACATTCTTTACAGCTTAGAACTGTATAAATTACTGTAAACGTTACAGAAATGTCTGACAGTGTGTGTTGTGAATATGTATTGTGTAAACTGAATTGAAATGGAATTGATTGACAAAAGATAATAAATGGACCTTTGTCTGGTTTAAAGTATTTTTGTGACCCCTGGTATTGACCATAGACTGACTATGACTTGTTTAAAAATTGGTACAGTATTTACCCTTTAAACCCTGGTACAATTTCTTGTTTTTGTGATTCAGATCTGACCCACTTCTTCCATCAGCTTCAGACATGTAACAGCTTGTTGAGGCATGTTTCCATTGAATAGTGTTTTCATTTCCTCTGAAATTGTCTTGCATATTTCTCATCGAGTGAATGTCATCTTACTCAACAGAAAACTGAAAATATTGTTAGGTGTGCCTTGCCATACCTGTTTAGTCTCCACGTGATAAGACCGCTTAAATGATGGGAAGCTCAATCCTTTGCACTTGTTTAGTGCCGCCTGAACATGACTCGTCGGATATTTCCTGTCTTTGTGTCTATTTTTGTCCTTTCTCTTACTGTGCCGCTCACTCATACCACTTGTTACAACCTTCATTGTTTCACTTGTCAGCATAGATTAGGTTACCTCTCACCGTGTTTGATTTGTGGATTTAGAGGTTTTAAATATAAAAATAGATTTGTGATCAGGCCATATACAGTAGAATGCACTAGGTTGTGCTGAAGGAGGCTCCAAATGAAATGTTGGAGGAGAAAAATATACAATTCACCTCACTTGAAAACTCACATTATAATAAGTGTATCACACCATGTAGATGCAAATTTTACCTGTTTCTTCCAGGCTTCATAATGCAGGCGAACAAAACTCTTTTTGTTCATTTTGATGAATGAAGTCATACGATAGGCCTGAGGGCCTTGCTTACCCTGAAGTATTGCAAATTAATGTTGTACTAGTACATCTGATTTCTGGTGTGGTGCTTGAAGCCAAATCCTACAAAAACAATATACTGAAAATTTGGCTTGGTAATCACAATATGCAAAATCATTTATCAAAATTGTGTTTGGAGCCAAAGGCAAACAGTGGGACGGTGGGAGAGAGAGAAAGACAAAGAGATATGCTAAACATCTCCATACTATAAACATTTAGTAATTTCCTTTCACTGAAATATTTTGGCACAAAGAGACTAAAATCATGGATCATATTGCAGCCTTTCACCATTTTCCCTATTTCGCTCCCTATTCTACTTGAACCTTTCCCTTTCAGTTTAATGATAATACTAATAAATCACATGAATGATCCTGTTTTAAGGGACTTGCTATTAAACCTGATTGCAGTTAAGAATGTGCTCTACCCTGTCCCATAGTTTCCTAATATGGACATTTCTGCAGCTCGTAACACCAGCACAGTTCAAGAGGACAGAGTTATTGCCATGTAATCCCATTTGGAGTAAAAGTTGTAAAGGTAAAGGATACTGTTATAACTCTGGGGTAAAAGTGTGTAAGAGTATAAGTATACGGGAGTATAAGTAAGCAGCATAAGTAAGTGTAAGTCTGCCACAACGTTTTTTATGCAATAACTGCAGCTTAGCAACTAAACCAATTTCCAGTTGTGTCCCAAGTGCTGCATTACCATCTCTGCTCTAATTGTCTATCCTTCAGTTATTTATCTTGGCTTCATGATTAAATATAGCTATAACTTTTGTTCCTCTATTAAGGGAATATATTCTTGTGTTTGGTTTCAAAATTAGAATCACACCTGCTTTTATGTTATCTAAGAAACATTTCTGCTCAGTGTCTCTGGTCTAATATTTTGTTTTATTCTATTGCTTATCTTATTAATGAATTACTCTTAAGACACATAATTACTACTGCACCCTATTGTCTACATTAGACTGTTTATTTATGAAATGTAAAACTGTTCTGGTTTTAATTCACAAATATATGGATTTTATATAAAAATAAAGTATACTCTGCCTTTTATATTTCAGTTTAAAAGTGGGATGTAAGGTGTATGCACATTAAGGATTGCATGTGGAGCAAGAAGAGTCTTAAAGGTTAGATACATGCAGGCAAGAGTCAAATACATACTTAAAATATGTAGCACACTGCAGGATCACATAACACAGAAGTATAGACATATATTCACACTCCTAAAGAGACGGACTGAAACAGCTGTGCTTTGGTAGGAGGCACATTCAAATTTCATTTCGGCAGGACATCTTTCTTCTCTTCACATAACACAACTGGTAGGAAGGATGCCAACAGTGTCGACTTTTGTCGGAGCTTTTCTTACACTGAATCGAATTTAGTCTTTTAGACCGTTGGCTGAAATGAAGTGAGACACCTGATATGAGCAAATTATTGGAAGACTGTCCTTGGACCATATTTCTAAAATCATGCACACATGATAAGTCCTTGGATTTATGAGTGCTTTGTCTCTAGTGATCTCAGGGCTTGGAATTCACTTGATTTGCGGAACAAAAATAAAAGCGGCTGGGCAGGCTATTGTGGCTCAGCTGGAATTTAATCGACCCTTGTGGAATCGAACGGATTTGCAGGAAATCAAAATAGAAATGGTAATGGAGCCTGTCAGGTTTGGATCCTGGGAGCTGCAGCGGTCAGGGGGAACCCTTCGGAGAGAGGGCTAATCACTTTCAGATGAACAGACTATGCTCCAAGTGAAAGAGGAGAATGTATGTTAGTGAGCAAATATGCCCATCTAAGTTTTCAATGATATAACTTTGACCAGAACGTTGAGATAAATTCTGCAGAATAATTGGATAAATATGTTTCAAGTAAAATCAGATTTAGACACTACATTAACCACTCAGCTCGCTCTAGAATGGCTGAAAACAACTGTGGCTGTGTGAAGGTACATGTTGTGGCACACAGAAAGTGCTCCCTTAAAGATCTCAGTTTGAATGGGCTGACATATTATTCAGTAAAAAATACAGAAGTTTGCAGTATTATTGCAAAGATTTAAGACAAAAATGTATAATATAATGTTTATACTCTTATGTATAGCATAAAGGCGACACCACATTATTTGTAATTTTCAAATTCTCGTGTAGACATTTTAGCCTTTTTAATGTTATGGAAGTAGTAGTAGTAGTAATAGGCAACTGAACCGACATGCCACTAACTGGCTTGCTTGATAAATTTACCTGTGAAACAGCTTCACATGACACAAGTTTGAGTGGTGCTCCTGTCGCTTTTATACCATAACTGTCTCTGTTTTTCACACTCATAAATATTGTCAAACACCCAGTTTGTCTTTATTGTATCAAAGGGAAAAAGTGTAGTACCTTCCTTTCAGCCATCTTATCAGCAGTGCACATCAAAATAAAGTGGGGGGAAGCCCTGCTTTACTCTGTGCTCCACACTCCATTCTCAAGTAAATTATGGTTACTCTGGATTAGGGCTGCACAATTAATCGGATTTTGATCGTGATCACGATTTTGGTGGCCACAATTAAATGAACTTGATCATCAACGATATTTACATTAAAAATGCGAGCTCTTCTGCTTTGCTCTTTATCACACATCGACTCAATCAATATTTTACGAGCCACCAGGGGGCAAACGCATGGCTACAGCTTCATTAAGCTGACCAAATAAAAACCGCTCACACGCCACTCAGCAATCATAATGGCTGCACTACGCTTGCTACGTAGCAGATGAAAAGGAGCATTTGAGAAATGTAGTAGATCCAAATCTCCATTATGGATCTGACTAGTAAGGAGAAAGTTCCTGAAAGTGTACTACTGCCACAGTAAGCAGCCGGTGGATGATGCGCTATCCCACAATGTGTCGGACGCCCCGAAATCATAGAAGAAGAAGGACCTAGCTAAAAATGGCTACAGACGAACTGTCAACCATTGACACCGCCGCAGTTTCAGCGGATAAATGTACGTGAAGCGATGTTACTGATTACTGTAATAGTTTTTCGACTGATCAAACATTTAAGTTGTTAAGTCATACCAGACAAAATAACGGCTAGAGGAGGCGGGACCACAGGCCAACGTAACGTAAACATCTGGGTCAACAGAACAGTCAATACGGGTCAAAGGACATACAAAATGGTGGAGCAGTATGTCTGATTTCATGCCTATTACGCGATCGTTTGCTATGCAGTATTTACTACTATAACGGGCGAATAATAGTTGCTACGTAGCATATAATGTTTATACTCTGTATATATAGTATATAGTAAATACTAAGGATTTGGGTGCAGGGAATGTCAAAGGCCTTTTCTGTATAAGCTGTAGTTGTTTCCGTTAAATTGTCCTTTGAGATTGCACTCTGCAATAACATATTTAGCTTGTACATACATATATATATACAAGCATTGGAGTTTGTTTTTGTTTGTTTTTTTGCATTATTTATTGTCTATTCTAATCTAAAGTTTTATTTTTCGCAAACAAATGTTGCAACATTGTAAGTTTATAATTGGTGCAACAAAAATAGATATGTTACAGGACTGGATGAATGATTGTGATTAATAATTGTGATTACAATATTGATCAAAATAATCGTGATTATTATTTTGGTCATAATCGTGCAGCCCTACTCTGGATTTTTTTTTCTCAGGCAAAGAACTTTGCATGGTGTGTACCTGTAATCATCCCATGGCTGTCACTTTTCTATACTCACATCTGGAAAGAAAAAAGACTTTGTCATCTTTACACTTTTTGAGCTGTCATTAGACAACAAGAGGCCCCAAGCCACCAACTTGACTTGGTATATCAAAAACAATACATTGTACCTCCTAAACTGCATCTAAGACACTCAGTGGCGCTTATCCTCTCATTGATTATTCCAACCTTGTCTAGTCCTTTGGGTTTGGTTACTCTACTCTAATGTTGTTGTTTTTTTTCTGGAGTTCAAATGCGTTGTCCTCCTTTTTGGTATTTTTATGTAAAAAAAAAAGCTCCTTCTATCCTTTTGAGACAATCACATAACCCCCCAGAGTTGTCTCTCACATGGCAGATAACTTTACTATTTCAGGTCATGGCAGACATCTGGACATACACCCTACTAACTGTGCTTAAGACCAATACCCAAACACACACACACACACACACCCCTGTTCACAAAGACAGTCACCACAGTCGACCTTGGATGCAGATTGTAGGACTTTTTAAAATCCCATATGACTCCTAATCCAGTTCCACTGGAGATAAACCGAAAGCTGTTCACCCAGTCTTCTTGTTTCTGCTATTATATATACTTGTGTCTATATGATGCTTCAAGATGGATGGAGTTGGACTTAATGTTTTGGCAGTTTGGTCTTAAAAATTTGTTTAAACTGCAGCAGTTGATCTTGGCACATGCTCATTTTAAAACAGGTTTCCAGATGATGTTTGTCTTCCCACTTTGACTTTCCTGGAACTGGTTTTTCCAGGTTAGTTAAAGACTTCCTGTACCCTGAAGCCTGGACTTGTTTGTTAGGGGTGGGGAACCACGACAGGTGGATGAATGTTTGTCTCTGTTCTTGTTTCTGCATTTTGTCTGCTCTTTTTTCATTGAACTAAAGAAATTTCCCCACAGTGTCTACAAAGGGTCTGGTTACAAATTTTTTTTTTTTTTTTTTCAGCAAAGGCAATATTAAGAGCCAAAGCCAAAGGGGTAGCCATTGACCCTTCAGTGTCAGTCTGGTATGCGTTCCTCTATTTAAATATTTTTCTCTTGAAAATGAGTGGCTGGAGTTGTTTAAACACCACTTAATGTTAGTAGGGCAATTTCAACTGTGCACTTAATCACAAAAGTATTGTTTTAAAGCAAGAAAAAAAGGATTCTGGGTTTTTATTCACATGCCTCAAGGACATGAACTTTGAAATGTGAAAGTACAATATAATTACCATAATTTTTAGTAGAAAGAAAGGGTTATTGCCAATTTCTAAAGCTCCAGAGGTGTGTAATCCGTTGTAAATTTCCTATGGAAACTTTGCTTGGCTTTCTAACATAATTAACAGAGCAAGAAACATGTCTAGACCTGCATGGGTACGTGTGTGTGCACACATGTAGTTCTCAGGGTTTTCATTGAGAGAGTAAATTCTAAGAAGTGCTGTCTTTTAAGTACAGTAACAAAAGAGTTTCAACAGCTGGGACACTGGTTTTGGGCTGGAGAGTTGTGGTAAGGATCATGGATGGAATGGATAAGATGAATGTCTATCTTACACACTCTCAAATATTCTCTATAGATCATTGGTTTTTACCAGAAGGTGATGCTTTTTGCGTAAAGACTGGCAGTACTGCAGTGTTGGTGTTAGTTACCATCTGGAAAAGTGATAACAATAACTACTTTTTAAACAGAACAACTCTAAATGAACAATCCTGATATAATCCTACACTGCTAAGAGTAATGTCTACAGTCTCTAAATGACCAAAAATACACCAGGTCACATGGGCATACAACAACTTTATCTTATTAAAAGCAAAAGTTATTACTGTGTTAGAAATTCGCTCAGATAAAGCATGTTGAGAGTAAACTCAATTGCTTAATATTTAAGGTCAAACTTTGATATCCTGAGTCCTACGATTCAAGGTACTGGATCAGAGTCCAGACAGACATTTTTAATTGGAAGTATGAATTAATGTAAAAAATAAAAATAAAAATAAAAAAGCAAAACAATATCATCTGTATTAAAAAAACTTTGATCAGTGTTAGGAGGCTATATATAGACAATAGCTCTTTTGGTCATAGCACTTTGAACTCATTACTTTGTTCACATTTTGAAGATTTTAGGAAGCCAGATAATGGAATAAAAGATTTTATGTGGCTGATCATAAAGGTAGTGTTGTAGTCAAAACCAACTAACTGGAGACCCATTTGATAGCATATAGTTAATGCCAAAACTATGCATATCCTTTGCATATTTGGATTTTTTTTTTAAAGATCAACCAAGATTTTTGAAAGGTTTTTTTAATTTAGAATGTCATCTCTCAAAAGATAATGAAACCATCTAAAGGGAGAATGAAACCCTGCCAAGGATATACACAATGGATGGATGGATGGATGGATGGATGGATGGATGGACAGACAGCGAGTATCAGTATATCAGTTTTGAAAAATAAATTATTTGTTTTTATTTACATTTTGACATTTCAAAGCAGATTAATTCCCTTCTCTGTAAACAATCAAATTCAAGTTAGGTCACTATAAATCTTTAATTTTACTCCTAGTCAAAAAAAACAATGTTGGTAAAATTAAAAGATTACTTTTAATAGAAATCTGTCCTAAGTATGAATTTTGGACATAACGGTTGACTGAATAAATAAAAATATTAGTTTAACATTCATAGACTGATTTATTTGAAAATATCTGGGAAAAAGTAGATGAAATTTTCCACTGTCCTTTCTTTTTCTTTTGATGCACCAGGGTATTTTTATTTTTTGCAAATGTGTGAAATTCTAATTGTACTGAGACTTAACCCAACCAGAAGTCTTAGATACTTTTGTGGCTCTCAACTGTTATTTTTTGTTTTGCCTTATTTTACTGTTGGCATTTCTCTGCACAGCTAGTTAATACTGTATGTAATTGTGAATTCAAGTTTTCCGTCCATTGCTCTTGCAAAAACCCAGAAACCATGAAGCGAAGGAAACCATTAGTGCAAGAATAGAAATGATCTCTTGCCTTCCATCATCGGCCAGCTTTGCCTTAAAGATGATAAGGCTGCTAATAATAAGAGCCTCATAGCTGCTTGTGCCTACTCTTGACGGAGGAAGTAATTAGGTTCCAGCAGTTTATCAGTGGTCGGCCGGAGATTTGCTGTCTTTGGGGGTGATAAAGAGGAGCCGTGGTGAGGTATGCCCTTTCTCTTAAGTGTCAACCCAACGCTTATTTTCATCTAATCTCCCCCTGACTTTCACTTGATCTTCTTTCATTCCACATAGGGGAAGCCCAAAGGGGGTCGGAGCTGAGAGCCATCCGTGTCAATCACCCTCAGCCGTGTCCCTTCCCCCGCTCTCCTCAGATGTCCAATAAGACTAAATTTAGTTTGCAGTAAAATTGGCACAAAGTTTCTAGGCGTGCCACTATGTGGATCTGTTTGGTCTGGACGTGTGCATTGAAAGCACGTTCCGTCTTTGTTTTCTTTTGGCACCGATGTTCCTATGTGGTTTCTATTTTACAGTGATCTGGATTAACATAGGAATGGGTATGTGTAATGCGGCACGCAGCATGGACACCCTTTTTAGAATGCCTTTCCCATTCGAACAACAGAAAATAGTTCACATAGCGTCTAGATACACAACAAACAAAAAAAAAGAAAAATTGCAAAGAGCTAAATGAAGTCACAGCTTACTAAAACCCCAGAATTGTGGCGCTGGATGTGATCCGGTTACATGCAAGTACTGATTTAGGAAATCTTGATATACCTAAAGACTGGCCACTCTAAATTAGCTGCAGTGATCGTTAGCTTATGTTTACACTCCACAAATATAGTGTTAATACATAGTGGCAGGAAGCTTCACTGTTGAAAGAAAACCATAAAAAGTCATCTTTCAGTTTGCCAGAACCGAGCATGTGGAAGAAGGTGCTAAGGTCAAAGAGTAACTTTCTGTCCGATTTATATAAGGAAAACTAAGACTGCACATCACTCTTCAACTTATCATCTGCCACCATGAAGTTTTGTAGAAACAGCATCATACTGTGGGAATGCTTTTCCTCAGATTGGACAGTGACAGCAAGATTGTCGGATATAATTATAGCATAATCATTTTGGGAAAACCTGTTCAAGACTGGGTACAAAAAAAAAATTTATACATATGTATGTATATATATATATATATATATATATATATATATATGTTTTGCCTGGTTAACTCCATCAGAACATAATTGGCAAAACTTGGAAACTCATCTGACTAATCTTAAACTATTCCACAAAGAAGAATAAGATATATAAATATCTTTACAACTCCAACTACTATGACATACTACAATAGTCGATTCTGAGGTCATTATTTCCATGAACTATAGTAGAACAATGTCATATTACCATGAGCTTTTAAAAAAATAAATTCCTGGAAAAGTGACACCATCAATGCCATATCAGTCTGACTTAGTGGATCAGCTGGTTGTGAATTAGGATAATTTTCAAATTAGAAAAGCACAAACATACAATATTTTAATGATACTGCATATTTGATGGTAAATCTAAAGGTTTAATTCCATCTTTTTTGTTTCTAGAGCAGACTGACGAGTGTCATTGAATCTTTAAGTGAAGTATTGGTCATAATTCCTTCACAGAACATCACTTCAAAGAATCAGAAATTATCAGCTTAACTCAGGGGTGCCCATCACACCTATTATAAGTATTTTATCTGTAAAAAAATTTAAAAAACAATACGAAATTTTCCTTTTACTTCACATTTTTTTGTCAACGTTGTTCCTCCCATTCACAGAATACTGTGCAATAAGGTTTTAACCAAAAATGTTCAAAAGGTTTTAAGGGGTGTGAATACATTTATCAGACACTGTATGAAGGCTTAGGAACACAGAATGTAGTTTAACGACAGGCCCGTGGGCACAGACAAGAGAGGTGAGCTGAAAAAACTGAATATTTTATTCTTTGAATGTTACATAAACCTGTTACATCTTTTTTTTTATTCTTACTGTGCAGCGATTGGCCTGCAGCTACAGTTGGCCCCCACTTAAGGTCCCCATGCGTTTCTAAGCATGTAAACGCTGATGCATTTGTTTGTCTGGCTGGGTTTTAATCCTTGCTACAGAGGGTGCCTCAGAAAGAAAATGTGAAGAAACACAGAGGCTGGAAAGCAACATGGTGTTTACAAAGGCAGATATGACGAAGAGCAGTGTACAGACAAAGTACAACTGAACTGTTTTAGAATCTGCATAAAACTGGCAGAATGTATACTTTTTTTTAAAACAATTTCTAGCAGACAAAGTGCATTTTAAATTATCTTGTCTAAATAAAGTTTTAAAGCATATAAATGACTGTGATGATCGAATGAAGTTTTTACTTTTAAAGAATGTGACTACATAATACTGTGTTCGTTTGTGTGTTTTGTATTTAAACAGACAGTGAGATGCTCCCGTTGGACTGCTTGCGACCTCGCTCCTATGCTGCCACCCGTCGGTCTTCGGTTCGCCGGAACACTAATGACCCTCGCCTCACCATTAGTCTCTGTGACCTGAGCCTGCAGCAGCAAGAGATGCAGCTGGAGGAAGAGGATGAGGGGGATGAAGAGGAACAACTCCAGCCCTTAAGCTACACCTCTTGTCATGTTCCTCAGAACTCTCAAAACTCACAGCAGTGCTCGCTGCTGCCCGGCCACTTGGACACTGATCTGCAGTTTCATGCTGTCCATGGCCTCCATGTTACTGCACTCGATAAGCACACAGTGGCTCGTCCGGATCACCGCGGCGATGAAAGGACCCTGGTATTCACCAGCCGCCCGATGCACTGTTCAGAGACTGTGTTTGTGAAGGTGAAGGTGGGAGCCAGCCGAGCAGGGTCTCTCTCGTATGGCGTGACATCCTGTGACCCGGCCACCCTCAGGCCCACTGATCTACCATCAAACCCAGAGTCTTTGGTTGACCGCAAGGAATTCTGGGCCGTGTGCAGGGTGGCTGTCCAACTCCACAGTGGGGATATTTTGAGCTTCGTGGTGAATGCAGAGGGGGAGCTTATGATGAGCCATAATGGGAACAGTGAAGGAATGCAGCTTTGTGTCGATAACTCCAGGCCTCTCTGGATGTTCTATGGTCTGCATGGTTCCATCACACAACTCAGAATTTTAGGTAATCTCATATTCCCTTGTTTTAATCCTTATAATTTAGTTGGTTATGTTAGGCAAACTCTTCCACTCTATTCACTTTTATTTCCCCTTTTGTAACTTGTATTACAAAATTACAAAAACAGAATTAACCACTGAAAAACAATAATTATTAACTACAATGAAGACTGTACATGTGTTAGATACACAAAGGGACATATAATCAGTTTATTGTATAAGTTCGAAATATTAATAATACTGCTGCAACAACTAAACAACTATTACTAAAATGGCAATACTAATACCGAAAGTATTATATTAATATAGTCATAAAATAAAATAGTAATTATAGTAATATCAGTTGTGTGCCATTATATTCAGATTATTATATTAAAGAAACTCATGAAAAGGAAGAGCTGAGTGCCTGAGACCGGACACTTAGCTTTTTTTACATGAACTGCAGTACTCAAATTTGACCAAAAATTGTTATGCTTATATATTGCACCTTTAATAACACTGTCTCGATTTCAATAATTTCAATTAAAAAAGAGAACGTAATTGACAGTCTTTCAGAAAAATGTCTGAAAACATTTGGCTTGTACCCAGTTTTAAAGCTTTATAGTTTCCATTTATATATTCTTGATTCACACGTGATATTGCTAGTGTTTCTACGTTCTGAGTCGAGACCTTTAAACAAAAATTTAAGAACAAATCTGCTCACAATGGGGTGAAAGGGGTGTAATTGGATTTTAGTCAAAAAGATTTGACTTTAATAGTAAGTTGTGGTTTTATCAACATGCTGACTTTTAATTTCATTCCTGTCTTCCTGAGATCTACAAAGGAGGTCATTTACAGCTTTCCATTAAGAGGTTAATGCAATCTGGGATTGTTAAATTACCTTTTAGAGGACTAATTCCTACTCTTTCAAATCCCCAACAAGTTTCTTGTCTTTTGCTGTCTGGGTGACACTCTGACTTTTTATCAATTGAAATATCACCAACTAATTTGAATGTAGCTATAGCGATTTAAAAATGACGTTTAGCTTTGAGCCTTTAGTTAAACAGAATTTTTGTCACATGTGTTTTGTTCCAGCAGCTCTGAAATAATGATTTAGGCTTCACCTGAAGGCACACTAAATTTCTTGAAATTAGTTTATTTTCCTGGATTTAGTACTGCAGACTGAAACAATGGAGCTGTCTAGTTTATTGTCCAAATTATTATAGTCATAATGAATGTAGTCACACGCTTCACAATTATCCGCAACTCTGTATCTTTTAGAGCCTCAGAAATATTGAGAGTATCATATTATCACAAAGAAAATGAAGTATAAAACTGAGTTTAAGTACATTTATTTTCTATTGAAATGGCTTACACAAATAAATAATTGCTAAAAACCACAACGGAATGTTGTCCGTCCATGGTCCATCCCTGCTCATTCTTGCAGGGTGATGGGTGGACTGGTGCTTTTCTCAGGGATCACTGGGCAAAAGGCACGGTAAACTCTTAATAAATTGGCAGTCCATTGTAGGGCAACACAAAGGAACAAAGGACAAACAACCAGGCAGTCACACATTATCTAATGGTCATTTAAAGAGATCAATGAATAAACAGACATAATGCTGGACTGTAGAAGGAGGCCACAATAACTGGAGAGAACCCAGACAATCACAGGGGGGGTTTCCATTCAAGAAGAACCAGAGTTGGTGCTAGAGCCAGGGTGTTAACCAGTTCTTAGATGGTTCTTTAAAAGAACCTGCTTGCTTTTCCACTGACACTGAGTCTAGTCGGTGCAGCGTCTCGGCGTCAAAGGAGAAATCCCAAACAGAGACAGATTTTAACAATAGGGTAGTTCATTATACACAAATGCTTCTTTTGTGCTTCCACACTTTTCTGGATTATCAAAGATGTGTACAGAACATGCTCTTACTGCTCCGTCAACATCTGATTACAAGGCACAGAGAGCAGCAACTAGTTTGCAGAGAAAGGTATACATGCGGCATCACTGTACTATGTTTTTAGCCATATGCTGTAGCCCTCCTTGGCACCACCTTTACGCTGCATTAGTATTAATGTCTGCAGTTGGATGTTCTTATGTTCACTATGTTTACGTAGCTCTGTTTGCTCGGTAATCTAGACAAAATGCTGTTGACAGAGTAACGCTAGATTGGTTAGAAAGGTTAAAACAAGGCTCCCGTCATTATCTAACTTAGCTGAAACTAATAGAAAAGAGCATGTCTGCTGCTGAGCCATCTCTTGGTCCTGCACTTGCCAAAAACTTGCTCAGGTGTGAAGTGCATTTTACAGGCAATGCTGCATATAAATGTAATGTAAATGTACTTTAGAAGTGTAACATGAAAAAAATATATAGTTTTATTCCTATTTTGAATTTTACATGAATACAAATACCTTTCCCCCCATAACAAATACAAATACTGCCTAATATACATTTATAGATGTGTGTATAAATTTTTTCATACAAATTGATGTTTATGTACATAAGATTGTTATGCTACACAAACAGCGGTTCTAAGTCAGACTGTAGCACCCAACCAACTCTGGAACCAGGCCAGTGGAAAAGGCCACAGTGAGAAGAGGCAAACTAAATGCAGAAAGACCCCATTTCAGGATATGAACCCAGAACCATCTTGCTGCAATGCTGCAGTGCAGTGCAATAACGACTGTTCCACAGTGCAGCCCCAACTTTTAACATTTTCTATAATATAATTGTAAAAGAAATATTGTTGTCATTTTTATTTTATTTTTTTATTAAGTTGATCAGAGTATTTAGAAATGTATGTAATGTATGCATCTGGGCAGAGCAGGCATCTCGTTCACAGGAACTCAATAATTGAAGACGACCATTAAAAAAAGGGTTAAAATACACAAAAATGATCAGTTCCTCTCATTTTCTTCTACAAAGCACGTCTGGATCTGGATGCTTTGCTCTACTCTCCACCCTCCCATTTAGTCAGCCAGACCGAGAACTCAGGAGGTTATTTCTGTCTTGCGTGGGCTCCCAGCAGCCAGCGTTATGTATCAGGAGGGAGCCTGTGATAGCTTCGTATGATGCCCTCCTGATGCATTATTAAAATGTAATTGCTTGGCGATTTGTTGTGCTGGGTTTTCCACCCACAGCCCGTTCCACTAACACAAGTTTCGCCTCTATACTTCCTCTTCTCGCTTTTTGCATTTTATTCCCACCCTCCCCACAACTCTCATTTAGAGTCTTTGGGGTACGTTGCTCGAGTTGTTACCCACTCCAGCTGTGTGGGTGTGGGGGGTTTTGATCCATAATGTGACGGGATGTCTAAACTCACCCACACCCTCTGCAGTTGCTTGCCATAAGTTGCCATGGAGACATCTAGCCACTGAAGCAAGTGACAGTTTGTCATGGCTGGGTGCTGTCAAGCCTCTGAGGTGGAACAGATGGGAGTCTGCTGCTGTCACACGGTCACTTTGTCTGCTTTATCTTAGAAACTAAGATTTAACCATTTCATGTTAGACATTTAGAATCAGTAATGTCTTAATGTTGTCATGTGTCTCCATCATTATGGGTTTGCATTGCTGCCTCCTTTGTTTGCTCAGTTGCTATCCTGAAGCCGCTATGATAACCTATATATTTATACATTAGCATGCAATTGTTAGCAACACTGATAGGTAACCCTGCACATGTTGACACATAGTTTTGGTCTTCTGAGAAAAGCAACATTCTAACAATCAAGGGAATGCTTCCTAGAAACATGCCACCAAACTAAACATTTAAGAAGACAATTTACCCCCCTCCCCCTTACAGGGCAACACAAGCCTGATTAACTAGCACACTTGTCCCTGAAGGATAAAAATGGCAAAAATAAATTATTTATGGGGAAAAAGGAGAACCTGACATAGTCTAAGGTTATTAAAGTCATTTGGCTTGTGTCACTGAACGTTGCTGGCATTTATTGATGGTGTTGAGTGGAAAACCTTGCTAGTTTATAACTTGATTGCAAAGACATACAACAAATGGGTTACCTTGAACCATGCAGTCTTCTCTGGGCCACTTTCAGGATCTCCCTGTACATCAAGATTTGCAGCAAAAGATACAAATCAGCTTCGGAAAATTTCTCCAAATGTTTTCATGCGAGAAGAAATTCTGATTTGCAAGTGAAGAAGGCAAAAATAGAGCTCTGTTTCAACAAGCAATGTAGAGGGTACATAAACATCAGTTATCAGGTATTTCTTAGAACCTGCACTGGTACAGTGGTACAGTTTCAAATATATATATTTCTCTAGTTCTGCCTAATATTTAGCACCACTCTGGTCAGCTTCTCTGCTGCTGAAAAAAAACTAAAAAAACAAAAACACAAATAATACCATGATGTTGCTACTACCTTATTTTGTTATGGGGATGGAATGTGTTCAGCTAAATCTGCATTGTTTGTTTTCTTCTTTCAACAATTTCACAACTTTGCTCTTTGGTTAATAATGTTCTCTAACAAACTTCTGCTGCCATTTAGATCGGAGTAGTAGTATCGGAGTAAAGGAGGCTGAAAAGAAATGCATGTCACACTCTACAGATTTTTATTTGAAAAAAAAAATGTGTTTAATACTTAGTCAAACCTAAAAGATGTTCCTATCTATTTCCATCTGATTTACAAATGACTGCATGTGACTGAATGCTCTAGCAAATCTTTTACTCATCTCGGCAACATCTGTTTTCCAGAAGCTGCCACAGGCAGCAAGAGGGTACATGTCCAGTTTGTAATTGACAGAAGAATGCTGCAAATTCTCAATGTGTGGTCTGTTTGCCATATACAGTAAACTCCTAATATGATATATTGCTACATGTAATAAACAAAATCTTGAAGCCACTAAACATAAAAGGCTCAAACACAAATAAGCAGACAGCGAATGCCACAACACCAACAATAAATTCTAACAAGAGAAGATGAAAGGTACCCCTTGATGAAAGGGTGCATGAATAGACATTAAGGTAACTCATTCTGCACTATTAGTGCTACTCAAGACATTTGCCCTTGGTGAAACTCCCAAAAAGGTCAATTTAAGGTGGTAATGCAAGGGTTTTTGTAAACCAATGTGCACATCTGTCCCCTGTGTAATACAATATAATCAATATATGATAATGGCAGATAGTTCCTCAGCAAAGTGGTACAGTCATTAATCTTACCACTGACCTTAAAGACAAATAAATTACTGAAAGACTTATGTTCTTGTTGTCTTTCAGTGCTGACCTTTTTAGCAACAAACTACCTGCTTCATGAAAACCTACTATAATTTGTTTATGTAAGCTCAAACAGAGAGAGTAGTGTTAAAAATGAACTACAGAAAAGGCATAAAGGTTTAGAGCAATACATCAGAACATGCAGAAAACATTGTGAAATAGATTGTATAAGAGTTTTTTCTGTGGTTTCTCACAATTCTCACCTCTAGAATACTTTGAATAAATTAAATGGTTGCAAAGGACGAAAGGCATCAATGTCATAATCACGGTGCCAAGTAAACGATCAGTCAGACCATGACAATCGGTGAAATGAGTCGATATTTTCGTGTCTGAGGAGAGATGATCTGCCAGTATGAGAACTGATGCCAGTGCCAGTGGTTATGGGGTGCTGATGGGGATGGATTAGACAACAAATAGTCTGTGGAAGTTGTTTTGTACCTCACCCAGGGGGATCATGGGTTTGTGAAGGAGAAGGAAGGGAGGGGGCCGTGCAAGCTCGTGACTCACTTGTTTACACCCACACACATACACTGTGGACTCACTAGTCATCTGCTTGGTGATAGAACTGAGTTAATGTAACCGAAAGAAAGATTGGGACAACGTGAGGCTGTTAGATTAACAGAACATCTACCGTGGAGTTACATTTCTCTCTATGTGTATATGTTAATTCACTGTATTTAGTACTTATAAAACTATGATTGTCACTGGTTTTATGAAAGCAGAAGAAAAAGCAGATTAAACTCAGGTGTCTTCTCTCTGCCCCAGGCTCATATTTGCCAGACCGTCATGGTCCATCTGTGCCTAGCTCTCCATCATGTACACCAAACACTCCAACAATGCTCTGGAGCAGAAACTCTGGGTCCAACCTCAACGCCTCCCTGAACATCAGTCTGAATTCAAGCCTTAACTCCAACTACAGCACGCTATTTTCTACTTCAGCAGGTTGGTCCAAGTGTAAATGAATTGGAAAATTATGTTTGGATTTTATTATTTTGCATAGTCTTAATTTCAGCTCTAAATGTAGTTTCCCAATTTGAACAGCTTCCTACAATTTTTCATGCAAATAAAAACTATTTTAGAAATATTTTTATTTCCTCATTTATATCTTCTTTTTAAACTGTATAATAAATCCTAAAATCACACCATCCTCTCTGCTTCTGGTTCCTAACTACTGACTCATCATAACAGTAGTAGTGCAAAACAGAGAAGGTAAAACAGAAGGTAACATACAAATGTCTCTGTGATGCCAGTCATCAATACATCTGCCGATTATTTATTTTAATTGACATTTGTTTTTGTATAATTTTCAGGTGACATATTGTGTACTGAACAAACCTGAAAATAAACAGACAGACATTGAGGAACAGGGGAATCTTTATTTGTCTGAGCATGGTGAGGCTCAAATAAACCTCTGAAAGGTGATTTTGACTCATGGTCCTTTGTTGGATGATTGCCTCCAAGGCCGCTCAACCAAACTCATAGTTCCTTTAATCTAATACCACTAAATAAAATCTAGTACAACCAATTACCTGACCACACCTACCTAGTAAATAGAGTGCACCAGTGTATTATTATTTTTTTATCAAAGTAGCTGTTCTGTGAAGGCCTAATAGGTTTGTACAAGGGCAATAATGAACAAACTGCATTGAGCAAAGTCAATCCAACATCTAAGTGAAACATCAAAACACGACCCTCAACTCAACTTGACAGGTCAGGGAAGGAGAGCAGCAGCCAAGAGACCCAATGTGACTCTGAAGAGGTTGCAGAAATTCACAGCTTAGGTAGGAAAATCTGTTTCATAAACCAAATATGTTTTTCTTTAAAAGTTTTAAATATTGACTTTGGCTTTCTTTAAGAAGATTGGACGTTGAAGGAGGTGCTCGTCAGATGAAACCAAAAGTAACATTTTTGGCCTTTATTTAAAACACCATAGCCTCTTATCCAAGACAATGTCAGCACTGAAGCTGCTATAGCAATTGTTTTTTTAAACAATCTAGCTTAATAGTCACAGAGCACTTACTCCTCCTGTCTTCTATTGCCCCAAGCCATGCCGTGCTGATTTGGGAACACGCAGCCACAGCAGACAAAAGAGCACAAAAAACACCAGTTGCAGTTCACTCATCCATCTTTTGTTTTCTGTGAATTCAAATAACATTTTACTTTCCTGGGACTCTGTAGTGTCTCCTAAAGTTTAGGTGGTAGCAGCCGGTTGTTTCTCCTTCTGACGTTATTGAGTGGAGAACCTCTGCACCAGTGATGTTCTGTTGCATAATCCGGCAGCATGTAATGAGTGAAGGAGCGACGTAAATGCAGAACTGTGCTTGTCCAGCTGGTTGTCTGTGAGGCAGACAACCAGATGGTACAATTATTGGATTCGGACCGAGCTATGTTATTTCTGAGAATTTTAGAAAAAGGGGGCAGAACCACTTTATTTTTTTATTTTTAATCTCCACAAAATATTTATAGCTATTGTGACAGTGTGGAGGTCCTGTCACTATGGCTCTAATTGATCATTTGCCCTGACTGCTTGGCCACAGGGATATCCCTTTGATTGACTGGTTAGTGGGCCTTACTCTCATCTGGGGGTCATGGGCTCGAATCCCGCCTGGGCCCTCATGGTGTACCTTGCCACTATGCATTGCTGGCGGGATGCATGTGATACTGGTAATAAGTCCATGGATTCGAACTTGGTGGCACCCTTTTACGGAAGCACAAGGACGTGCTTGTGATAAAAGTGAAAGATGTGACAGTGTGGAGGTCCTGTCCGTATGACTCTGATTGATCATTTGCCCTGGCTCCTTGGCCACAGGGATATCCCTTTGGCTGACTAGTTGGTGCGCATGACTCGAACCCTGGGAGTCGTGGTATTAAATCCCGCCCGGGCCCTCATTGTGCGCCTTGCCACACTATGCTGTGTTAAAATGTTTAGATGCATGAAAAAAATATATATAAGCTAACATACAAAGGAATTATTTAGTTAAATGCAGTCTTGTTTGAATGTCAAGGGCAAAATCCAATTAAAAATCTTTCCCCATCCACGCTAACCAAACCTTAAGTATTCTGAAAAAATATTAAGCAGAATTGTCATCCTCTAGATGTGCAAAACTGTTAAAGACATAACCCAAAAAAAACCATTCAGGTTTTTATTTGTAATAATATTTCACATTCATTTGTCAATATTTCCCTCCTTTACTACTGTTTTGGTATTATCATTATCAACATAAATTACATGTAGTTCATTCTTGTAATGTCACAAAATATGATAATATTTATGATAATATAAAGTTAAACAAGTGTGAATAATTTTGCAATAAACTGTATAGTCATTTCATTGTTGTCCCCATCTTTTTCAAAGAATATTTTAGAAATTTTTACCATGGGAAAATAAAGCAGTCATCTGTGGCATCTCTGTTGTCTCATAAGCAAAATGACAGAAGATTTGACAAATAAATAATGACTGAGATTTGAAGGAAACCCAGGGATTCTGAAATGATTTCCTGATGCTACTTTAGTTAAAACCATAGAGGGACTTTTTTTTTTACATACATTATTTATTGATTGGGCATTCAGTGCTTACTTCTCTAAACCACTTATGTTTCAGCTCAGGGGTTATGTCACCAGCGTCTATCTGTCAGTTGGAAAGAAGTCAGTCCTCCTGCTTCAGCGGTGATTTTGACCAGCTGATTCTTATCTGGAAGAGTTTATTTTTATTGGATGAACGCCTCCGAATTTTTTGTGCTATTTGATCCATTCCTAAGCTGTTTATATGGGGACAAGCTACTGCAATAGCATTGCTACAGTACAAGGAAGTGTTGTTATTATGTAGTGGGTGTCACTGATCAGCAAAACTGATGCAGTAGGTGGCATATTCGCTTCAGTGTGAAAAAAAGTAAGAGAGTTAAATCAAAAGCCCATTATAGCAAGATAGGGAGTATAAACTGCTCTCTCAGTGGTCACTCTGTTGTGTCTAATCTATGTTTTCTGCTGAGTGCGCACTGTGAGCTTAGACCTTCCTGTCTGCACTACCTGGAAGGTTTCTTGAATTGCAGCTCTTATTCTTATGTCTTATTTCTCCTCCTTACCAGGTATAGCCCCAAGCTCTCCGTTTTCCAGCAATCCGCAGTCCCCTACCTTCCCATCTTGCACCAGCACATGCAGTGACGAATGTGCCATCTGCTATGAGAACATGGTGGACACTGTCCTCTATAACTGCGGTCACATGTGTCTCTGCTATGCGTGTGGCCTAAAGCTAAAGAAGATGGCCAACGCGAGCTGTCCCATCTGCCGACGGACAATCAAAGACATCATCAAGACCTATCGGAGCACATAGGTTTGCATCAGAAAATGCTCACGACATTGCAAAAGCCATGTAAGACTTTTTAAAGACAGCACAAATGATCTTGCTCAGGTACAAGACATTAAGCTTGATTATTAAAACTTTTTGTCCAAATAATATGGAAAAAAAAAACATGAGAAATGCGGTGTGCTCTACAAAGCTAAATGTGTGTTACAACAAAAACATCATGGCAGCACACCTCAACTTATTTTATTTCTGAAGAAAATAGCTATGTCCCATGCATGCAGAATCATCATTCATGATCTCACCATCCAATTTGAGTTGAGAATGTCCAGAGCAGAGGATAATAATAAACAGAATCAATATGTGGCTTCACCAGCTGCTACTCCACTACTTTTTAGGAAGCCTTGAATCAGAGAGTCGTTTACGAGGAAGAATGAATTGTCTTCCAAACTAAAGGAAAATCAAGGGAAGATTATCTTGAGATTTCCAGAAGGCATTCTGATTTTCAGTAAAATAATAAGTGTAAAAACTGAGAAAACCTTCTTTAAGCAATAACAAGACAATAAAACCTAAGCTCTAAGGGTAAAGAGAACCTCAAATGAACTAAAATCTGTTATAACTGAAATGTCATGCAGAATATCCCACCACCTGAGGTTCTCTGACCTACAGGGTGAATGGGACTATGCAAACAATTCAAAAATGAGAATGATGTCCCTGTAAAAGGTCACGCTTGATGAGGATCAAGGATGTCCATCAGCATTGATGGAGGCTGAGGAGAAAGGATGCTGTACATTGGAGGCTGAGATAGAGGGAGAAGGAGGTTAAGCTACGTGTGCTTGTTTTCGTGAAGAGGAAGTTTTTGTTCATTCAGATGTTGAGGCATATGTTCTGGTTGTTGGCTGTCATGCCCTCCTTTCTGTGGTTGTTCAGTAACCCACAGAATTATGTAATTGCACAATAAGACATCCAAATAAAGAGTAGTGGTACTGGACTAGTTTTTCCAAAAATGTGTTTAATCAAGCTCTTCTTCACTGTAACAATAATTTAAAAGACCATGGCCCTTCCCTCTGCTTCTATCAGAACCATTGGTTCTCTTTTGTTTATTTGGTAGATTAAAACAACAATATTTGATTCAATAGTGGTGTATTTATGTGCATTGCATCTCCAGGCTGGTGCAAGTGTGCAGTCAGTGACAAGGATGTAACAACTGTGAGAATTTCATTTGCATATCATTTTCCAAGTGCTGCTCTCTTTCTATTAGAAATAACTCATAATTATTTTCACATGTCATATGTAATATATATTGATATTTGAATAGGTATGACTCTCTTCTGGTTCTTTCTGACATTCATATATTATATTAGATTTTGAAATGCCTTTTAAATTGTGTCATCTCATTACTCCCAAATTAACATTTACAAGTATGTTATACAACATCTTAATTAGTTTTCTGGGTGTGTCTTAGGCAGTTCACTATGAAAAACCAAAAGTAACGTTAAGATTAATTTTCATTATAAAATCATAAAAAAAAGGTTTGTAGCTATAGTTTGTAAGACATGAGCTTTTTGACACAAGTATAGATATACAACTTTGGTATATTTAATGTGAAACTGAACCATATACTGTATGTCCTTGATAGCTTTTCTTTAGTCTCCACAAAGAGTTCCTAGTTGTTTTAATATCAAATTTCTATACTTTGCCATTAATTTTTGTCCCTGCAATTACTTTTACAGCATACATCTCTACGTTGGTCTTTCAATATGAAACATGGAGAAAGCGGATGAATGGATGGATGGATGGATGGATGGATAGATGATCAAACATTATTTTGTACCACGGAATGTTAGCATAAGCTCAGCATTTTTATTGATACCTGGATATTTTTTTCTTCCTGACCAAGAATAGTGGAGTACAAATAAAACAGGGACAAATAGTTTGTGAGGGTTAAAACCTTTCTTTTACATTATGAAGCTTTTGTTTTTTTGTTCCGTTTGTTGCTATTATACAGAATCATTACCATGTTTTAGTTTTTTTTATGTGCATCTAAGTTGGGAATTGTATGTACAGTATAATCTTTATACATTTTGCTTTAGGGCTATAAAAAAAATTGTATAATAGGTCTATAATGTGACTAGTTACAGAATGAGTTTACTGTCACTTTCCAGTTTTAATCAGATCAGGAAAAGTCTCTGCAACACTACCCTTATCAGCATATGTTGAAACATATCCAAATTTAACAGGAGCACATTGGACAAATTGTACAATGTACTGTAAGTAATTTAAAAATCAGTGCATATTTTTGTTCACATTTGATACATCCCAGCTTTTCGGAAAATAGTGTTCTTTAAACACAATACCCCCCAGCCAAATTAAACGTTTCTGTGTCTCTATAACAAGATGGATATTACACTATAGTGTATGACTTTCTGAATAAGTAAAAGGTTCGAGTAAAATAGTAAGTAGCAATATGTAAGTATTGGTTTTAAACATGTGCAATGCAATAAAAATAATAACGTAAATATTTTTTTGCTTGCAAAGAGCCATTCTAGCTCTTCTAGCTGTATTTTGTCTAAGGGATAATGAGCCATAGCTATACCACTTTAAGGGATAGACATTTGTATGTTGATTTTTTTTAAACTGACATTTAAAACATTGAGTCATTCACCAAATGTGACCAAATAGTTTCAATCCAAATGAAACAATTGCCCAGCAAATAAGTTACAAAATGTATATGGGAAAAGCAAATGGGTTTGATTTGCTGTATTTTTTTTCTAAAAGCTTTTAAATGATCTAATAGTATGTGAATATAAATTGTTGTTGGTTAAATAAAGTCTGTAACACTGCTCTTTGTGCTCTTGGTTTTGTTTAGACTCTAACCCATCATATACAAAAGAAGCATATAGGGCTACCAATTGGGCTGATTGGGATGATAAAAATATAATGTATAGATGCCAATATGTTTTACTGCCGTGATGACAGGACCAAAGATAAAGCTCCAGCTGTGAGGACAAATAAAACAAAAATGCACTCTTGGGCAATGTACACAAGTAGTTCCCCAACTAGTTCTTAACAAAATCCCCATCCACACGTAACCGGATAATTGTGTTTTTATGCACATTCATAGACTTGCCAAACTTCAGTAGTTCTCACAACCAATCAGAGTAACTTTCTACTCCCTAAATCTGTATACTACAATAGTAATAGAGCTTTAAAAACAAGCAAGCAAAAAGCGCTTGGACAATCAATGATGCCATAACAGCTCTGATGAGATAAATGCTGTTTCAGATTGTAAACACTAATGAGTTATTTTATAAAAAAATCCTCTATGCAATTATTCATAGTTATTCAAAGCCACAACAAACCTATTGTTGCACAACAATGACTACGTTTACATGCAGCCAATATTCGGGTCATGGTTGGGTTTCTGAAACATTTGTGCTAACCCGTATACATACGTTAGCACAGAAAGGTAGAGAGCAGAGAGTTACTCACATGGAATTTGTATGCCAGATGGCGCATTCAAGAAGGTTCTCTACTAAAAAGACCAAGATTCCTTGCGAATAGAACATACACAGAACACAAATAAATGTTCCTTTTGATTGGGATATGAAGATACTCATTTACATGATAAAATATTAAGGTTATATTACCCCAAGGGTAATATTCGGGTTCTTAAAAACCAGAATATGAGGATATTCTGGTGTTTGCCGGTGTTGTTGCTAATATTCCAGTTTTGAATGGGTTATTGGCTGCATGTAAACACAGCCAATGGCTGTAACCAACGTAATTTTTTGCCCATTTTGGTATATTGTGTTTTTAAAAAAATGAAAAAGTGTTGTAGTTTGGCCATGTATGTCCATTTCCCTTTAAGATGGTGCCTGTACTACCCTACATACTGGATGGGGTTGGTCTCATGAATCCACCTCATCCAGTCTGTAACAGAAGGGAACAGTGTTGCCAACTAACAACTTTAACAAGTTTAGCTAATTTTTTTCATAAAAGCAACTAGTGTTACGTCTAGTCTTTTAGAAAGTCATGTAAAGCACAAATCCTTGCTACTCCTCTCACTGAACAGCAGTGTTACAACGGGCTCCCCTCTGCGTCCTAGAGTGCTCACAATGGGCAGCCAGTCCATGGGCTGCAGCTCCGCCTGCCTAACAGATATTTACTCCACTGAATTCAGAATGCTAATAAATTATACACGGTTGAAGCCGCTGCTGGCTGATCCTCCCCGCGCTTAATTGTAAACGTAAAAAAATCTCTGTCTATAATAAACAACTGCATACTAAATAAATCGCTGATTTCACTCACAGCTCTGTCCCTTACACACACAATGGAAGAGGTGAGTGTTTCTCTGTGACAGATGTTAAACAGCCATAATGATCAAGTGTAAACTAGATTCTCCAAATTGCAGAAGGCCATGGGAATTGCACCCTGTGAAAAGCTGATTAAAGCTGTTTATTGGAAATGTTACAAAGGCCTACAGAGTGTATTGTAAGGCTGATTTTCTGCCAGAATTAGTGATATACAAAAAACATAACAACTCAAAAACATAGGATATTCAAACGGCAAAACTTTGTACCAGTTCCAGCCCAACCATACCCATTTTATTTTTAGAGTCAAAATTATTAGAGTCAAAAGTTATTTTTAAAGTCAAAAGTTTCACCTTTCCTACAGCATCCATTATACTTTCGTGCACAGTAAAAAAAAATGAAGCGACGAACAGACATTAGTAAAGCTGGTTGAGGAGAAAAAGCAGCCACAACCTCATATAGAGATAAAAGGTACGGTTTTTGGCGGTTGGGTAGTTATTGTCCATTTGTCATTATCGAGATGAACTGCTCAATATATCTTGATATTAATTTGAGGACATATCAACCACCTTTACTACAGCTCTTGTCAATCCAAAGGTAGATAGCCTACTTACAGTGAGGCAAAAAGTCAGTTTTACCATGTACTGTAAAAAGATGAGAGAGGTCAGCTATTTCCAATAAAGGTGAACTTCCACTGTAAGAGACAGAATGAAAGATACGATCCAGGAAATCCCTCTATATATGATATTTAAATAATTTATTTCTATAATGGTGCAGAAAATAAGTATTTGGTTATAAACAAAGGCTCACCTCAATACCTGGTAATGTTATATTGGTTAGCAGTGACAAAGGTCAAACTCCAGCTTTGCACACACTGTAGATGTTTTGGCCCATTCTTCCATGCAGATCTTCTCAATGGCTGTGATGTTTTGGGCCTGTCACTGGGCAACACAGACTTTCAGCTCCTTCCACGAATTCTCTATTGGATTTAGGTCTGAAGACTGGCTAGGCCATTCCAGAACCTTCAAATGCTTTTCACGTAGCCACTCCTTTTAGCGCTTTCAAATTTGGATCACCCCGGCCGGCCTGGGTCAGCTCTGCTCGACTCCGCACAGGTTAGGTTGTGTCCATATAGCTGTCGTCAGACCAAGGACGTGGGTGTAGACAAGGGTGGGTTCAGTAGAGAAAGTGACGCGAAATGTTGGTGATGTCATCTGTAACTGCCAGGAAGTCGAAAGAAAGCAACGGCAGAGCTTAACAACAATGGAGAACATGATGGTATGGTTTTCCCTTTTTTTGACCTGTGGTTCTTTTTAAAGAGAAATTTTGTAATTGCAACTCATTTACCAGTTGACTGTTTATTACGGAGTGATCAGTTGAGATTCTGTGACATCAATACACCTGGCCAATCAGTTGCCACCTCTACGCCAGTAGGAGTGACTAATGTCACTGTAAAGGACCTATCAGTCCATAGCTGGATATGTAGCTTCGGCCCGCTTTGGACTCACTCAGGAGGTAGTCCAAAAAAAGGGTCGACTTAGCCCGGGCCGGCCAGGGGTAGTATAAAACGCTCTGTAACAGGGCCGAACCAACCCGTACCAGACCGAGCTGACCCAAGTGCAAAAGGGCTATTTGTTACGCAGGCAGTGTGTTTGGAATAATTGTCATGCTGGGCAATCCAGCTACATATTCAATGCTTTCACTGATGGAAGTAGGTCTTTACCCAAAATCTGATGATGCGTAGTCCCTTTTATCCTTTCCTTAAAGGTTGAATAAGGAACATGGCAACCAAAGCGACATCTAGTGTGTTGAGAATGTAGTTGCAATAACAACAAAGCCATCTGGATGCCAGTTTTGTTGCCGGTGTAACACTGTAACCAGCCAGCATCATGTCCAGCGACGAATCATACAGGGTAAGGACTATTTTGTACTAATAAGTTTAAAATACTAAAAAAAAAAATAATTATAACAAAATATGGGTCAAAGGCAACAGTAAGTTTGTGTACCTGTCCTCTCTGCATCTTATTTCGGTAACTGGGTGGTATCCTCCAGTCCTCTTGGTGATCTCCTCTAAAAAAGTCATAATATATGTTTTAGAACTTACATAAACATCCGACAGATTTCACCGCGTGTGTATTTGCCTGAGGTGTATGGTCAGAGACCTATGTCAATAGAGAAAACTTGCTAGAAAAGTCTTTATAATCACTCACTGCAGCGGTGAAAGCGAGCCTGCTATGCTGGGGAGTGCACAAGGAAACCGCTTCCTTTTCTTTCGTTTACTCGGTGTGGAGGATGATGCTCTCATATCTAGGAACAACATCATACAAACGAGTTTGCAAAGCTGTTTCACCGACAGCTTAGCCGTTAGCAAGCTTTCTTATCTTTCTCCATGAGAAACTTCGCCACTTCCATGTGCGTTTTAATGCCGTGAAAGTTTTTTCATTTGTGTCCATCTGCTGTAGGCTTCACCTAAACTAACTCTGGTTTTAGATCTTGTAAGGTCGCTCCTTTTCTGAGAAAGACAATTAAATAAATGGGGCTTAGACACAGCAGCTAAACTGACCGAGTGCTCCATTTTCTAAAGTAAATACCTCGTTGCTCCAGGCAGAGTTATGTTTTGGTCTCATCTGACCACATGACATTCTTTCAATCCTCCTCTGGATCATCCGATGGTTTCTGACAAACTTTAGACTTGCCTGGAGATGTGCTGGTTTACGCAGGGGGACTTTTTGAGCACTACAGTAAAATTATTTGGGACCAACTGAAAAAAATTACAAGAAAAGTCCATACAATTACAAATAGTGCATTGAAATTACAGATAAGTGGAACATTAACAGAAGACCCAATGCTAATTGCTTCTGTTTTTAATACACATTTTGTTGGGTCTCTGAAACAGCACTTGAAGATATGTTTGCATTATGTGCAAACATACAGTACATGCCAAAAGTTTGGACACACCTTGTCATTCAGTGCATTTTCTTTATTTTCTTGACTATTTACATTGTAGATTCACACTGAAGGCATCAAAACTACGAATTAACAAATATGGAATTATGTAGTACTTTTACAAAAAGTGTGAAATAACCTGGCCTCCAAAGTCACTGGACCTGAACCCAATCCAGATGATTTGGGGTGAGCTGAACCGCCGAATGAAGGCAAAAGGGCCAACAAGTTCTAAGCATCTCTGGGAACTCTTTCAAGACTGTTGGAAAATCATTTCGGGTGACTACCTCTAGAAGCTCAAGAGAATGCAAAGCAGCAATCAGAGCAAAGGGTGGCTACTTTGAGGAATCTAAAATATAACACATGTATTCAGTTATTTCCCCCTTTTTTGTTTAAGTACATATAGTAATTCAATACATTATGTGTTCATTCATAGTTTTGATGCCCTTTATTGAAAATCTACAATGTAGTCATGAAAAGAAAGGAAACTCATTGAATGAGAAATATTCTAGACCTGGTGATATGTATGGGATGGACTTTATCTTGTTAAAAACTTATAAATAGAAACTGTCTGGTCCTATCACGAAAATATAGTGCATCAATCAGGGAGTGTACAGTAGGCCACAAACTATAGAACGGACTTGAAAAGGGCATTTTGACACCATCAGTCATGACATTCTTGTTTCAAAACTATATCAGTTTGACTTCTCAGCTACTACAATACAATGGGTAATATCATACTTGCATGATAGAACACAAGCAGCCGGGGTCAAAATCTAGTTGTCCTGTCATCTGGTCAGTGATTTAAGTGTTACCCAAGGTTCAATCCTGGGGCTGCTGCTTTTTAGTCTTTACATTAATGTTCTTCATGAAGAAAACAACTGATTTACTTGATTCTTCTATATTTATTATATTATTAAAAGGCATGTTAAGAAAGTAAGTCAAACTGTTCAATTAAATCTGACAAATAGCTTACTAAATTAGCTTACTAACTAGATTTTCCACCATGAATAACCTTTTAGTCCCCCGCAGAAAAAGTACCTTGAGCCAGTTGGTCTTCTCAAGAGCGTCCAGTTCTTGAATACCATTCCTTCTTTTGAACAGAATGTTGAGATATTTAGAGCTTTCGAAACAACATAAAAATCATGGTTGCTGCTTTGTGCTAATTCCTGTTATTTTCATGTTTTTAGTTTATTATTATTCTATGATGCTATGGTATATATTTAAGCAGTCTGATATAATGGATGACTATTAAATTAATTTATTGGTGTTGTTTTATTTTTACATTTGACTATAATAAAAAAAAAATGTTTGGGGGGGGGGTTCTTTTGTTTGTTTCATACAATGTCATGTTACATCCTGCCCAGCGATAATGGTGAAAAACTAGCTAAATGGCTAAAACTGCTGCATTTACATAAATGTCTTAATGCATTAATGTGCATTGTCCCCGTCCAAATAAAATAATTAAAATTCATCCATTACGATGTAGTGTGTTACAAATTGTAACCTTTGCTACTCTGGTCCCAACTCTCTTAAGGTCATTGACCCGTTCCCCCATGTAGTTCTGGGCCGTTTCCTCACCGTTCTCAAGATCATGTCTACCCCACGAGATAAGATTTTGCATGAAGCCCCAGGTCGAGGGAGACTCTTGTATTTATTCCATTTTAAAATAATTGCTTCAACATTTGATCTCTTCTCACCAAGATGCTTGCTTATTGTTGATTGGCTTATCCCAGTCTTGGGCAGGTGTACAATCTTCTTCCTGGTGTCCTTAGACAGTTCTCTGGTCTTGAGCAATGGACAAGGTTGAAGTCTGACTGTTTTAGGCTGTGGACACATGTCTTTGATACAGCTAACTAGTACAAACAGCTGCCAATATTACAGGATAATGAGTGGAGGATGGAAGAACTTGTTGAAGAAGTGACAGGTCTGTGAAGGCCAGAAATTCCCGTCCTTGTTGGCCTAAATAGTGTACTTATTTCCTTGCACCATTATACAAATAAACTTTGTAAAAATCAATGTAATTCCCTATATTTGTATTATTTTTTTACATTACATTTTTTTTTACATTATGTCTCTCACAATTGAAGTGTAGTTATATTTGAAATAGCAATTGTCAGCTTTTTAAGTGGGACAACTTGCAAAATCACTGTCTGCCAAATAATCCCCCCCCCCAATGTAGGTCTAGCCATTTGGCTTAAATTTCAATGAAAGGGTAAACTTATTATTTCACTGCTTTAGCTCTTCTGCACAGCATGTATATAAAGTCAATTTGGCACCGATATGGTATAAGATTGGATAAATGTAATTATGTTTTCTCTTAATATGCAATAAAAATATTTGATGGTAACACAGAGCAGATATATTCAGAAGTTGGAAAGAACATAGAGACAAAAAAAGGCACTCTGTGTTGTACAGTCCTTCTCACAAGCGTACTTGACTCGCGTTGCGCCATATACTATACAAATAACAAAGACAAGAACTTTTAGTAAACGACCATAACTCACACAGAAAGTGTTTACATCTGTGGTATGTAGATCTGGCCACAGCTAACATCATCTGTTATTTACAGGCCTGTATGTGGGGTTCTGCTGCAGCACTGTCTAATGGCCCAATCCAACAGCCACCAGCACACCCTCTGACGTCCAGACATGAAACAGGACAGTGGTGGCCGCCACTCGTGGTTGAGTATTCTAAGGAAGATAGAAACATGCAGGTAGAGTCTGTGAGTGTGAAAGTGACATGAATACATCGTATTCCACAGTGTCTGTGTACACACAGAATTTCCACTAAGACCTCTCCATGAACCTGACCACCAGCCTTCTAAAGGCTCAAAGAGCTTGCCTGACACGTTCAAGCTAAGTTGTACTATCTCTGGTAGACAGCTGTTTGGCCAAATGCAAATACTATCTATTAGGGTATTAAGTTTGCATTTTGAAAAAATAGGAGGCAGTGTTGATTCTGAATTTTAACCAGACATCAGAGGGGATGAATTTTAGTTTGCTTCTCTTCCTCCCCTTGTTGCAGAACAACGCTGGATTTTGGTGCTCAATGGTATGTGACATATTTCTCTCTGTCCCATTTGTGTCTTAGACCGACAAACTGCAAGATCATTTCAGTTATGTCAAAATGTTTAAATTGATTGTTATCAGTTCAACACTTTTAAATTAGTAGGCTGACAAAGTCCCCAAGTAGGTTAGTCTGATAGTGTGTTTAATCCCTAATAAGGTACTGTGCAATGTTGCCCTCCAGTGGTCAATTTTATGTCCTGCAGTAAGGATGATAAAAAAGTATACATAAATTCTATACTATATACTTTTTTAGCATTACATAGAAAAAAAAATAATTGTGACCTGTATGTTTACAATCAAACGATTAACAATTACCAAATGGCAGCACTAAGGAAGAGTTTGTCCAGGGGATTCTGTGTCTTTGAGACCCCAACAGCTAGGAAATGCAAGTTACTGGCAGAAGCTACTAAAACAGGCCTCATTAAGCATTAAAGTAATCTTGAAAGGCCACTCAGTAAGGAGGATGCTAGCCAATATTCTTAAAAGCAACATGAAGAGCTAAATTACATTTCGAATATACATTCAGGTACAAAAGTGTGGATTTTTGAGGACTTGTGTGGTCTGCTGAAATACAAAAGTGATTGCTATAATGCCAATTTTTAGATTTGTAGGGAAAAAAGGGAAAGTTTGCATGCATGAGAAAATCATACCAACTTTGAAGCATGATTATGGCAGCATCATGTTGTACAGGTGTTTTTTGCTGCATGGGGGACTGGTACATCTCACAAATCAATCGCATCTTGAATAAGAAGATTAGGTGAAAACATTGAAGCAACTTTCCAAGACATCAGCAGGGAAATTAAATCTTAGCCAAAATTAAGTCTTCCAATTGGACTATTACCCTAAGCATACCTCTAAATTAGTTATTAAGTAGCTTAAGGACATGAGAGCCATGCAAATAATTTTGGTAATCCTTACTGGCTAAAAAGTTCAGTGTCATGTATTGTGCTGCCGAGAAGCTAGATAGATCCTGTACATGTTCCTAATTCGTCACAGAGCAACAAAAAAACACTCAAGAACCACGTACACAAACACACACACAATTATACTCAAAGCTACAGTAAAAAAGTAATTTATATTTTATTCTAGCTTCTAGAATGGTTAAACAATGAAATTGTGACCAGGAATTTAAACATAGCTTATAAGTAAGCTAGATGTCTTTAAGCCCACCAAACTAAAATGAAAAACCCAATATTTCTGATAAGTGGTTTACAGCTAGAATTGTCAGGCAATGGTGCACCTATGGGTATCTGAGTCTATGGCCTTATCTGCCCTAGTGTAGCTGGCTGCCAATGGGCTCATCACCACAGCTCCCTGAGGACTCTTTAGGCATTTTAGCTGCTGGGTGGTTCTCCTGGGGCTCTCCTCTGCTACTCTTTGGACCAACGCAGTTCTGTGTTTGTGTTGGTCCAGCTGGGGCTCCTTTTGATAACTGTGGCTCTGCTCTCCTTCTGGTCTGCATCGAGTCTTGGAGGGCAAATTCATGGCTCCTCACACCAGCTATTGAACAATCATATGGATTAACCTTATATACACCAGCATGCTCATAAACAGGTATTTTGACTGAGGTATTTACAGATGCACTCTTGGGATGAGGTTGCCACTAAGACATCTTGTTATAATCAGTATAATGTGCTTTTAGTGGCCTAATGTTGTTGTTTTTACAGTGGGAGAACAATAAGTAAAAGTTTATTTTGGACGGGCCCAGTTGTTGTTGTTTTTTTACCCCATAGCGTTTTTACCTCCCAGTGGCAGTGTGTTACATATTCCGGGTCAAAACAGCCCTTCTTGACACTCTATGTACATATTTATATCGTACATCATTTAAAAAGGGACTGACTGAGGTAGATTCTGGAGTTTTCCTGAACGATGGCTCTGTTCTAAATCAGAGGTCAGGATGTTTGTTTATGTTCTCAAAAGAACCGCGATTGAGCTACTGTCACGACCCTGCTGTGTATCAGCTTGTGTATATGAGTGAGCAATCTTCCTTTGTAGAAGATCATTGTCGTTCAGCCGGAGCTGTGGTTAAGTCGCACTGATTCAGTGGACATGAGCAGACGTCGCCAAACAATGGGCTCTGTAAAAATAAGAAGAGTTCGCAAACTAGTTAATAACAGCAGAAAACACAACAGCAAGCCCTCCTTCTTCCCTGTCGGTTCTCTTTCTACAGTCCTGACACACTCAGAAAGAAAAAGTATGTCAAGTCCAACTCACCATTCTTAGCTGCGTCTATACATCCACAGAGCCATCATAACAATCAAAAACAATCATTATATGTCCAATAAATATACTCCAATAAAGTACTTAGTCTGCAAGTCTTCCTCAATCCAGCTAACCGCCAAAAACCATTGCAAATTCCTTTCTGGTGTGCATGTCTCTGAATGTTTACATCATAACTACCAGTTAGCATGCTCTTAATAGTGCGCTTCTTCTTCTTGACAATTATTCACGGCTGGCAAACAACGAATTGATGTGTTACTGCCGCCAACTGGTAAGAAGTGTGGACCAGAATGTCACTTAAGGTTCATATTCTATTATTCAACTGTGTGAGAAAGTTATTCATTTTGCCACACTTTCTAAACAAAGTACAACATAGTGGAAGCAATGGAGCTTTGTTTGAGAAGAGAGTCTGAGTTTTGACAAGTTATTTTTAGATTTGTATGCATTTTTTATGCATATTTTTAAACGTTAAACCCTTCAGAGGGCACATTTTCTATAACCATATTGGAACTTATTGACCTCTAAATAGAAGAACATGTGCAAAATACTATTTTATATATATATATATATATATATATATATATTACTGTCAAATGTGGAGTGGGTAAAGGTAACACTTCATGCTTTAATCCAACAGTGTGTTTTAGTCCACCAATCGAATACAAAGCCATTTTAAAAGCATGGATATTTAGAAAATAAACAGGCTTATATAAATTGCAATATTTGCCCCTGTTTTCAAGACCATATTTCTGATAATATCAACTGAAAATAGTACTTAGACTAGTTCTGTCTGGAATAAGCTTTCCTTCCAAAAGACAGCAGCCATGCCTCTACTCAAAATGGTTAAAAAAACGTTTTAGCTTCAATGTCTTTTTGAAAGATTTGGGTCAATATTTGAAGGATTTTTTTTTTAAATATAAGCAAATAAATAAATTGTTATGTAATCTTTCAAATGAAATACTCAGGTTGTATATACTTCAAAATAAACAATGACCAAAATCTTAGAAACAAATCAACAATTCATTATAATATATTAAATGTAATATATAATATTGTGTTTAAAACAAGTCCAGAAGCTTGATTGCAGGTTTACATGAACATCTATTGAAAAAACGATATTTTTTAAAGAATACTAAAGATTTGAACATTTATGCTCTCCTTTCCACAAACCTTACACATAAAATAAAACAAGCTCTGTGGAGGGGTGATTTTTAAATAATTTCAATTTTGTTGCATAATTATTTCATACATCAGACAAACAGAACTCAGTATTTAGTAGAGACACCTTTGTTTGCAATTACAAAGATCAGACATTTTCTGTGGTTCTTCACCAGGTTAGCACACACTACAGCAGGGATTTAGGCCCACTCCTCATTACAGATTTTGAGTGTTCAGTTTTAGGGCTGTCGCTGAGCAACATAGACTTTCAGCTCTCCCTAAGGATTTTCTATTGGACTCAGGTCTGGAGACTGGCTAGGTAACTCGGGACCTTGAGATGCTTCCTATGGAACCACTCCTTAGTTGCCCTGACTGTGTGTTTCAGGTTGTTGCCATGCTGGAAGCACCAGCCACGACCCATCTTCAATGCTCTTACTGAGGGAAGGAGATTGTTGGTCAAGATCTCATGATACATAGTCCTATCCATGCTCCCCTCAATATGGTGCAGTCATCTGTCCCCTTCACAGAAAAGTTTCCCCAAAGAATGAGGTTTCCACCACCATGCTTTACAGTTGGGATGGTGTTCTTTGGGTTGTACTCATCCTTCTTCTTTCTCCAAACACGCCGAGTGGAGTTTAGACCAAAAAGCTCCACTTTTGTCTCATTAGACCACATGACCTTCTCCCATTCCTACTCTGGATCATCCAGATGGTCATTGACAAGCTTCATACGGGCCTTGACATGCACTGGCTTGAGCAGGTGGACCTTGCGTGCACTGCAGGATTTTAATCCATGATGGTTGAGTTTATTTTCTCTAACACCGTGGTCCCAGCTCTATTAAGGTCATTGACCAGGTCCCGCTGTGTAGTTCTGGGCTCAGCCCTACTGTTCTAATGATCATTGATGCCTCATGAGGAGAGATCTTGCATGGTGCTCCAGACCGAGGGAGATTGACCATTGCCTTGAACTTCTTCCATTTTCTAATTATTGCCAACAGTTGTTGCCTTCTCACCAAGCTGCTTGCCTATTGTCCTGTAGTCCATCCCAGCCTTGTGCAGCTCTACATTTTTATCACTGATGTCCTTCGACAGCTCTCTGGTCTTGGCCATTGTGGAGAGGTTGGAGTTTGTTTGAGTGTGTGGACAGGTGTCTTTTATACAGGTAGAGTTCAAACAGGTACTAATGAGGAGAGAACAGGACGGCTTCTTAAAGAAGAACTAACAGGTCTGTGGGAGCCTAAATTCTATTGGTTGATAGGTGATCAAATTTTTATGTCCTGCAATAAAATGGAAATTAATTACTTAAAAATTATCCAGTGATTTTCTGCATTTTTGTTTTAAATTATGTCCCTCGGTGTTGAAGAGTAAATTTTATACAAATCACAGACCTCTACATGCTTTCTAAGTGGGAAAACTTCAAAAATCATCATTGTATCAAATACTTGTTCTCCCCAACGCATATATATCTATTTGTTGGTTGTTGCTGTGGGGTGCTCAGTTACCATCAAATGTTTTGTATTCTTTTATCAATGTTTTAGTTTTTCCTGTCTGCTGTCCTGCAGTTGTGGAGTTCTTAATGGCACTGAGGTATTCATTCCAAGCGCCAAACTGCCAGACAGGACACGTATAAAAAAAAAAGGAACAGAATTTTGTTGATGCCAAGAAAAACTCTGTTGTTTCATGCAATATATATTTTGTAAAGATATATCATTTGTGTACATATACACTGTATATACATTTGATTTGTAAATATAAATTTCACAATGTGCAGATACCAATTAATTCAGACTTATGAACTCACGCGTCTGACAAGGTACATTGTAATTGTTTATTTCAATCTGGAAAAAGAACAAGTCAAATGTGTCACTGAATGCCCATATTAATTTAGAGACAAATGATGAGTGGATGTAAAGTATCCTCCAGCACTGTGAATATTTTTCATGTCTGCTATTTCTTACCCAGTGAATTATCATTTTTATGAGGAAACAATCAAGATGAGCATAGCACACATGATCTAATAAAATAATTAACATATTTTAAATTGTAAGTTTATTTCATTATGCTGGCGGCACCTAATATAACTAATGTGTGGCACCTGTCTCCCTAAAGCTACCCCAGTTTTTCAGTTGCCTGTTAATCTATTTATTCCTGAGGGTTGCAGTATTATAGACTGCAGAAATGAAGATGCAACTCGGGTAACTTGAACCATCTCGTTTCTCATTTGGAGGTGAATTAAGAAGCTTGGTGAGCAAATCATGCTGGATTTCCTCCATCTAAAGCCAAATTAAGGGGTGACAGTTAGAACTAAGTATATAAATACTAAGTAATAAAATATGATCTTTTTTATAAACACCACAAATCTTATTTTTTATGCATTTCTTAGCCTATATCTCGATCTCAGATTTGTCCTCATGTAAACACACTGCATTAGGATGTTTTCCCTATTTCATCATTGGAAAGAACTCTGTCTTTTGATCATCTCAGTGATTATGTCTTGTAATAACTTGTCATTATATTGTTCATTATTTAAGAAATTAATTCAGAATTATTCTAGATAATTGCTTTTAATCATTATTTAAATGCAAATTGAAAAGACTTCCTTTGATTGCATTTTGAATGATGCATTTGGTTCCTCTTTTCAAATATCTGAAAAAAGAAAAACTGAAACTAATAATGCAATAGTTCTGACTTTGTGTTCCTTCAAAGTAAGTCCAAACCTTTAATCTGAATAAGTGTTCTTAAATTGTGGAAAACACATTTTATGCAAAGAAAGAAAAAAAACACGTTAAAAGTGCATTTATTAGTCATTTTTGGCACTTCAGTTATTTTAACTGGTCACACATTTTGCATAAAACAAAAAGGAGCATCTCAAAAAATGAGTTATATCAAATTTACTGTCCAGCAGAAATTCATAATGTTATTGTCCTTGATAGAGCAGTTTAAAGCTGTAATTTTTGCATAAACGTTTAAGAAATGAATAAATTATTTTTTTACTGATGCAAAATTTGAATTTGGCAGAAGAAAAAAATAAAAGAATTGTTGCAAGTTCATCCATAAATGGATTTAACAAAATCGGTATACTGAAAATATGAGATGCTCACAATTTGTTTCCTTGGAACAACATTACAAAAAAAAGGATATATGCTTTACAATAAGAAGATGTACAATATATATATATATATATATATATATATATATATATATAACAGTACAGACCAAAGGTTTGGACACACTTTCTCATTCAATTAGTTTCCTTTCTTTTCATGACTACATTGTAGATTCTCAATTAAGGACATCAATTAAGGGTAACACTATGAATGAACACATATTGTATGGAATTACTGTATACAAAAAAGTGAAATAACTGAATACATGTTATATTTTAGATTCCTCAAAGTAACCACCCTTTGCTCTGATTACTGCTTTGCATTCTCTTGAGCTTCCAGAGGAAGTCACCCGAAATAGTTTTCTAACAGTCTTGAAGGAGTTCCCAGAGATGCTTAGTACTTGTTGGCCCTTTTGCCTTCACTCTGCGGTTCAGCTCACCCCAAATCATCTCGATTGGGGTCAGGTCCGGTGACTTTGGAGGACAGGTTATTTCACACTTTTTTGTAAAAGTACTACATAATTCCATATGTGTTAATTCATAGTTTTGATGCCTTCAGTGAGAATAGTCATGAAAATAAAGAAAACACACAGAATGAGAATGTGTGTCCAAACTTTCAGTCTATAAATGTATATATATATATACATGCAGCACCAAGATGTGACTAACACAAAGCAGCTTAGACAACAATGCTTTCTCTTTAGCAAGAAAAATGAGTGAAAGGTGTTGTTGAAAAATTAATCATTTTAAACATGCAGTAAGCCTTAATTCCTTAAAACTTGTAAAGAAATGCTTTCAAAAATTGCAGAAAATAATTCAAGGATTACAAAAATGAAGACAGTCTTCAACTTAAAGGTACACTGCCATGCAAAAGTACACATAGCACTCGACCGTCTCCATAATCTGTCATATTACAACCACAACTTCAGTGGATCTTGATGATTTTATGTAATAAACAGACACAAAGTAGTACACAATTGTGAGGTGAAAGGAAATGCAAATCTTAAAAGTGTAGTATGCATTTGTCACTTTTTATTCCCCAAATGCAATACATGACTTGTTGCAAATTGCAAATCTTTTAAGGGGTAACTGAATAAAGGGAGCTGAATAATTATGCAAGCTGCATAATGTCTCTTAAGAAACTGTGAAAATAATATTTTTAACAGTTATGCACTATTTTCTGTTGGTCTATGACAAAAACTGTTAACAAAATACACAGACATTTGTGTAATAGTAAAATAATAAAACGTGAACCAGTTTAAGGGTTTTGAATATTTTCATAAGGTGCTGAAACTGTTGACAAATTTTCAGTAATTCTATTGCTTTTTGGTTTTGTCACTAAATCCCCAGCTTTTAATGCAAGGTCTTAGACACTTTACTGGTAGATTTATTTCACCAGATGTAATCAGTTCTTGGTTGGTTACTATTTCACCTTGCTGCTTGTATTAATGAAGGTACCTGATTAGTCTTATATAATAAACCAATGCATTTGTAAGACTGGACACACATGTCTATTTTGCTGTCAACTCAAAAGGGAATTTTAAGGCTTCTTCTCAAGGTAATTTGAGGGAACCCATCCTTTCCTTGGCCTGCCATTGTCCAGAATCTTGCAATACCACCAGCCATTAGGGTTTCTTTCGAGAACCTCCAGACTTGTACCTTCAGGAAACCCCATAGTCTCCTCATCACCATGGTAATCTGCAATGGAGACATATACCTCCCTGAGGTTATTTTGGATGATGTTGGCCTTAAGTTTCACCGGGGACACGGGGAGGGCATTCTTCGGAGAGCTCAGGCCCAAAGACTCTGCGCTACCAGTGCCAGATCTGTTCCTGTTGTTTGATGGCAGACTACGAGGCACAGCACCAAAAGACGCATTGCGTCGCACTGTGGGGCTCACACGTGGGTTGTCTGTTGAATTAAGGGACTCATTTCTCCTGAGGGACACAGCAAGGTTGGGACCATCTTGGATTGGTGCTGAGATGAAGACAGACTGAGGTCTGACAACCTGCTGTTGTTTGGTGCCATTTTTCTTAAGTGAGCTGAAGAAGCTTGTAGGTTTACTGAGACCACCTGGAGGTTTGGAAGGAATAGGTGGTGTGACCTTCTTCAGATTCTGATTGATGTTGTTCAACACCCGCACCCTTTGTTCATTCTTTTCAAGACTGTTGGACTTGCTGAGGCATCCAGGTTTGGTTGGGGTACCATAGGATTCGTACTCTCCCATGTCATCTTGTTGTCTGGTAGGCTCCAAGAAGTATGTTGGAGCCCAACCCTCTGCATCTCCCCAACGGACATACCACCAGCCACTTTCTTGTTTCTCAAGGACTTCCACTACCACCCCAGAGGGGAAGCTGAGTTCAGAGTCTTGAACTTTCTCGTACGGATCAGTTGTGCGATACAGGTTGTATCCTTCCATGTCATACTCACCCCGGCTGCCTTTGGAGTAGATGGATGAGAGATCGGAAGTACTCTGAGATGAAAAGGAATCTTCTGAGGAAATGACTGAAGCAGTCTCAGAATCTTCACCTTTACGTTTGGTGCCATTCTTGAGCTGGCCTATTGGCCGCAGCTGTCTTCTTAAGGTACTGATGTCCATTTTCTCTGCACTAGATGCTTTGGCTAGCTGTGGCTTAGGTCTCACCATAGGCCTTAGCTTAGAGGAAGGCTTGTTGAAGAATGTTATCTTGCTCTCTTCATTTTCTTTCTTTGGTCTAGACAGATCTGGGGTTGACTCAGAGGAAGCATATTTGGGACTGGATGCTTCCTCAGATTTGGCTGAAAGTGGGCTCCCATTCAAGTCGATCTTAAGTCTGTTACCAGATGGTCTCCGTCCACCTGATGCCTCATTAGCAGTCTTGACATTTTCTGACAAAACACTTGTCTTGGATGAGTTTGAATCTCTGCTGCACTGTCTCTCTGGGGTCTCCCTGAAGGGCAAGAAGCCATCATTCTCATAGATACACTCTTCCTCTCCCTCAGCTTCCCCTTCTGCTTCTTGGCTATCCTCAAATGATTCACCCAACTTAAAGGAGGCACTGTGGAGTGATGAAGCAGGAGAAGGCTTGGAAGACAAATGAGATCCCTTCTCAGAGGACGTTTCTTCATTCTTAAAATCCACCAGGGAGCTTTCCCCCCTCAGAAACTCAAACTCAGATTCTAGGTCCAGATCTCCAATGGCAGGCACATCATATTCTGGCTCTTCAAAAACCGGCCTCCCGGGAGATACAGGAGACTCTGGGACCTCTGATCCTGGACCGCTGGGAGGTGCTGTCTCCACTGAATCCTGTTTTTTAACAGGTGGAGCCGGAGGGGGTACTTTTGGGCGGCACAGAGTGCTTGTTCTCCGATTCAAGTTGGGCTTTTTACGTTTGTCAATGTAGGAACATGGAGCCCAGCCCTCCTTCTCCCCAATCTGAACGTACCACCATCCACCAGCATTCTTCTCAATCACCTAAAGAATACAGATAAAATAGTTGGCTCTTTTAAAAGACTAATCTTGATCCAGAAGAGATGCTGAGAGGACACATGCATTTATCAGGGTTAAATTTATGAGCATATTGTTTCATAGATTTAACTTGAAAGATTGCTTACCTCTGCTTTCTGCCCTCCATTAAAACTGATGCCATCGGATATGCCAGACTGGAAATCTGCAATGGTGTAATACTCAGCTTCAACTGCAGGCGGCTCTGGAGGGGAGGGCAACTGAAATCCCTAAAGGATGAAAATAGACTTTTAAACCTATTCAACATCAGTAAAAAGCTTACTACATGCAAACTATTTTTTAAGTCCATTTAGAGAGTAATTTTACTCAAAACTCAAAAAACTTTAGACAGTGAAATAGTTTTTATATTTTTACTTGTTCTATTTTTATCATTTCTAAATTTCTCTGCCCTACCATTTTGGGTTGCTTTATTAGATGACTTTTGATCTAAAATATAATTTGCCTTTTATCAATTCCGTGAATATAAAGTGTTACGAAAAAGTATTTGCTCCGTGATAGAGTTTTTAGGCTTTCGCTTTTTTTTTTTTTAACCAAATATAGTACATATATATCTGTTTTTAAATGAATAATTTATTTATTAAAGGAAAACATTTCTTTAAAGAAATGGACCTGGTCCCTTCATACTCCCCAAACCTCACTTTCTATATAATAAATGAATCATGATATCCATATTTATTTGAAAGCTGAGTACACTAATCACATCCAGGTTGGATTAGTGACGGACCTGTAGTACACTTAAATAGAACCTGTCTAATAACATAAAGTAGGACAATGATCTAAAGAACCGCTCCAGCAGTTCAACCTCTGAATGCTAAAAAAAAACTTAAATGAAGATCTTTGAGTGGCATGGTCAAAGTCCACTCCTAAGTCTGCATGCTCAAAGATTTCACCAATGTGAAAACAATGCTGAAAAAAAGACAACAATTCCTCTACAAGGATAAAAAAGACAGACGATCAGTTATCAAAAATACTTAAAGGTGGCTGTCACTGCCAAGCATGATACAACCCCTTATTAAGTTTAGGGAGCAATTACTTTTTCTCAAAGAGCCATCTTGGTTTGGTTAGCTTCTTTTGCTTAAAAAATCAAATATTTTTTTGGAAACTACATTTTGTCTTTACCCAGTCTTTGTCTGACATTAAATGTGGTTTGAACAGTTGAAAATGACAATGTACCCAGACGTTAATTCACTTTGGTAAATAGCTATGGAATTAAAATGGCCAGCATTTTTGCTTCTGAGATCAATATTTGAAGTCAATTTTGCCTGTTTCTTCTTTCCCGTTTAATCAAAGTAAACTACAGAGGGCGGGTTTTATTCCTGCTACCACCCACTACATGCCATTGTGTCCCTGGGCAAGACCCTTTACTTACCTTGCCTTCTGGTGGTGGTCACAGGGCTAAATGGTGCCAGTGTTTGGCAGACTAGCTTCAGTCAATGTGTCCCAGGACAGGTGTGGCTACAATGTAGCTTGCCCTTACTAGTGTGTTAATTTGTGCGGGGGAATGGTGAATGACTGAATGTATATTGTGAAGCACTTTGGGGTCTTCTGGACAAGATAAAGCAATATTCAAGTACAGGTCATTTACCATAAACTACAAAAGAATATTCAAATGCCCAACCACCAGCTGAACTGAATCTAAACTGTAGCTAATAAAACAACAACTAACAAAGTGAAGGGAGGCAGTGTTATCCTTACCAGAGTTGCATCTCTCCGAGGGGGAGGTTTTTGCCTGAGGACAGGAGAACCTGTGAAAACAGAAATTAGAAACAAGGCAGGCATGTTGTTACTATAATGATCCATTTTATAAATGATCATCAGTAGAGAGTCGACATTAAATGCATAGATACTAAATCACATTGTAAAAATGATTTATATACTTTTCCTTGATTTAAAAAGACATTATTTATCACGAGAGAGAGAGAGAGAGAGAGAGAGAGAGAGAGAGAGAGAGAGAGAGAGAGAGAGAGAGAGAGAGAGATAGCTTCTTGTTAGTCAAGAGACTGAAGAAAAAAAATTACTGTGACTGACCGATTTCAACCCGATGCGGGGCTATCCGGGCTACAGCCGGTGAGGCAGGTTCTTTTTTGCTTTTTCCCTCCTGTGGAGCATTAACTGGGCTGGATTCAGTGCAGGGGATCGGCAAGCTGATCTCCTTCCTGGAAACCTGGGGACTCTCAGGGACTTCTTCAGTCTGCACATTCTTCTCGCTTAAGGCCTTCTTGTTAAGCAAGTTGCTTATCTCCATGATATTCCCAATGATCTCAACTGGGCCTGTTACGGTCTTCTTACGGGGAGACAAATCATCCTTCACTTTCTTGAGGTAGGAAGCTGGAGCCCAGCCCTCTTTATCTTGGTATCTGTGAGAGAAGAGACAACCGTAAAATTGGCCTTTTTTTTACATGAAGGCCGACAAAATGTCCACAGCAAGAGAGCAGAGGCGTACCTGATAAACCACCAGCCTTCAAGGTTCTTCTGAATGACCTCAACAATGACTCCTTTCTCAAAAGCAATTTCATCTTTACCCTCACTTGAGTAAGGCTGCACTGTGATGTACTTCTCTTCTGTCAGAAAGGGGAATGACAAAAAAACAGCTAAGATCTGAAAGACGTTATAAATCTGAAAACAAATCTGGAAAAAAAAGTATAAATTGCCAAGAAAGAGGAAATAAAAAGAAGAGTTTTCCTGAAATGCTGGCACCAGTTTTGCAGAACCAAACAGAAGATGTGGATGAAGAAATACATCTTTCTTAGCCTGGTTATAACTGTTGTAAAATGTATCAGCTGATAATTACTAAGATGTGCCTAGTGCATGTGTTTAAATGCTCTCTACTATGCATGTGTTTAAATGCTCTCTACTATTATATATTTTAATAAAGCCAAACTTGAACATGCAGTAACAAAAACCCCACAAAGTACAAGTTGCTATAAATGTATGCCTTTAAGAAACATTTTTGCCATTGTAGCAGTTAAAAAAAAGTTATCTGGCCTTACACAGATGGTGTGCGCTGTGGTGATAAAGTAATTGTTTAGCAAGAGTTTACATAACCATGTAAAAGAACTAATAGGTACAACACGATGCATGAGGACTGTAAACATCGTACAGTGAGCACTAGTCTGATACTTAGCAACCTTACAGAGATTTAAGGCACCATAGGGGTGATAGAATAACATATTTATCCCTTTTTAAAGGTCTGTTGATTTCTTATCAATCCTTAACCCAACAACAACAACAACAAAACTGCTCAGTGGAAGGAATAAAGAGAATTGGTTAAAATCTGGACATGTTTTGACAAGGAAGAAAACAATATAGGGTCATTTTTGTTATTGTTATTCCGTCAGAGGAAGATGGACATATATACTGTGCGTGGGGAGGAAAAATTTGGGATAAAAAAATGTTCACTGCTTAGCTAACTCTTGAATTAATAAATACTGTATGATAGAAAGATTCAGTGTCCACAACCCCCCTACAGCCGAAAAAAAATATGTACGCTGACGATACGGTGTCATTTTAATTTCCCTTTTTGTCCCCTAATCTACTACTCAAAACCCGCTATCATTTACAATGTCTCACAAGTATTCATACATTTTGTCACATTATAACCAGAAACTTCAATGCATTTTATTGGGAGGCCATGGACCAAAATTATTGTAAATGGTTTCCTACTTTTTTTTTTATAAAATAAAATTTGAAAAAGTGTGGTTCATATTTGTATTCAGCCCCCGATTATTGTGACATCAATGCCATTGCAACCATTTTCATCAGATTATGCATCAGACTAATGCAAGGGAAGAAAAAATACCCTGCCAAGTAAAATTCCTGGGCTCTCATTTATCAAATGTTTGTAGAAGTTGTCCAATATTCTATCCAATGACTGAAATTTAGAACATTCGTATGAACGTTTTATGAAATGTACGCATGTTCATTACCAATCATCTGTTGATAATTCCCATATGTGCATACCTAGATGCTCATCTCCATTAAGAGTCATTTGCGTACAGCCCTCAATTAACCATATTTGGTAACACAACATCCTCTGTCACATGCATTAAGTCCTTCAATTAAGTCCTTAAAATAATGACCAAACGAGCGAAAAAGGAATTTGATTGCACCGAGATTGAGGTGAAACGTAGGTGGCAAAATAAAAAAGTAATCACGATGGACAGACTTTTAAAATGTGTCATAATTAATACAAATTCATTTCAACACCGATAGTTTTTGCCCTCTATCAGCAGTTTCTCTGCTTCATCTAAACCCCTACCCCCACCCCCCAGCACACGGCCGTTATATTTCTGCTGCAGATCAGACATAAAACATGTGGCAGAGAATCATTTCATTGTCAACTTTGAAGAAATTGAACAAGTTAAATTAGGACTGAACATTGCTATTTGGTTCTATCAGCTCAGGGGGAACCAATAACAAACAATTACACCACCTGAGAGAAAGTAAATGTGATTGGGACAGTGGAGATGTCCCTGTTGGAAATAAAGGAAAAAATGGTTTGATATCAAACTTAATACAATAAAATGTCCCTCAGCACACAACTGGGCCAGATCTCCTACTGAGGGTGCTCCGATCATCACATTAGACACAATTCGTAATTCGCACGAAATATGCACAGTTGATAAACAAGAGCCCAGGCCTAAATCATTTGAGGATATGTCGCTGAACAGAAATAGCCATCTCATTTTCCAGATATGTATCTATAAGAAACTTTAAAACCATGTATCATTTCTTTACAATTATGCCTCACTTTGTGATTTTCTATCACCAATAAATAAATAAATACATTGAGGTTTTGGTTGTGATGTGTAAAAAGTTCAAAAAGTATGAATACTTAAGAAATCCACAGCTATCACATTAATACTATATTAAGTGTTAATTTGAGGGTACTGAACTAGAACGCACAAAGCACAGGGGCAAAAATCCCAGTGTTTATGGCCTTGGGACAGGGATCATCTCCTTACTCTGCACATAATTGCAAGCAAAGGCATCATGCTGATTTCTGCATTCCCATGAGGCAAAGGGGCAGGTTAATGTCATTGTTTCCTGTTATTATAGCAGTTCCTGTCTAAACAGATGGTAATGTTTAAAGAGGGAGAAGAGCTGATAAAAAGTAATTTTCTGTGCAACAAATAGCACAAATCAACTAAAATTTCACAATATTTTTTTTAATTGTTGCTGAATGAAAAAGCAAATCTAGTCATCTAAACAAAATTAATGGTCACATAATGATTTCATAAGCAATATTCCTCTTACGTTTAGGACTTTAACCACAGTGTGTTACATCTGATGTTTTTTTCCTCAGGAAAAGCATGAAGGGAAATTCTGAATCAGATGTCATCTTAACCGCAACATGCACCGCCTGCAACAGGGTTATAAATAATTCTCACAGAGTCAGCAAAAAAGTATTTTTTTAGTCAATAGATCAACATAGTGAACATCTTTTTCTACAATCCCAAGAGGAGCATGCACTGCCAAGAGTGAAACTTGGCCTTCCCTCTCTTCTTTTTTCACAATCAAAAGACTGCTAATAACTAAGACAGGTATTAATGAGGTTCTTTGTTTATCAATAAATACTGGTAAATATCCCAACCACAGCAGAATAATAGCCTGTTCCAGCTAAAGTCCATACTCATCACTAATCTACATATTCTTCATTTCCTCATAAAAACTAAAATACAGCCCTAAAATGCAGCCTCAGGCATTCCACGGTCTATTGTATAACTACTTTCAGATGAGAGGGTGATACTTTTCTGCAGCTCTCAGATGACTAGTTTTGGCTCACATACTACAATGAAACCACATACAAAAAAGTAGTTTTGTAAAATGTTTTCAGAATAGTATTAATAATTGGTGCATGTTAAGATGCTTATTGAACATTTACTATGCTGGTCCTTTTTACATAAACGTCAGTTAGTGGTTAGCTTTTGTGGATGGTGCCATATGAGGAATGGGTTTTGCTGCAAGACAGCACAAGTTTCAAAACAGAACAAATATGCACATGTTGAGACAGCAGCAAGCTAAGTCATGTGATGAGAGACAGTAAATTGAATGTTGTGAAGAGAAGAACAATTCAACAAAAGGGAAAGAGGGAGGGAGGCGATGGGTCATTTATCTTAGTTCACCTCGGCTCTGCTGCCGACTGATGACACCCCCCAGCGTCCATCTCCGGTCCAGTCTCTTCAGATGAGCCTTATGTCGCTTAGTAACTGATACACGAACAGGGTGACCAGACAATGGCAAACAAACATGGAGACATGAAGAGCAGGCATAAACAATTCACAAACAAGCACCACACAAATGGAATGGGCCGAATCAGAGGTGGCCCGTTATTAGCTACATAGAAGACATAAAAACAAGACCTTAGCACAAAACATGATAGACAGTTAGAAGTGCGTGGATGGTTAGATGTATGTATGCGTCGATGAAAGGTTGGTTAGGGAGGAAGTGTTAAAAATGAGACATCTTCCCTCCAGTCTGTAATTTGGATGTTGCTAGCATGGTTTTCTCATCCTGTTGTGTTCGCGCATCTGGTGCACACATTGCTGATGGAAGAATGCAGTTTAATTAAGGTTAATTAAGGGAGCTAACTTAGAGCAGGCTTTTTATATGTTGACAAAACGGGAGAAACTCGAATGATCTCCGCTACCTGGGTCACATAATAAACTGACAAAAAATAATAATAATTTTGGGAAATTTTTACTATAGGAAAAAAAAAATTTAAATAAAAGTTTAATGTAAATAATGCCTATAATGTGACAAAAAATATTCCATATGTAAATACAACAAAGTTTGAAAAAAACAATCAACCAGTCAGGGTCAGATGGACAAAAAATGTCCACTCTGGGTCCAGAATTTTGCAGATCATTTCTCACAGGTATCAGTATCTTCTTCACTAAGCAAATAACATCAATAATATGCAGGAACAAGCACATGCATATATTCAGTCGATGTGGGCAATTTTAAAGGTTTGTTTCATACAAGAGTCTTATTTACAATCCAAAAATGATCTTTCATTTGGTAGACATAAAAGACACAAAGATGGGGAAAAATATTATCCATCTTTGAAGAGGAATCCTTGACCATTCCTTCTTGTCCAATCTCTTTAGATTGTCCAGTGTCTTGAGATCTACTTTTTGGTACACATACCACTAATGCCTGTTGGTGCATACATAACAAAGAGCAAGGCTCATGAAAGCCTTTTGCTGCCATCTAATGGTCTGAATTGTGCCAAATTATTCCTTGTTTAGTTCATCACTTTTCCTACATATATAATATATAACATATAATAAAATGCTGCCTAATCCATTAGTAAATCAGACAGTTTCTGAACAGGTAAACGACATTTTAAAGCCATTACAGGAATTACATTTGTCATACTTGGCCACTTTTGTCATACTTGGCCATTAAAGCTGATTCTGATTCTGATTCTGAAACCCATATAGTTAAAATCACAAACTCTGTTTTATTATATTATATACCAGTCTGTTTCTCCCAATACTATCCACTTGTTGCCTGGCAACAACTCAGAGGACAGAAATAGTTTGGCACATAATACCCCATCATTTGCCAAGTTGTCTTCTTACATTTCAGTTTTATAAGGCAAAATTTGAGAAATGTAAAATTCTTGCAGATTTCTTTGGCATACCAATGCCAACTGTTTGTTGTATTCCAGTCTTTCTTTGAGCTGTTGCTCAAACTAGTGTCACACTTATCATGGCAACATTATGTCTCTGTCAAGAGGGAAGCAGCTCTATTGTTCAAGAGCTACAGTATGCAAATAGTTTGAAAACAAAACACAAGCAGGATGAGAAGACACTGAGTGTGCTGTGAGATGTTCTCCATTACATATTTCTTCTGTTTCTGATTATTTTGTCGCATTCAGATGTTTCAGATCATCAAACAAATTTTGACAAATATAACCAGAATAAATACAAAACAGTTTTGAAATTAAGATTTCATTTTTAAGTAAAACTAACAAAAAAGTATCCAAACCCAAAAGTAATTGTTCTCTTAACCTAGGAACTTATTGTACCATGCTTAAGGGTACCAGCTGCCAGCAAACTTTTTTGGCGGACTGGCAATAAGTCTTTTACATCACTGTGGAGGAATTTTGGCTCACTCTTCTTTGAAGAAATGTTTAATTCTGGAACGTTAACACCATGCTACCGCATCCCAATCAAATTTGTTTAAGTTTTGAAAACTGGCCTAGTCAAATCCAATTTTGTTTATTTATTTTTTTATAATTCAGAGCTGGCTTTTAATAAAGCATTACTTCATATTTTTTTATTAAAGAGCAGAACTCTTTTTCCTATTAATGACGATAAAATATTCCTTTATTGTCAGAACAAATTTGAAATTGATCATGCATCTCAGCAGAATTGCAGTAGGTTGTCAAAGTCTTGCAACAACAAAGGAGCCCCAGTCCATCATACTCCCACAAACATCAGACTAAACACAGTTTGTTTCTAATGATGTGTTGCCTTTAGAAATCTGTCTAGCCTGCTTCATGCTATTAGACAGATTGTATTTAATTGGCTAAAGTCAAATAAAAAGGAACCTCAGCTTTGAAAAAAGAAGGGGTTGTTCACATTTTCCCGTAGGATGAGATTGGTTTGGGTATGTTTATTTCCCTAATTAAATGAAATCATAATTTAAATCGTATTTACTGAGTCAGGACACCCTTGTCTGATAATAAAGTGTATTTTATGGACTGAAACATTTAAGTGTGTCAGAAAAGCAAAAAGAGATCAGATTTTAAGGGGGAATACTTTTCACAGCACTATCCATTTTATTCCCTTTTTTGAATCACCATTTCTAATTTCTGCTTTGCAAAAGTCTTTTTTTTCTTGAGACAAGTGAACTACACACACGGGTGAAGTACGAATTAAGAAGATCTTTATGAGATTCATGCCATTCCCATGACTGAGTAGATGCCTGAACACTAATAATACTGACAGATTGATTGCCCCCCACCCCCTACAGGCAGACAACTCAAAGAGCAAACGTCAGCTATCTACAACTGAACAGAGAGTTGTACATGGTTAAGCATTTGTAGTCAATATAATTCCTTTTATTAAAAAATATACTCAGTAGGTGTAGGAACCATCACATTATTGACCACAATACCTAATTGATTGTCTTACTCCATCCAGTCTTTTCTAAATAAAAAATATTTAAGCTGTCCCACTTAAAAAGATGAGAGGTCTGTAATTTTCATCATAGTGTGTTACTATTAGTAACCTTCGTTGCAGTGGTCCCAGTTCTCTTCAGGTAATCGACCAGTTTGCTCCATGTAGTTCTGGGTAGTTTATTCATCTTTCTCAAGATCATGTGTACCCCATGAGGTGAGTTCTTGCATGCAGCCCAAGAAGGCTGTCAGTGATCCATTTTTTAATAATTTCTCCAAAGGTTGATGATCTAATCAAGCTGTTTGCTGATGGTAGATTAGTTCATCCCAGCATTTTGCACAGATACAATCCCTGGTCTTAGTCATTGTGGAAGCTGGAGTCTCACTGTCTGAAGGTGTGACCAGTTGTCTTTTTTACAGATGAGTTCAAAGATTGGAGGATAGAAGAGCTTTTTAAAGAAGTAACAGGTCTGTGAGGGCCAGAATTCATGTTTGTTTGTAGGAGCTAAATATATATTTTCAGCACTATGATACAGATATATTTTAAAAAATCATATGTGATTTCTTTGATTTTTTTGTTGTTACATTCTGTCTCCCACAGATGAAGTGTAACTATGATGAAAATTACAGACCTCTCTCCTCCTTTTAAGTGGTACAACTTGTTCAGTGGTTGGCTGCCAAATACTTTTTTGCCCCACTGTACTTTGCCTTCACTGATTGAACTATTTGGGGTTAAGTTAAAATTCTCTCAATTTTTAGCTGTAAGAATCAGACTTAATGAAGGCCTGTCGGTGGATCCGACCAGGAAATGAGGCTAACTGGATCCTGAGTCTAGTGGTAGACGTAGGCCCGTTTCTCTGATGAAAGCAAATCTCTATAAAGTTTGTTTGCTATTAAGGTCTTGGATGTTCTTTCAAGCTTCAGTAAACTCACGAACCCTAACATCAACACTCAGCATCAATTTGCAATGATAAGCAGACAATGCATAAAACAGTGTTAAGTCACATCAGAGCTGTTTTTTCTTTTTTTAACCACAGCCATAATTCAAACAATATGACTTATGAAACAGTATTTGTCTTGCTTTGCTTCTGATGAAAATCCATGCCTCTTTCATGAGTTAACTCCAAGGTGGTCATAGCTCTTAATACTGCACTGTATCTCTGCTGCCTACCGCATTACTTTACAGTACATCACTTCAGACACTGTGGTTTGGTCCCTGCTGGCACCCCTTGGTGTTTACCCAGGTTTGAATCTAAACTCTGTTACAGTGAAGCTGTAAAGGCAGTCAGACAGAGAGAGGTTTTCAGAGCTGCAGGACCTCAGCTGTTAGCGTGGACTGGCTCTGGCCTGAGTTTTCCCCACTTTGTTGCAGATGAAAGACTGAGGTATGTGTGTGGGTGCAGTGCTTTGGAAAAGTATTCACACCTCTGGAACTTTTTTCACATTTTGTCATTTTACTAGTAAAAACTTAACTGGAATTTTTATGTGTCAGACCCATGTAACTGTAAAGTGAAGGGAAAATCAAACATATTGTGTCAAATAAAAAAAAATACAATCGGAATTGTGTAGTATGCATATGTGTTTGTGGAGCCACCTTTAGTTAGAGTTACAGCTTTAAGACTTTTGGCTTTGGATTACTACATACTTTTTTGCTGCAATTTTTTGTTGCTGAACCTCTGTCAGTTTGCCATGTGAACATCTCTGAACAGCAACTTTTAAGCCTTGTCACAGATTCTCTATTGGATTCAGGCATGGAGTTGGACTAGACCATTCTAACACATAAATATACTTTGATCTAAACTATTCCACAGTTCACAATCCTCTATATTAGATAGATTTCATCCATCCATCCATTTTCTGAACCGCTTAGTCCTTCAGGGGTCGCGGGGGGGCTGGTGCCTATCTCCAGCTGTCAACGGACGAGAGGTAGATAGATTTCATTCATCTTTAATTCTTAATCAAGCACTACTTATTGTATTAGGGTTTTTTTTACTTCATTTGATCTATTATAATTATATGCATTTCTAGTTGTTTACCGTCTGTCTTTCTACCTCTGTAAAGCATTTTGTGATTCACCAGACTCAATGAAAAGACATATAAATCAAATATGATTGATTGAGTGATTGATCCCATGGTAGGTTAAAGAGTTCTTTTAAAGTTGTTGGCCTGCTGGAAGCTTGGTCCTATTCTTTTTTCAGTCTCTAACCACTTTCTTCCTGGATTGCCCCATATTCACCTCCATCCATCTGTAATTGACACCGACTGGTTTTCCTGTCCCTGCTGCACAAATCCATGATGCTGCCAACACCCTGTTTCACCATGAGGTGTGCTCAGTGCTAGTCTTGCACCACTTATAGCAGTGGCAAAAGTTAAATAATTTAAGGTAAATAAATACTTTTCCAAAGCGTTGTTGTACAGCTAAGTAACAAAATATTTGAGGTTGTGTTTTAGTGTTTAGGTGTGTGGCGACAGGATTCTTTGCAGTGACTTACCTTCTCCTGCTTTGGAGGCACCCAGCTCCAAGTCATCCCGTGTCCCATTGTGGGAGTTTAGATAGGTAGCTGGGACCCAACCCTGCTCCTCTGCAGTGCTCACAAACCACCAACCTGTTAAAAGAAAAAAGAAGGTGAAAACCAACAGGAACTGCAGCATCCATGACATATTACATATCAAAATGGTGTAACAGGTGATAACAGGAAAGGCAATAAATAGGTATTCTTACTGTTTAAAAAAAAAAACAAGCTGCACTTTAATTCTTGCTAACACTTACACTTATTGGTTTATGTTGATTTTAATCAGTGAGCTCTAATTTAATGTATTTTTCAAATTGCAAAAAACTTTAAATGAAATTAGCATTAGAAAATGATCTTGCCCACTTGGTGACCATTTTCACTGCCAAGAGCATCAGAGCAAACTGCCAGACTATGATTTGACTCATGTCAAAGTTTTCTTTAAATCTGCATTTCATCACGACACTGGGCAGGATGAAATGCTGAAATATTTTTTTGCCAGCCAAATTCTCCATTTACAGAGAAAGTGATGACATGATTTAATTACACTATGTATGATGACAACTTTCTGTTGACAGCCATTAAGGAGGGCATAGTGATTCATTTTATAGTCAGATTTTAAAGCAATGAATCAGTGAGTGAGCATTAAATTATAATATGTGCTCATCATTTCTGAGACTTTTCTGCCAAATAAGCAATTCCTGTTAATACCCTCCTCCAAAGTAGGGCACACTCTTTGAGGCTTTGCCTAGCACCAGCAACATGAATAGTCATCAATGTGGTAATCTTTCTTCATGAGTCAAAAACATTTGTAATATTAGAAGGGGTGCATCATCTAAGACAAAACGTAAAACAAAAAACTGGACAGAATAAGAAAAATAAATACAAAATTAGTAGTCTTTGTTCTTAAAAAATGTATGTTACATTTGTAAAAAAAAAAAAAAAAAGTCATCCCCACAGTTATTTTGATGTGGTTTTCTCAAAATGAAGATACAATTGAAAACAAATAATTACATACATGCTAAAACAACTAAAACAACCTTTTTACCATCTTATTATGGACCATTCCTATTTTAGATCAATTAGTGTTATAATAATTTCTACTCCAAAGAATTTTGAGAGAAGCTTTTTAAACGATTTTTTTCTATTTATTTCTTCAAATTATTGAGTTTGCACATATTTCCAAATTATTTTGTAGAATCGCCTTTTAAACTGCATGACTTTGGTCAAACATTCTTTAGCAAACTTCTCACACTGGTTTGCTACAACTTTGGTCCATTCCTTTCACCAGATCTTGTGGGGTCAATACGCAAATCTTACGACAATGTTTTTCTAACCTACACAAGGCAACTTCTGACACCTGGAAAGTTTACCCAAGCACGAACCATACTTGTGAATTCTCACTAACCTAAAATAGGAGTGATTTGATTTAATACCCAATATATAGAACAAAGGTCCATGCCTTTTTATACAGTGGATGTAACAATGGAGTTTCAAATTTAGCTTGATGTAAAAAGAATGCTTCATTGTTTTTTGGCCTAACATAATTGTAGATCAGAATGTATCAGTGTGCTTTGGATTAACAAACAGTTTCTCCATCGCTGTATTGTTTTTTAATGCACAAGTGACAGGAAATAGTCATAGTGCATTTTACTTCTCCTTCATGCTATTACTTGCTTTATACTAATGATTAACAAATCCATTGTCATAACTTACTTAACTTTACTGATTTTTGTTTAGCCATCTTTTGATATAATGGGGAACAAAAAGTTGTTGGACATCTCAGTGAGTGATTTTTATCTTTGAAAAATAACGTTTTAAATTCATAATGCCAAATTGACTTTAAATAACGTTGGATGATTTTTTTTTTTTACCTAGATTTTTTCCTACTTATATATCTATTGTGTTTAATAACCCAATATCTCCTTTTCATGTTTTTCAACCATGGCGTATGTAACAAATAATTAATACATATTTATTTTTTTGAAACTTGTATGATGCCACAACTGGAAAACGCTCACAGATCCCTGTAAGAAAAAAAAGCTGGCCAATTTTTTTATTTTTTTTTAAATACACTTGTGCTATATTTAATAACCCCCCCACACACACACTATTTGTTGTGGTAACAGGATTACAATATGGCTGGCAGCTGTGTGAACGACCCATAAAGAGGACAGAACTGTTTCATGACACTTTCACAGCTGGTCCAAACCTCAAGTGTACACTTTTCTGTAAAAGTCTCGTAATAAGAAGCACTGCAGTTGCTTATGATTATTAATAATAGTTGTGAGAGGAACAGAAGGGAGGTTAATAAATTTATGAAAGATCAAGCAAGAAATAAATGTAGACATGGAAATTTATAAAAAAGAAATGTGCCATTCTCATGCACGACGCCTTGAAAAAAGTTTCAAAACCTATTAAGCTTTTGCAAGTTTTTTTCATATTCCATATTGTTTTATGTTTTGTAGTAAACTAACCCAGAGTAGACTATAATTTTAAAGTGGAACTGATATTATTCCTTTTTTCCATTATTTAGTGGAAACACAACTCTAATAAGTGTAGGGTGTATTTTAGCACCTTTTGGTCTAAATTGGTTATGTTCAGAAGACATCTAACTAGTAAGTAGATTCCAGTTGGTATAAATACAGCTGTTCTGAAGTGGTTGTCTCATCCACTTCAATGAGGAGTGTAGTATTAGGACTCATTTCATTGAGCAAGGTGATTAAGCTGTTGGTATAAAAACTCAAAAGCTGTTCTCCAATTGACTTCCTCTCTGTTTGCCTATCCACCAAAATTTAACCGGAAGCTAAAGGAACAACAGATATTCTATTGACAGATATAAGTATGTATTTTTTAATGGTGGAGACGAAATAAAACCATTTCAGACCTGTTTGCAGCTTGATTTGATTTCTGGGTCTTGGATATAAAAATATTTTAATTCGTCTGATAGAGTGCTAGCAGAGTTCTGTTGTGAAAAGATTTATCTTCTTCCTACTATAAGGATGAGGCTGAAGTCCATATAGGTGTAGATATTTTATTATGGGCAGACCCTAATACAAGAGCCCCTTTGGACAGCTTAATGTTATGTCTTCCTTGCAAGGTTAACGAAAACACTCCCCACAGCCTAGAGGTCACTCAGTTAAATTAGAGTGGGAAAAAGGCCTCTTCACTGAGTCCAGTACTTATGGTATATTCCCCCGAGGCCTTTACTAGGCATGGAAGGCAAGGTAAGGCAATTTTATTTGTATAGCACACTTTCAACACAAAGCAGTTCAAGGTGCTTTACATGATTACAGAAATGTGAAAAATAACATAGAATCAATAAAAGAAAACATAAACAGCCTTTAATAAAACAAACAATAGCATTTAATTAAAAACAACAATTTAGGAATAATAGTATTGGCAATAATAGTATAAGTTACACATAAGAAAGTCTAAATAGGTACGTTTTTATTTTAGATTTAAAACAGTTCAGTGTCTCTGCAGTTTTGCATTTGTCCGCCAGTTTGTTCCAGATGTAGGAGGGGCCCCAGGATGGAGCCCTGGGGACCCTGCATGTGATCCTGCTTTTTGTGATGGGAATTGGCTAATAGACACAAATAAATGCCTGTTCTTGAGGTAGGATTTGAACCAGTCGAGTGCCGTACCAGAGAGTCCGACCCAGTTCTCTATACTAATAATTACTTAATCAATAGATATAACCTTGATATATTTTTTCGGGACAGTTCTTATACACTTTCATTTGACAACCCATTTAGTTTTATGACTAAACTTTCCAGAGTTCCCTGTCCTGTAGTTTGATTAAATATAATTCTAAATTTTACTGTGAAGTTATAGTAGATCTGTCTATGGTGGAAATACTCTTTGCCTTGAAAAAACAGAAATTGCAAATGCAACCAGAGACAGAACTAAGAAGGAAGGAAGGAAGGAAGGAAGGAAGGAAGGAAGGAAGGAAGGAAAAGAGAAAATGATAAGTATTTAAGTCTAGAAAATACATTTCAATTCTCTTACTTTTTTTTATCTTTATTTTTTTTTATCCCACTGTTTTTTCCCCATTATTTATCATCCAGTGTTCCTACCTAATTCCAGTCCTGGGCATTGCTCTCCCTCTGCCAACCCTGGAAGGGCCCTGCACTGAGCTCAAGCTTCCTTCTTGCCTGAGGAGTGAGCAGGCCCTTCTTTTCACCTGAAGGGGCAGGGTTTCCCCAGCTGGACATAGCACGTGGAAGGATCACATTATTCCAGCCAGATCCTCCTTAACCCCTCAAGCACCCTGGTCAGCCAGGAGGAGGCAGGTAGCTCACATTAGCTGCTCAAGGTAACATGGGGAGAAAATGCAAACTCCACACAGAAAGGCCCTTTTGTCAACCCCACCCAAGGTGTGGGTGCTGATGATATAGAGGAACACACACACCCTCAGCGTCCCCAGCGGGAATGGAACAAAATTATCTTACTTTTTCATACTTATGCAGGCCTCTTAAATGTTCAAATCAATTTTAATATATGTTAATTACTTGTAGATGTGTATAAATCATTTTAAACAGTACAACGTAAGAAAACCTGCAAAGTGGAATTATCTAGAAAGTAGCCATTCACTTAGGTGGGTTGAGATAAGAAATGTTTTGCTCTGAGATTTGCTGGCAAGTACCAAGAGACATAACAGGTCATGTAATGTGCTCAGTCTTTGAAGCAAAGCTTTGGTTTGAATCAAAACACCAGGCCTACAAATCAGACTCAAAGTACAAACGACACAAAAAACATGCTTCCCACAGAATTTAAATCAAAAGAAACAAGTTACTGATTCCCTTTCTCCACAGTATAAATCAAAGCTTTTAAAAGCATGAGCATTACAATTAATTAGCTTTCAATTATAGCGACATCATCTCTTTAAATCACTTCAGACTTCACAGTTTTAAAATGTTGCAATACCTCATCAGTTCAATGAAAGGATTTAATTAACTCTCAAGTGTTTAAAAGCTCATAAACGCAACTCTGTTTATGGTGCATCAAATGAAATACCCCACAATAATGACTCATCAAGGGGGAAAGAGCGAGACGTCGGGATGCATACCTGCAAAGTGTCATTTACACTTGCTTGAAACGTAAGCAGTATAAGAGTCGGGTGTTTGAATATGCTGTATTTAAAACACCAGGCTGAAAGAACATATAGACGTAAAACAGATGCTCCTAATCTAAAAGCCCTGAGCAAATATATGCTCTTACTGATTCGAGAGCCTTATATTTAACCACTCAACCATACGGCAACTGCTTAGACTGAGTTCACTGAATCTCAAAAGAAACAATATATACACCAAAAGATATATGCACATTATGTGAGCACATATTTTCAGAACTTGGCAGTTTTTAAAAGAGAGGTTACAATTCTACATAAAAATCATACATTATTTAATAGAAGATCTATTCCACTGTTGTTTACAGGTAGGATGAATTGATAGAGATACTACTTAAGGGAGCCATGTGGTTTAAGTTTTCAAATTATGTAAACCAGTAAAACACCTTTAAATTCCAAACAGCTTGAATAAGAATTATAACACGGTTTGGTGAAAATGAGGGTATGATCTTCAATTTTTGGATGCCAATTTCAGACTTGATAGGGTTAAAATTTCGTGGTCTTTATAATGATACAGCTCCTCAACTGAGGTCATTGCAAAAGAAACAGCTGTTTTGTGGGTCTCCTGTTGCCAAGAAAGCAATTTTGCTGTATTACACAATCCTTACTTTCAGATGAAATCCCGCTCTCAAGTCTGCATGGATCTCTGGAACTTGTTAACCTTCATGTAAATGTGCTTGCATGATCCATAGGGCTTTGGTATTAATGTTTTCAGAATACAAACGATTTAATACGCAACAGATTTCAAACATAATTACCAAAGAGAAGTCAAAAACAAAAAAGTTACAGTATGCAATGTCACAAATATGCTAAATGAGCTCTCCTTGATTAAAAAAACGACAGAAATGCTTAACGGTGCGATGCATATGAGTTAAGGGAGTAAAGTCTTACATTTGGATGCCCAAATGTATAACAGGAGACAAATGATAATTAGATTAAATAGTTATGCGCAGTTCCCTTCCTGCTTCTGATAATCTAAACAGATTGGGGTTAAAACAGAAGCGTAGCCAATGTCTGGAAGGAGTAGATGTTTGTGTGTATTTACGCAACCACATCTATCAATTCAAACGACTGATTCTGATAAAGAGTGAGTCAAACCACCTCACTGTAAGAGTTACAGTATTGGGTCAAACTGGTTTAGTGTTATTTACAATGAAATGAAAAAGGAAATGTATGTTTTTCTTTTTTTTTTCATTATATTAGTATTTTTTTACTTTTTTGCTTTGTTCTCAGCCAAGCAAACAGAAAAAAAGTTACATTAAATGATATTATGGACTGTTTATACCTAGCTTTTTAAAACCAAACTCAAGAAGATAGCCTGAATATATGATCAGCAAATATCAGTGTGCTATACTTCTTTTTCTCCATATAAAAAGCACAATGAGAAAAACTGATCATGTGGTGATAATTTCATACTCTCATACTATGCTTATAAATCATAAGAGCTTTACAAACACATTTAAACACAGTTTACATTTGTGGCTTCTACTAATTTAGATTTAGTACGTTGCATAGCACAATGGATAAATTCAACCCTAAATTGCCCACCATAAATGGAGATCAAACTCTAAAAATCATAGACTCTGACAAGCTGAAACTAGATGGCCTCCCTTAACAATAATTTATTTAAGTTATCCATGACATGGTCATTAATAAAAATGTTTGTTTTACGCAAGTTTTGCTTTATTTATAATCCATTCACGTTGTAAAACGCTTCCCTGTGGCTATGCAAGTTGCATGCATGCTGGAACCAAATTAAACAAACCCGACAAACTCATCTTTTAAAGTTTTAGATTTAAACAGTTGATAATAAAACCCTGAGGCCCAGAAAATACTGTTCGTGCATCTGGAGATCAGGTGTGCACCCAGTGCAGTACAGGACTTTTAAAGCCTCACAGAATCACACTAAGCAGCAGTACAATCTATCTGAAAAAGCATTGTGTTGTGTCTGAACTAAGGGCTTTTAATGGGCACCAGTGGACTTCTGCACAGCTGAGCAACAGGTCACTTTAAACCAACTCTTACTACAGTATGGTACCTAAGAGAGATTCTGAGAGGGAATAACACTACCATTTGGTAAGAAGGAAGGTATAAGATGGGGTTTGTTAAAATTCAGTACAGATGTGCTTGTGTTTTCTTTATAGAATTGTATGTATTACATCTTAAGATTCAAATGTCAATTAATATTTGACGACAGTAATAAGGATACCCTTTCAAAACCCCTAAAATTACATGATGCATTAATCTGTATCTCTAAAACACTAAAAGGCATATATAAACATTAAATAAAACCAGACATTTTCTTTGCTTAATCAAACTTTTTTATTTGTTTTCTTTACTGCCTGTATGTGTTTATTCAAAATGAAGGAAGCATAATTTCTACACAATGAGGACAGAGGACCTTTTTTTCCATGATGTCAATGTCTTATATTATTTATCATCTGGCTATCTGGGTATGATAGTTTACTGCTATATACTGCATACATTCTGTGATTGGCTTCAACTGGTCAAATGAGTATTGGTTGAAATACTCTAAAAGTAAGGTGGGGTACCTATAGTGGCGAGCACTTTAACCATCACTGTAGACAGAGTGTCTGCGGGGTGCCGCGTGAGATTAAGTAATGCTATTATTAAGGTAATGCTGCAACTGTTGAGTAGCACCTGCGTAAATTCCATAGCAGTGTGTGGAGTATATTTGCTGAGGTATATTTTACAAGTAGACAGAAATCTGTGGCAGAAGAGTTTAGCTATGGATGAAATTGTTTAAGCTAGAACATCAGATCCTCTTGGATCACTGGTTCCACTTGGATCCACTTGGATCACCTTGAATATATGGAATGAACCGTGAATATATGGAATGAACCTTGAATATATGGAATGAACCGTGAATATATGGAATGAAAGTCTGAATATATGGAATGAACCTTGAATATATGGAATGAAGTTTGAATATATGGAACAAACCTTGAATATATGGAACAAACCTTGAATATATAGAATAAACCTTGAACATATGGAATGAAAGTCTAAATATATGGAATGAACCTTGAAAATAAGGAATGAACCTTGAATAAATGGAATGAAAGTCTGAATATATGGAATGAAAGTCTGAATATATTAAATGAACGTCTAAATATATTGAATGAAGTTTGAATATATGGAATGAAAGTCTGAATATATGGAATGAAGTTTGAATATATGGAATGAACCTTGACTACATAGAATGAACCTTGAATATATGGAACGAACCTTGACTATATAGAATGAACCTTGAATATATGGAATGAACCTTGAATGTATGGAACGAACCTTGAATATATAGAATGAACCTTGAATATATGGAATGAAAGTTTGAATATATACAATGAGCCTTGAATATATTGAATCAACCTTGAATATATGGAATGAAAGTCTGAATATATGGAATGAACCTTGAATATATGGAAAGAAACCTTAGGCCTCAAGGATTATGGGTATTGTAGTGTTGTATATTGTAGATTATCATACCTTTCATTCTGTGTTTAATTAATGGTTTTGCTGAGATGAACTTTATGATTTAGGCGTCAAGTTGCCTATTTCAACAACTGAATCTCAGTTATTTAATTTCTAACTTCTCATTAAGAATTTTCCTGTTGTTGAAACCTTGAAAACAAATTGGACATGAAAAGCAGGGATCATTTCCTTATTTGGCCATTTTTTTTTTATTTAAAAAAAAATTCATTATGCTGGATAAATCTGGAGGGTTTCTGTCATTTTGACAGATTAATATTCATACCCCTGACCATTTGTCGTACAGACATTTGGAATACAGTTAACTAAATCAATAAAAAGAAATTTCCATTTGAAGCATTTGTGCATAATTTCATGGCATCTCATTATCAATGAATTAGCAGTGTGTTTGAAGATTTATGGAGGCTTTGGAGCAGTCACAGTCCTGCTCCAAAAACCCTTATCTATTTCCAATTACCTGTACAGAAGTTGTGGTTGCTACTGGACTTTCTCCCGCTGAAGTGCTTAAAACTAAAATGATGCTTGTATTTCAGTCTCCAGTGTGGTGGTGGAACACAGATTCAGCTTTCAGAACATCTAATGCCTTGTCCACATGTAGCCGGGTATCTCAGAAAACTGATATTTTTCTACGGTTTGGCCTGTCATCCACACGTAAACTGAGGTTTTCGGCACCAAAAACAAAATATTTTTTAAAATCAGGCCAAAGTGGAGATCTGCTATTTCTCCACTTTGAGCATCTATGTGTGGACGGATGAAAACTGAGTTTTAAGTGCTGTAATGTCACTACCCACAACCTGCGTTTACACCCAGAAACAGCATATATGCCCTCAGAGCTGTGTTGGAATCATCAATTGTCAAAGCGCGTTTTGTGTGTTTGCTTTTACAGCTCTGTTACTGCTGCATGCTGAAGATAGAGGATAGAAAGTTACTCTGAGTGGATAGGATTTGGGAGAACTATTGCCCCTACAGGTTTGCCATGTCTATGAATGTGCTGAAAAACGCATTTATTGGCTTTTTCTTCTAAAAAAGGAGAGGAAAATATTTGGGTTTATTTTTTAAAACGGCTACGTGTGGACATGGCCTAAATCCTTGGAAGTCCAAAACTCAAGACAATTGCCTACTGTATGTGCAATTTATATCCATGCGCATAGAAGTATTTGTGACTAGTTTAGGATACAGTAGGTGAACTTTTCATATTTTATGTTTAAAATGGGAGGTTTTTATTGTTAATATGAAGTTATGGGGCCACAATCAGTGCCTGTCACAGTGTGTGTGTCTGTGTGGGGGGGGGGGGGGATAATCTGCTTGAGACTCAACTTTTTGGCCTTAAATTTAAGTGGTATGTGTGGAGGAAACCATGCACTGCTCAGTAGCCGCCCAATAAAATTCAATTCAATTCAGATTATTTATATAGCGCCAACTCACAACAGATGTCATCTCAAGGCACTTTACAAGAAGAGTTATTACAATACAATGTTTAATTTAGGAATTAGATAACCACAGAAGACTTGTGACTTCTCAGCAATCCCTCACACTGAGCAAGCATGAAGCAACAGTGGAGAGGAAAAACTCCCTTTTAACAGGAAGAAACCTCCAGCAGAACCAGGCTCAGCATAAGCGGTCATTTGCCGAGACCGTCTGGGTTTGGAGAAGGCAGCAGAGACACAAATAGAGAAACAGAACTGATGCAGAAGCAGAAGTTGGTAGCAGGACGTGGCGAACGTTCCTCCACTGGAATGCCATTTTAGTCAGGGTCGTCAAGCAGGGCGGGTCAGGAGCACCTACTGTAGGAAGAGGCTAAGAGAAAACAGGTTAGCGCTTGAATTGACAGCACATCATGCAGTTGGGGAGAAGTAGGAGAAAAAGTAGGAACTGACTCTAATAATGTCCTCCAACAGCCTAGCCTAAAGCAGCATAGCTACTGTATGAATCCCTACAGTAAAACATTGTGGTGGGAGCATCATGTTGGGTTTTTTTTCAGCTGCAGGGACAGGACTGCTTGAAATTGAAGGAAAGATGAATGGGGCCAAATACATCCTGCAAAAAAACTTCTACCAGAGTGCTTAGGACCCCAGACTGGGCCGAAGCTTCACCTTTCAACACAACGACCTAAGCACATACCTAAAATAAAAAAGGAGTGGCTTTGGAACAACTCTGTGACCGTTCTTGACTGGCCCAGTCAGATCCTTGACCCAAACCCAATTGAGCATCTCTGGAGAGACCTGAAAATTGCTGTCGACCAACATTCAACATCCAACCTGATAATTTTTCTCAATCTATATATACTATGTGCAAGTTATAGCAGTAGTGGTGTTGTTCTGTTGATTAGAACAATATAAAGAGCTGATGTAAACATCCATGTTTGTTGGGAGCAGTTTTGATCGAACACCCTAAAAGCTGCAGAGAGGAAGGACCTGCAGAAAAGCTCCTTCCTGTATCTAGGATGCAGCAGTCTGCCACTGAAGGAGCTCTGCAGTTCAGCAACATTTCCATGCATGGGGTGGGAGACTCAGTCTATCAGAGATGATATTTTGGCCAAACTCCTTCTGTCTCCCACCACCCGCAATGGATCCAGGGTGCATCCTAGAAGAGAGTTGGCCTTCCTAATGAGTTTATCCAACCTCTTCCTATCAGCTGTCGATAAACTACTACTCCAACATACAACACAGTAAAAATGACAGAGGCCACCACAGGGTCATAGAAGGCCTTTAGTAGCGCTCCCTGGACTCCAAATGACCTCAGCCGCCTCAGCAGAGTCTGCGCTGATCCTTCCTGTAAAGAGCATGTTGCTGCAGGATGGTCTCATGAAGAGGATGATCAGGGTTGTCCATAATTTTTTTAATTTTATGAAGAATCCTTCTTTGCATCATTATCTCCAGTTGTTATACTGTATATACATAGAAAAAGGAAGGGTAAAATATGCTGGAGGGATTTTTTTCTTCCCCATCGGTAATCTCTGACATAAAGCATCCCTACATTTCTTACTGATGAGCCATGATACTCATCTGAAATATGGATGATCACAAAATTATCTTATAATTTGTCTGCAAATTTTATAGTTTCCCTCTCGGGATTTGGAAACTATATTGCTTCACTTAAGTGAAGATGATAGTCTAACAAATGGCTTAAATGTTCTGCATCCTCTCTTTTTGTGATTATATATATATACACTACCGTTCAAAAGTTTAGGGTCACATTGAAATGTCCTTATTTTTGAAGGAAAAGCACTGTACTTCTCAATGAAGATAACTTTAAACTAGTCTTAACTTTAAAGAAACACACGCTATACATTGCTAATGTGGTAAATGACTATTCTAGCTGCAAATGTCTGGTTTTTGGTGCAATATCTACATAGGTGTATAGAGGCCCATTTCCAGCAACTATCACTCCAGTGTTCTAATGGTACAATGTGTTTGCTCATTGGCTCAGAAGGCTAATTGATGATTAGAAAACCCTTGTGCAATCATGTTCACACATCTGAAAACAGTTTAGCTCGGTACAGAAGCTACAAAACTGACCTTCCTTTGAGCAGATTGAGTTTCTGGAGCATCACATTTGTGGGGTCAATTAAACGCTCAAAATGGCCAGAAAAAGAGAACTTTCATCTGAAACTCGACAGTCTATTCTTGTTCTTAGAAATGAAGGCTATTCCATGCGAGAATGCTAAGAAATTGAAGATTTCCTACAACGGTGTGTACTACTCCCTTCAGAGGACAGCACAAACAGGCTCTAACCAGAGTAGAAAAAGAAGTGGGAGGCCGCGTTGCACAACTGAGCAAGAAGATAAGTACATTAGAGTCTCTAGTTTGAGAAACAGACGCCTCACAGGTCCCCAACTGGCATCTTCATTAAATAGTACCCGCAAAACACCAGTGTCAACATCTACAGTGAAGAGGCGGCTGCGGGATTCTGGGCTTCAGGGCAGAGTGGCAAAGAAAAAGCCATATCTGAGACTGGCCAATAAAAGAAAAAGATTAAGATGGGCAAAAGAACACAGACATTGGACAGAGGAAGACTGGAAAAAAGTGCTGTGGACGGATGAATCCAAGTTTGAGGTGTTTGGATCACAAAGAAGAACGTTTGTGAGAACAACTGAAAAGATGCTGGAAGAATGCCTGACGCCATCTGTTAAGCATGGGGGAGGTAATGTGATGGTCTGGGTTGCTTTGGTGCTGGTAAGGTGGGAGATTTGTACAGGTAAAAGGGATTCTGAATAAGGAAGGCTATCACTCCATTTTGCAACGCCATGCCATACCCAGTGGACAGCGCTTGATTGGAGCCAATTTCATCCTACAACAGGACAATGACCCAAAACACACCTCGAAATTGTGCAAGAACTATTTAGAGAAGAAGCAGGCAGCTGGTATTCTATCGGTAATGGAGTGGCCAGCGCAGTCACCAGATTTGAACCCCGTTGAGCTGTTGTGGGAGCAGCTTGACCGTATGGTACGCAAGAAGTGCCCATCCAACCAATCCAAATTGTGGGAGCTGCTTCTAGAAGCGTGGGGTGCAATTTCTCCAGATTACCTCAACAAATTAACAGCTAGAATGCCAAAGGTCTGCAATGCTGTAATTGCTGCAAATGGAGGATTCTTTGATGAAAGCAAAGTTTGATGTAAAAACAATCTTATTTCAAATAAAAATCATTATTTCTAACCTTGTCAATGTCTTGACTCTATTTTTTATTCATTTCACAACGTATGGTGGTGAATAAGTGTGACTTTTCATGGAAAACACAAAATTGTTTGGGTGACCCCAAACTTTTGAACGGTAGTGTGTGTATATATATATATATATATATATATATATATATATATACTGATTATAAGAGAAACATTATTTCAGTGATGAATAAATTGTACATTTTTAAATCCATCCACTATAAAATGATTACATAAACCCATATTTATATACACAGCTCAAAAAATAAACACTAAAATAACACATCCTAGACCATAACGATTGAAATAAATGTTGCACAACTGCAGAATTCCCTCAGTGACAGACTGCTGAACCCTAGATTCATGAAGGAGTATTTCCGCAGGTCCTTACTTTATGCAGCTGTCAGATTGTACAATCGAAACTGCTCCCAACAAACATAGATATTTACATTACCGCTGCAAATTGCACTAATCAACCAAACCCTACTGCTGTTATAACTTGCACATTCTTTTTCACAGACTATATATACTAACTTATTGGAAGTTACTTACGTTTACTTTTTAAGGGACAGTAAATGCGCAATCTGCACTTTTCTAAAATTCTAATTATTTAAACATCTTTAAGTATCCTGCCGTTTGCACTCAACCTGGGTTTAACATTTTGTCTGTACTTAACCTGTTTTTGTAACTATTGTACATCATGTAAATATTTTTTCTTCTGTAAAAATTGTTTTTCTGTTCTGTTTCCTGTTCAGTTTGTATATGTGTTTTTTTTGGTTCCGTTACGACCAAATTGCCTCATGTGGGGCAATTAAAGGATTGTTCTATTCTATTCTTATTAAACACATTGTTCTTTACATAGTTGACAACAAAATTATACAAATAGAATGATCAATTATCAATGGAAATCAAATTGATCAACCCACAGAGGTCTGGATTTGGAGTCACTCCAAATTTAAGTGGAAAACCCATTACGGACGGGCCAGTCCAGTATCAATGTCTCCATCCTGCAGGAACTGCTGACATACTCCATCCACATGAGGTCTAGAATTTTCTGGCATCAGGAGGAACCCAAGGAACTCATCTACATAATGTCAGAGCACAGGGTTCCTCCTTCTCCTTTTCATACCAACTAGTAACGATAATTCACAGAATGTCTGCTGCAGTAAGCGTTATAAAAAATTTTTTAAAGGCAACAACTTTGTTACCAGTGTCCAGTTGTGCTTTTAAATCAACTGGAAAAGATTTAGGTGCCTCAAACTCCCTGAATTTCCAGTTGTACAATACAGAATCATATCCCACTCTTTGTGGTTAATGTACTGAATTCCTGCATGTGCAGATTCGAAAGTGTGTTCAGATACAATACAACACAGAACTAAAAAAAAATTATTTTTGGGTAGCCATGAACACCAGTGACCTCATAAATACTTTTCCTTATTGTTAAAGTAAGCTCAAAATTCATTACTAAAATATTTTAAGCACAGATTATTATACAGGGGAAAAAATAGTGAAAGCTGTGAAAGATAGAATAATGTTTTATTCTTGTTATGAGAACATATTTGAGGTCAAAGATTTTCCCTGTGGCTCTTCATCCACCTTGATGCTCCCCGGTAAGGTGCCAATCCAGATGGAAAAGTAGTGGATACACGAAGGGGAAGGTTGGCCCAGACATGCTTGTCATACTGAGGAACAAAAGACAGAAAAGGTGAACCACCAATGAAACAAGTGTTATGCACTTTTATTGAGTTGCTGACCAAATATGATTAGTTATGAATTCAGTCATGCTAATGTTCTTAACTGAGAAACTACCTTTAATTTAACTTCTGGTTGACAATTAAATTCATGACAATTACAGAACCTAAGTATTTCATTTAATTCAGTTTATGTCTGTAAGGGTAATTCACAAAAAAATAATCTGTAGGTACTTTACAACATCTTTAAAATACTCTGAAAAGTGTCAGATTTCAAAGAGAAGTCAGTGAGGTCATAAAAAATTATTTTTGATTTCTAAGAATAAAAGTTGGAAACTTATACCAAAAGCAGTGATGATGCAATGTTATGTTACAGCTGGAGAGCTAAAGAAAGAGCAACAGTTCTTTTAGTTACTGGATTATCTCCAAGATCCCATCAACTCCACCTAAAAACAAATAGAAAAATAATCAATGATGCATTTTGTAAAGAAAAAATCCAGTTGTTAAAAAAATCCAAGAAAACAGAAACAGCAAACACCTGTATTAATCCTACAAAGTTAGTTTAATTAGTATTGAAATATTTTTCTTTTTCTTTTAAATTTTCATGGATTTATTTATAAAACACATTACTAAATTGTAAATTTTCCCTAAAAATATATTTTATATTTTAGCCAGTTTTATTCAAAGTATTTTATTCCAAAACATCTGTTTCACAAAGTCAGGCTTTAATTCAAAATGATGTTTTCCCAGTGGTTTAATTATTTCAAAAAGGACATCTTTCAGTCGAATGAGTTTATCTGCCAGTCAGTCTGAAGGTGGAACCTGAACGCTCACTGGCCGTTACTTAAACACTAATCGTCCACATATTCGGGTAGCATTACTGGCACAGTGCGTCTTATGAATTCTCAATGGTGGCATGGCATTGTGGGAATATAGCAGCATTCGTTTTGGGAAGCTTGATAGTTATGGAGAGTGATGTCATGATGATGTGTTGAATGTGGGCTGAGCCCTAGTGGGCAACAGTATGTAAAATATAAGTAAATATGGGGAGTTCCTTCAGCATTTGTAAACTGGACTGATGCTGAGGTCTGGGAGCTTCAGGCCTTTAGAGCTGAGGAGCAGATTAGTCTTTCATGGGGACTGTGAAGGACGGCCACCTTTTGGAGCGGAGTCTTGAGGAGCGGGGCTTCAATTGGGATAAAAAACAAGTTATTTCCATCTATTTTCTCTGTTTACCACAGACTCTATGGTCTAACACTTGATACGCAACCCTGCACATGAACAGCCAGGACAACACTACTGTACCCCCACATAATATATTGTGAAAGCACCTGAGTGGGCAAATTGTTGCCACAGACTGAGATCTTATGCGTGACCAGAATAGAATAGAATAGAATATTCCTTTAATTGTCCCACATGGGGAAATTTGGTTGTAACAGCAGCAAAAAATTGATTGACAATATTTACATCTTGCACTATAGTTACAAAGTAGTACTGTATCGTTCGACAAATTAATAGAGTTCATTGATGGGCGGTATTAATGCCAGCAATGATGGCAGGATTGTCTTTTGAAAGGGGCTAATGAATGAAAACTATCCAGGATGATCAATGTTTAGGTACGAGGCAGTGAGTATTCAGGTCTAACCCACTGACTCTGACTAACAGATTAACTCATTTGGTTGAAAATTGTATTTTTAAAAATAATTAAACCACCAGGGAATTCTGAAATACAGGCTGTCTTTGTGAAATAGATGTCTTGGAATAAAAACTGATGGTATTGAATAAAAAATGGCTAAAATTCAAATATATTTTTAGGAAAAATTTACACTTGATTAATGTGTTATATGGATACATTTTTAAAGGAAAATGACAAACATTTCATAGTAATGTGCTAAAAAAATTATATTAATTAAGGTATTTTTTATTGCCATTGTCACATTGTACATTTATGTTGCTATTTATTTCACAAGGTTTTATTTATTTATTTTAAGCATTTTAGTGTTCAAAATATTACAGCAGACATGTCTGCACCAAATGATAAAGAAAGAATAATGAGAAAGAACAAATGAGCCACATGAGTTATACAAGTTATACACATTTGATGTTTGGTTTTGATGCATTAAAATACTTTTAAACCCGAGGATGCTTCAGTCATGGCTTCAGTCTCACTGAAAGTTGCTTTCTGTACACCTAGAGACTTTGAAAAGATTTATAAAAGATTCCAAAATGATTATCAGCTTAGATCTAAAGACTTGGGTTAACAGTTTTTTACTATCAGACTAAAGATTTTATAAACACTGAATCTTGTAGTGACACAATTTACAAGACTACACCTAGACTATTTTAGCTTCCTGCCAAATTCCTCCCATTATGCTCAGCATTATACAGTTTCTTTATGTGCAAATGTCGTAGCTTTGCCAAGATTGATACGTCCAATAAAGACTTGGATTCAAAGTGGGTACTGTACTCTTTTCAGTGCAAGGTGTTTATGCTGTACCACTTGCTCCATGCAGATGCACAGATAGTGCTAGTTGGTGTCTGTATTGCAGGGGGCAAGGTTGGCATACACTTTGTAATTTATGGCCCATTTCAAGGCCGTTTTTCAGCCAAGCAACACAAATATTGTATTTGTGGTGTACAGACCCTGACAGGCTCCATACGTGGCTTCGCAACTGTTATTTTACAAATATGACACCTATGTTTATAGCCTACTTTCTCGCAGGAACAAAAAAAAAAACCTGATGTGTGGCAAGTTGCAGAACAATGTAATAAGCAAGAGTTGAACCCAACACCCTTGTGGTGGTAATCCTACACATCGAGCACTGTGCTACAGCAGCAAAGCATAATTTCTTTAGAACAACACGCAACAACACCACCATTGAGCAGGGGGAGAGAGGCTGGGGGTCTTTCCACACCCCTGTTCGTTGGACCATCAGGGGTTGGAGCCCGGGTAGATTATCAGGTCGCCTGGGAGGGGACCTAGGCCAGTGGGCTACTCTTGCCGGGGTGGGGGCCTTGGCGGTCTGCTTGTCCCCATCCTGGTGGGCAAGGGGTCCGTCTCCCACATGCAGGGGCAGGGTGCTCTATCGGGGCGTCTGTCCCTGGGCCTGGGAGTATAGAGTATGTATGGGGTGTATGAATGAGTGTACAGCGTCCTTTTTTCATGTGTCCTGTATATGTAAGAATGTGTGCGCATGAGAGGGAGGGTACGTATGAGTGTCTGTCTGTCTATGTCTACTTGTCAGGTTGGGTGTTTGGCTGCCCTCTGGCCTGGTGCATCTTCTTCCTTCACTCCCCGTCGGTGATGGATGGTCCTGCCCGCTGGTCGATGATGGCTCTCGATGCCTGGGGCCGCGGGTCCCGGTTGCAGCCCGGCTCGGTCCCGGTGCATTCCTGGCTGGTCCTGGGTGGGCCGGTGTGTCGGGCGGCCGCTGTTTCGGGCCGACATCCTCCTTGGATTGACTGGGGCACCTCTTATGGGGGTGCCGGGGTTGTAAGTAGGTTGGTGCCGTCCGGTGGATCGGTGGGGACCGTGCCCGGCGCCCAAGCTCCTGCCAGTTCCATGAGTTCTACTGCCTGGTCGGTTCATCTGGGGGGGCTGTCCGGTATTGGCTGGGCCCCAGATCTTGGCGCTCTGCATGGGGCGGGATCTGGACCCGGGAGCTGGTAGATCTGGATGTCCAGGTGCTGGCTGGGCGCGGCCTGGGGAGGGCATACATCCGCTGTGGCTTTTACTGTGGCTCCCTGGCGTGTGGGTGTGTGGGGGGGCCGGGTTGTTGGCGGTGGGACGAGCCCGTGGGCATTGCGGCTGCTTGGTGTTCCCCTGGGGCTTCCATCTGTTCCTCTCTTGGTGGGTGATCGGCCCTGCGCTGGTCCGCCTGCGGCTCCTGCGCTCTGTGGGACTCTGGATGCATGCGTCTCCTGCCTCCTTCATGTCTGTGTCGATTCCTGTAGGACGGATTGACGGTTCCTTACACCAGTTATCAATCACTGGCATGGGGAAACCTTATTCAGACCTGCATGCTCGCACACACACATAGGTGTGGGGACATTGGTGTGGACGGACATATCTTGAGCTGAGGTTATTGTCATTAGTTAGCTTTTACCAGGAGCTTGACAGAAACATTAGTATTGTGTTTATTAATCCATGCTTGTGTGTAGTGAATGTGTAATTCTTATTTTTTATTACTGGATCTGAACTATTGGTGTGGTTCTGTTCAGTTCGTTGTTTTTGTTTGTTTTGTTTTACCGCTTTTCTGCCATCCGGCAGAGGTGGAGGACTGGGATGTTTTCTTGTGTTCTTTGTTTGCCTCCCTGTCTTGTATCGTCAGTTCACGCCTCTGCTGGTGCGGTTTCTTTTCTTCACCTTCTTCCTTTCTTCCTTCTTGTCTTGGTTTCGTGTCCATGACTTCAGGAAATTGAACCCTCAGTAATCACTAATAAAGATTTTTTAATACATATACATCAAGTGGAGTGTTACAGCAAAGCTGTAATACTCTGCTTGGGAAAGTAAATATGTTGGGCTTGTGCTTGGTACTCAGACACCAATTCTGAGTGGCAAACTGCTAGACAGGACACGTAATAAAAAAAAGAAAAAAAAGAAAAAAAAAGATGCATAATTTCTTCCAGCAAAGGGTGCATTATGAAGCAGGTTACCCCCTAACACAGTCACACTGTTTAATAATCGGGGGGTATAGATTACGATTCCGTGTGCACGGTTTAATAAACTGCGGGAATAGATTCTTACCCCTCAAAAACACTAGGACTTGCGATGATATCAAACAAAAAGACTGGTATAAATCGCCTTACATTTAACGATCAAGACGACGGGAGTGTGCAGAGACTCCAGCAGGATTTCTAAAGACTGCCAGTCTTTCGTCTGAGACTGTGAAAATCATTTGGTGCACGCCCAGCATATGCTTATTCCCTTGGTTTTTGTGTTAGCTTCTGAATCGACAGCATTTGAATAAAAAAAAAAACACAACATCAGTTATCTGGAATAAACCTAATTACACTGATTTTACAAGAATATAAAGCACACACAGAAATGTTAGCACACCGAACTACTACTGCAGGTCACAAAGCACCAGCTAACTGCGACCTGCTGCTAATTGCAGTTTACATGTTTTAATGTGTTTAAAGTCACATATAAGGGTATTCTAAATCTACATTCATCAACATATAAATATCCAAACTCACCCATTTCAGCTGTTGGTCTCCAGGTGAACATCCAGAGCTTCTTCTTTCAGCTGTTGTGTCGAGTGATTACATGGTTCCTCCAGCACAAAGCTGAAGTTGGCTTCTGATTCTAGCCTCTGATTTGGCAAAGGGCAACTCCACCTAATTTCCCACTGATCCAAGCATCTTTAATCTGCTCTAGTCTAACAAACTACAAAACACAGACTTTAAACAGTGAAAAATCAGTTGGAGTAACCTTTTAGCCATTTTCATAATTATAAATGGAAGCCAACTTCAGCATTCAGACAGCCATACTAATCTACTACATTACCCATAATCCTTGAGGCCAAACTTTGATTCCATATATTCAAGGTTGATTCAATATATTCAAGGTTGATTCTATATATTCAGACTTTTATTCCATATCTTCAAGGTTGATTCAATATATTCAAGGTTCATTCTATATATTCAGACTTTTATTCCATATCTTCAAGGTTGATTCAATATTTTCAAGATTCATTCTATATATTCAGACTTTTATTCCATATATTCAAGGTTCATTCCATATATTCAAGGTTGATTCAATATATTCAGACTTCATTCCATATATTCAGACTTTCATTCCATATATTCAAACTTCGTTCAATATATTTAGACTTTCATTCCATATATTCAGACTTTCATTCCATTTATTCAATGTTCATTCCTTATTTTCAAAGTTCATTCCATATATTCGAGGTTCATTCCATATATTCAAACATATCAATTTAAATATATAATATTTTTCCTGAACGGCCTGCCATAATATATATATATTTGTACAGTGGTAAAATCCAATGCATAGATTAAGTGCATAGATTGAAAAACAGATCGAGTTCAACTGATGTGCAGGTAGGAGATCTAGGGTGAAAATAAACTGTGGAGAATAATGTTTCTGGATCATGCATTTAAACAGACACACTCCAGACAATAAGTCTAATTTAATTGATAGCATATTTCAATCATGCAAGTGTACATACAACTGACAGATATGCCTTGTGAGGGGAGTATTCTTAACATCTGTTTGCAAGTTCCAGTTGTTATAATTAATAGATTCCTGAGAACAGCAAAATAACTAGATTAGTGTAACATTTTTATTTTGGGGTGGCATGAAAATCCTAAATATCCAAAATATCCAATAGCCTTTTATTTATTAAAACTGGATCATACATGAAAGCACAAAGGGGAAAAGCATGCGTTCTCTAACACACCCACCTCCACCTACAGCTACCTTGGAGGATTCTGGGCAAGGAGGGGTGGAGACCAAAAAACAACTTCTGAGATCAATGTTGACGAAAGGAACAACCCTCACTTTTACTTGCTCTGAATGGATCCCCTCATGGTCTGAAGAAAGTCTTGGTCTATGGCTCATCTGCTTTCTAGACCCCGCTGGTTGGGACACACAGCAGCCCTTCAGCATCTGAACGCCTAGCCTTTTTAAATACATCCACAACTCAGCCAACCTTCAAATCAGACAATTTCTTTTGTCTCTTCTGTCTCCTGACCTACTGTGACTACTTTTACAACTTCTACAGTTCTGTCCGCAAAGTCCTTCATCTGTTGTGCCTCTAAAAGATGCAACATATAGAAGCTGCTGTCTAGGCTGAAATGCCAAGTTTAAACCTCCCACTTGACTTTCCATATCTAAAAATAAGGTTTAAGGTTGATTTCTTTGGGATGGTCGTTAGTGCTTCCTGTGTTAGTCTGAAGGAATGTGAAGGATGGGGATTGCTCTGAGTGGATAATGTGTCTTCCATCTGCTGCGGCAACCTCTGCACAAGAAAAATCTGACATTTAACACTTGGCAAGCTTTCCGTATAATGTCTTTGTGGGTTCGTTGACAAGAATTATTGTTTTTTTTTTCATCTGTTATACAAGGAAACATGTTCCTGCTGAAGCTGCAAATACCAAGCTGGTGAACTGAAGGTTCGAGGAAAAACAGCAAAGACATTGCCTTTATGCAGTTCCTGCATATCGGGCACAGAAGAAGTGGAGTAAACATCGTTATATTTAAGCTTTGAAGTTTCTCTGAAATGAGAATCTGCAAAGTGGCAGCTTTTCACAATTTCTACATTCTTTGAAAACGAGCTACTCACCACAACAAAACATCTCTCATTCTACTGAGCTCAGAGGAACCAAAGTGAAGCTGTGAGTGCATCCTATAAATGCTTCAGATCGTTAGCTCCTATGCTACAAGCAATGTTTATTACCCAAACCAACTTCCCATAATTCCTGTTATCTATTTATTTGCTTATGACAGAGTACTGATTGTGCCATATAATATTTGGATAGTATGATTTGTTTAAATATTCTTTAGAGAAGACAATTAACCGAAAATGCATGTTTTTGGACAGATGGTAAAGGCTATAGGACCTGCACTAAATATGCAAACTCCACAAATGAATCAGCAGAGTGGTTAACACTGAAGTACTAGCTGCAAGGTAACAGTAATAACCACTTCATCACCTTGCAGCCCTCATCTATAATTATTGGATCAAAATAATATGCCAGAGTAGCAGCTTAGTTGTTGTTATTACAGAGCTCAGAGAAAATGTTTGTCTTATTAGAGAATTTTTCTGGCCTTGAGTTTTGTCAAAGAGGTCCAAATTAATAAGGAGATTTTAATATCAGACAAAAGTAACCTTTTTAAAAAAAAAAAGTTAAATGATTTTATTATCTTATTGAGAGGGAAAACGCAGACCAAAGCAACCTGGCCCTATGGGAATAAAAATATTTTCCCATAAGGACTTATGTCTAGTTTGTACTTCTCTGTCAACAAGTTTGCACCTACACACACACACACACACACCCACACACATTGACTGAGACGTTTTCCTCTTATACTTCTCTGTTGGTCTGTCAGCGTTGTAAAGCAATTGCCCACCAGGACAGCAGGGGGTGCAGACCTTTTCTGGCGGGTCTGATTATCACTGCAGTGTGTATCTGGTCAACTAGTTTATTTACTTCAGCTTGTAATGTACATCCACTTAATACGCAACAACCAACAAATTGATTTGATTTGAATGAGCTGGAAAGCTTTTAAATAGAAGTTCAGTTAATTGAATACTCTAAAAACACATGTACACACATACAGCAGTCTGTTTTGTTGTTCTCTACACTTCCTGATGTTCAAAATCACTAAAAGATCAGATTAGATAAACTGGCCTTGCAATATACAGCATCTAGTGCCCAAAAGCTACACTGACTACAATTTACATTGATTACTATTTACTATTTACCTGAATCTGAGAACAGTACTGGTGAAATTATCTAGGGCTTATGTTGGGCTGACAAATCACAGTCATTCGATGGATATTTAAAAAATTGGGCTCTACTTCGTGTGTCCTTGCATGAGTGACAGAGAGCCCTTGCATTGACGGATAAGGCTTTAAGCTTCATTGTCCTGCTATATCACCCAAGGGTGCATCAGCTTATGTTTAAGAAATAATGTCTGGACATTCTTCTTCAGGTTTTTTCCCTTAGAAAGCACAATGTATGACTATATTAGTCATACATTGAACAGATCACCTAAGTATATCATACAACAGATCACCTAAGTATTAAAGAACCAAAGCAGACGCAGACTATCAAACAAATGTTACCATGTTTAACTATAGGTATAATTTTGCTATTTCTGCCTAGTAATGGACAACTTTCAAAAACGTCCCAAAGGTCTTGGTGATCATCAAGATGTTTTTTATCAAATGTATGAAATGCATGTGTGTTCTTTTTGATCAGCATTTTTTTGAGTTCTCTCCAATTGATATTTTTTATTTCTTTTTTTACCAGTCTCTTTCTTATTTGTAATTTATGAGCAATGACCTTAATTGAGGCAAGTGAGGTCTGGTCTTTTTATGATCTCCTGGAGAAATTGTGGATGTGCCCTTACCATAATTTTGGTACACCAGGCACTCTAGGAAAGATTTGTTGCCTGTTCTTCAATATCTGTAAAATGGCTCTTACTGTGGTTCACCAGAGCGCCAAGGTCTTAAAAAACACTTTCTAATCCTTTCTAGACTGATAGGTGTTATAGAGTTTTTTTTTTGCTTATATGTTCCAAAAATTCTTTAGATCAGGACATTGACTTATAAGATAATATGGTTAGTTAAAGTTACCTTAGTTATTTTTTTGTGGTTTGGACCCTGCGGCCTATAAAACAATGCAGCTAATTTATAGATCTTTACTGGCTAACAGTACCCTGAAAATCTAGAGGTCTCACGAGAGTACAATTTAAATTGTCTCTGAAAGACGCTCTGGCATTGAGCAATGATACACGTTACTGCATTATGTAAGCAGTTTGGGGAACCAATCAAATCAGCGTATATGATGTAGGCGGGCCAGAGGCGAGCCAAACTGATGAAGAAAGCGCTGCGATGTCCAGAATCATTTAGTAAACTTTCAAAGATGGCTACAGATGAATACCAGTTGTTTTAAATGGTTTTGCTTGCTACAATGAATGAGTTAAACTTGGCTTTTCATCTAAATGATGAACAGAAAACTACGCTCAAATTGTTCCTTTGCAAGAATGACGTTTTTGCTGTTTTGCCAACTGGATGCAACAACGGTGCAACCAGCTTTTGAGTTACACCAGATTGATACCGGGTGCAGTCCGAATGTGGTGGGAATGGAGTCTGGTTCCCATACGGCTGCTACCGACTGCCATAGGCGATCGAGCTGGCCGTCAAAGAAGATAATAAAGGCATGTAAGCTTGACATAATTAAGCTGAAGGACTAAGTCAGTGTTAAAAGACTAAAAAAGCTTTCACGGGACATAAAGATACAGAAGAATATGACTTCAGTGGCTTTAGTGCGCAAGAGGAAGATAATGACCAATGACTTGTCTGATAGGTTAAAAAATTTTGGATTTTCTAATCAGGGGTTTTACTGTCATTTACACTTGATGCCATACTGCCAATTTTTAGGCAGGGTTTGAAAAAATAATTACATCTTAAATAAAAAATGTAAACTTGCATGTATCAATATCTAATGTTACAACACGAAAACATGCGGGTGTGGCATACACCTGAATATAAGCTGTACAAAATGTGTTATACATAAAATATGTATGTACAAAATATGTTTTGTACATGTATATGTACAAAAAATATTTTGTACATATACATGTACAAAACATATTTTCTCAGTTTATCTTTGTTTATTTTTACCTAAACCTTTCAGTTTAGGTAAGCAGTCAGAACAATAACTAAAACTTATTTTCACTGGAACTTTCACAAAAAAGACAATAAAAAACAAAAATGTATATTTGACACAACAGGACAACAGCAAGGAAAGCAAAAACAAAATCCCCCCAATGTCACTGCAAACTTCTGGAATGTTTGTGTAAAAATATACCGCAAAACTAAATCGTGAATTTATTTTGCCCACCTCTTTAAGAAGGTTGCCAATATATGTAGGGGAGTCTGCTTTAATTTTATTTTTTTTAAGATACCCTATGTCCACATGAGGAAATCATTAATAGGGGACTGAAAACAAAATCCTCAATATTGTGCTTGATGTGGAGTGAAAATGTCTGCCACCGCGCCATTTTTTTAAAGCTTTTTGAAAGCTTTAATTAGAGTGCAAAGTTTAAAACCACTGAATGTAAAGTGTTTGAACTGACATGCAAAGCTGTTAGTTTGAGTTTGGAAAGCATGCTTCCCAGAGAGTGTAAATGGAGGAGGCGTCCTGGAGGATCCATTAAGCCATTATAATGAAGCAAGTAGGCTACTCTGAACCACTAACTTTGGCAGCAAATTGGTTTTTCCATTTTCTGTCCAAGTTCCTTTATGCACAATGCCTAACCCAAGCCAGTATCCCCCAACTCATAAAGTAGGCAGATAATATGGACAGCAGAAAGAGCAAAAGAAAACTGAATAGAAAAATGTTGATTTAAACAATTCTTCTGCAAAGTACTTATAGCTCACTTTTAACTTCCCAAATTATTTTTACATAATGGACTGACAATCATATTTCTGCAGAAACTGAATGAAATATCTGGTGATGTCATCATGCAGCATTCCCTGGTTTAATTCAAAACAATTTCAACTACTTTAATCCCAACGAACCAGTGAGCTGCATAAGCTACTGTTCCAACTGAAACAAAGAGTACACCACTGACTATATCGTCAAGCCGAAGCAATGTAAAATACTCACTAGGCTTGAGACAGCAGGCTGGAAAAGTAGAGAAAGCTGAGCTTGCCTATAAGTCTGACCTAGATTTTCTGTTCTGTAAAAGCCATATGTTATCTAACCAAAGAAAAAGCTGATAGCTGAATGGGGCTGTAGTTACAGTCAATATCTAGAGTACAGTAGCTTCAACAGTAGGATGTCTGTTAAAGGACTTGAATGATGGAAAAATAATAAAAAGGGTTTAGCTTTCCATGGACAGATGTATGCAAAAGTATTTATGCCCCTAATATATTTTATTAGGGCTATATGTGATGAACCAACAAAAGGTACAAATGCAAAAGAAACTAATAGGTGGTTTAAAACCTTTTCATGAATAAAATCCAGCACGGCTATCTGCCTTCTAAAGTCAGCTACTTAGTAAGTGTAGTTAACCTTCTGGTTATGATAATCTGTCTAGAAATACAGCTGTTGTGTGAAGGCCTAAGAGATATTGTTTTGTCACGAATATAGGACAACGTTTTTCTCAGTTGAAAGCAATTTAAAAATTTGAAGTCATCTTATAATCGGGGTCTAACCATTGACACATGCTAATAGTTGTCTTTACACAACTGCAACAGCAGAGGGTGCCAGAGTGGCTTCTGTACAGTGATCAAACACTCACACCATCTGTAAAAATTCTTAAACCAGCTGTACTTCGTGTTTGTAAATTAATCCTCCAGGCATGGGATGAATTAACACCAGAAAGCATCATCAATGGCTGTAACAGGGGCTGCGTATCAAATGAATTGGATGGTAGTGAGGATAACGTTCTGTGGGAGGAGACAGGACCAGACAGCGAGTACAGCGAGGCAAAGGACGTATGTGAGTAAAAGCTTCATGAAGACTTTTGAGCTGCCATGTGACTTTTGATATGAATTGTCATGAGCAAAGTTCTGACAGTTTGCATTACAATATTTTATTTTTTTTTGCCCAGGTTTGTTCAGTATCGCTAGTATATTTCCTGACAGATCCCCAAATACGCTAATATAGCACAGATCATTGTGATTGCATATATATATATATATATATATATATATATATTAAAGCAGTCTGTAAATATTTTCTGAAGATTAGTTTCTGAAAAGGGGGGTTGTCTTATAATAGGGGTCGTCCTATATTCGGGTCTATACGGTATATTAGAGAATAATAGTGTACAAACACCATCATGGACCAAACAAACATCACAATACAGGTCAGGTATAACAACGTTAAACTAATGTAAAAATAAAAAATTTCCCTACGGAGCCCAAAGTGCTTTACACTAAATTCAGTCTTTCAACCATTCTCGCACACATTCACACACTGGTGATGGCAAGCTACATTGTAGTCACAGCTGCCCTGGGGCGCACTGACAGAGGCAAGACTCCCTAACACTGGCGCTACCGGGTCCTCTGGCCACCACCAGTAGGCAACGCATGAAGTGTCTTGCCCAATCACACAACAACCGGCGCAAGGGACAACAAGTCGGAGCTGGATATCGGACCGGCAACCTTCCGCTTATAAGACAAACTCCTGAGACCCGATCGGCCCTAGAGAATAATAGTGTAGTGTGAGCCCCACACTATACAAAAACAGGCCATTTATCAATTACCATGTTTTAAAATGGGCAAGTAAAAATCCAGTTTAAAATGGAATTGTGGTAAAAATAAAAAGCTAATGTTTAGAGAGCCTTGCTATGGACTGATGACCTGTCGAAAGTCTTCCCCACCTCTCACCCAAATGATTGCTGCAGATAGGCACCATCACCCCTACCCTGCAGAGGATGGAATGGTATAGATAATGGATGTTTAGAGACTCCTTACACCCAATTTGTCTGAGCGCAAGATATTTTGCAAGATTGGGACAGGTATTCAGTCTTTAGCAAAACTGGTAGGGACATACTGTACAATAAAATACTCTCAGCAACTGTTGCAAAAAAATGCTTTTGACCAGCCTCCAAGGTGTTAATTCATATACATTCAACATTTCTGACCCTTTTATTTATATTTTTTTGGGGGAAAAATCGTATTATGCCATTTCACAGTTAAGTGCTACATTGTGGTGGTGCAACACATACAATTCCATTAATATACTTTATGGTTCTAACAGGACAAACTATAAAAAAAATAAAAAAAACACAATTATGCTGAATTACTAATTATTGCAGCTCTTTTCTATTCCAAACACTAAGCACAAAAAACATGCTGGTTTAAATCTGCAGGGCTTAAAAATCTAAGCAACACTCTTGATCAAATGAAGCAGACACTTTTAGTGCCTCTAATTCAGCAAATTCGCCATGTAGCTGTGTTTTACACAGAGCCATCTGTCAGAGACCATTAAAGGGCTTGTACTTATCCTATGAGGAAACTAAATCAATGGAGCTCTGAAATCTCCTCAGGACACACTTGGTCTTGTTAGTGTTGGGAATGGGATATGGAGTATTGTCACTCAGTCAAATGGAGCGGTTTCAGCTGACTTCCACTACAGGAGGTATAGAGATTTTAGGTGAATGCTAGCTGTGTAGTCAGAAAAATATGTGTAGAAAAGGGTTGTGTTAATACATGCAAAAGGGTCATTATACAATAAACTGTCAAAGAGTCTGATAGTAAATCTTTAAAGCCCTTTACTCTAATGATTTTCTTTCCAGGCAGCATCTAACTAGAAATCAATATAAAATTCCAAAACTGGTTACCAACTGATAACAAATCTCAATTCTAAACGAGAGATGATGATATGCTGCCAATACAGCAAAATAACTGAACCGATGCCAAAACTGTCCTAAAAGCCCTAAACATATATACAGAATCATGTAATTCATATAGTGCTTAAATCATAAGTACTGTTCCTTAGGAGAAAAAAGGTTCTGGGTTCGACACACAGCCTTGCATGTTTCTGCATGGAATATTCTTCATGTGCATGCATGAGTTCTCTCTGGGTACTCTGGCTTTCTCCTACTGTCCAATGACTACTGGAGAAAAGCACCAGCCCCCCTGCAATCCTGCACTGTGGGAGGAATTAAAACTATTGTGAAAGTAACATTAAATAAGTAAAGAATCGTACGTGTGCTTAATGTAAATACGTTTAGAATAGCAGTTAAATATGTTTCAAAATAATGATCTATTTATCAGTTTTTCTCTGTTTAGTTTTCTTAACACTGGTTTAGTTTTGATTAGATGGTCCAACAAAAGATGTCCTTTCTTAAATATCTTCATATAAAATCTTAAATAACAATCAGGATATAACAATGAGGGAATCAGCCAGTAGAAGCATCAAACTCATTAGCAATCTGGATCTGAGTGCAGACAGCAGGGATGGCTGAACTGGGGCCTAACTTAAGAACATTAGAATGCTATGGTAAACTATTTTTTCCCCTCTTTTTTTTTTGTTAGTCGCTATTATGAAAACAAAATTGGGGATCTAAAAGGGTGCTAAATGCAGTTAATTTGGCCAAAAAAGCTAAAAATTTGCCATTTGTAGTTTTTTCTCATTGCTTATAAATCTTTTTTATCCTGTTTATAACAATTTCTGCACTACTTTTCAACTAGTTCCTCAAAATTTAGCAAGATTAAAAATAAAAGGGAAAATTACCACTAAAAGTGGCAGTACTGTTTACCAGCTCGAAAAGTGTTTATTGCACGACTGTCTACTTCTTTTAAAATAAAACCTCTTAAATAGTCTAAAACACAGATTCAGAGTATAAATAATATTTTTTACAGGTAATCAGTGTAAAGTTACTCAGTTCACAGTGAGCCAACGGTTGTGTATCTCTAATATTGCAAGATCTCAAGCCAAGAGATCTTGCAACCAACTTTCAGATCAAAAATCTACAAAACAACTGAAATGTCTAAGATCATGTCCTATAAGTTTGCAAAGCGGTGAGCAGAAAAAGAAAAGTTTAAGGCACCTCTTCCTTAAAGCACACAACTAGGGATGCATCAATACAATACTGGTATCGGGTTTTGGTGCCGATAACGTTCTTATATACTGTATCGTATTGGTTACAATTAATCAATACCATGAACCAATACTTAAAATGTGGAAACTATGCAATAATTTCACAGATTTTTTTTTTTCATTTAAAATGTTAGTTTTTTGGTCATTGTTATTATATTTTTATTTTGTTATCAAATTCACCATCATTTGTTATAACAAGTAGAGAAGAAAATAAAACATGTGTTTCAATTCATTGCATTTTTTTGTTTGGTAGAAGTATCTGTATTAGTACTCAGTATCAGCAAGTACTCAAATCCAAGTATCGGTATCATATCGGTTAGAAAAAAGTGGTATGGTTGCATCCCTACACGCCAGCATAGATGTTGAATTAATTGTGGAAAGAACTAATATAAGGCTTCTGATAAAATAACTTGCAGGAATATCCGCCTCCCCATTGGGCTGAAACTCAGCTGGTGTAAAAAGGAAAAACCAAATCAACAAACCCTAAGGCGGGACATGAGACACTTCAAAGTAATCCACCTCAGCAGATCGTCTTCAATAAGGACCTGTATGCCACTCACAACCATCGTGAAAAGGCACTTCAACATGCCTTCCTTGTCACAGTTTCCTGCTGTATCTCTGTTTCTCCTCTTTGGCTCTAACAAACACATGATTCCTATTACTGTTTTATTGTCTCAGCGGACCAGTTAAAGCTGAACGTCAGACCTTGTTACTAGGCCTTTGACTCAGCAGTTACTTGCGTGCTTCGTATAAGAAATTACTTTTAAGAAAGAAGCAGGGTGTGCTCAGATCAAATCAGGAGTATTTTGGAAATATGAAATGTGTTAGTTAGCTATAGGCTTTTTTTCTTTCATTTTTGTGGAGAAGCACCGAGAAATCAGCTGTTGAGCAGAATCAGATTATCTATAGCCTCATCTGCCATAACCGGTGACTTGGCTGGTCAGGACTCAAAATTTTGATTGTTTTGTTTTGTGAATACGCCATACATGGATCAAGGCTCTCAGACGAGGATTTTATTATTGAGTGAAGACGTTTAAAGGGGTTTGTGTCCAGTATAAGTAGGTTCAGCATTTAAAAATTAAATCAGAAGACACAGAGATTTAAGAAGCTATTAAATAAGCAATGTGTATTTTCTGCATGTTGAAACATAGCAGTCAGCAGGCTGTGAGAGTGCGAGAGAGAGCAAGACTTACAGCAAATATTCCTCTCTTTCATCTTTATGAGCTTTCATCCCTTGTCTGACATGTGGCAGACTAGAAAATTGTTAACAATCTTCCCATTGCCTAAATTTACTTGTGCAGTGTTCCCCAGCAACCAGGGAATGGACTAGTACAGTCATTCTGTCATTTAGCACTGGCCCCAAGAGAAAAAAATAAACAATTTATGTTATTCAATTTCCTTTACAATCATAATGTGAAGCAAAAAAATCTTTTGAAAAAACAGATTTTTTTTTCTTAACATCTGGCTTGCTTGACATGTACATGGATAGACAGCAGAAAGGTAAGTGAGTAGCATTTGTCCCTTCAGAGAGTTTTCTATTGCTTTAATTTTCATTGCAAAGTTGAATGAAACTTAGACAGCCTCCAGCACCCTCCATCATATTGTTTTTTTTTTTTGCACAAAATAGATGCCACCCATCCACCCACCTGATCCACAAAACAACAGGCCAGTCGGAGGTGCAAAACAAATAGATGGCCTGCTATTTTGATAAATATATAGCACGGCTATGCTTCTAGTTATGCTTGCCTTGCCAATCACTAATGTAAGATGTTAAAGACAGTTTAAAATGCGACTCTATAATAAGATTGCATAAAACCCTGTTTTACAATGACTGGTCTCTCATTTTTCCACTAATTACATATTTAATGAAAGTATCAAAGTTTGGAAAAAAATCCATGTGCTATTCCTTTTGCTTTTAAAAATAGTTTGGACTCAAATCCATTTGTTTATTCATCAATATCTGTAGGTTATTAAAAAAAACTGAGATTGGCAGTCAGCCAAAAATAGTCTTATTGGTGTATCTTTTGATGTTTTTTTTTTTTATCTTCCAAAATAGTAGAAGTAACGACTGATAGCTGTAGTGATTGAAAGCAGAAAGAAGTATCTAAACATGTTACAATGTATGTGTCAAATGATTTGAGCTGTATCGGCATGCAAACAACTTATTAAATATTTCCAACCTTCCAACTGAACTATATATGCAGATAAAAAACAGCCTCTTCACTCTGTCTCTGGGCTCTTTTCAGAGGTTAAACAGCTGACTAAGGGCTCACTGCAGCTGGCATTTGTAAACCCGGGGTGTCTTTCTGGGTTTCCATTAAAGTGAGGTACAATAATTAATATGAGTCTGGAAGACATTCCTCTTGTTAGAGGCAATATTTTGGCTTCCAGCCAAAACCAACAGTGGTAACAAAAAAAAGAAAAAAAAAAGAAAAACAGGACTGACTTCAAGCCAAATTGAGCCTCCAGATGGGGCTAAGTAACAACCAGAAAAGAAACGGGGAGAAAGGTTGATTTGGGAAAAGCACACAACATTTGATGAACTGTCAGTCTGAGTCTAACATACATGTAGCAACACATGTCGTCTTTTGTTTTGATTACTCACCACTCTCGCTCTTCTCAATGACGTCGACAAGCTCACCCGCTTGGAGACTGATTTCTGCAGGCTCTTGTTTCTCGTAATTGGCCACCACCACGTATTGTTCCAGGAGCATGGGGTCTGAACCATCCAGACCTGGTGTTGATGGAAAAAAACATGCTGTCAGCCAGCTACTAGCCATAGGTCCACGAGAACGACTGCTGGACACCCGTTGTGCCATAGGCCACTATGTCTCTACAGCTCAGCCAATTGGAATATTCACAGGGTTCAGTGCATATTCCCCAGAGTCTAGCCATAGAGCTGCATCCCCATGTAGCCGGACATCAAGGGCAAGAGAGGTGTCAGAGCTCTATGAAAAGACCCCAAAAAGAAAATGATCAGGCCATCACAGGCAAAAATACATTCTGCTTTACTAAAGTCAGTGTATCCACCTCCAGGTGATCAGATCTAGGTGAGCATGAAAACAAAATATTAGGAGGAACTGCAACAGCAGGGCAGATGGAGACCAGAGAGCTGAAGTCAACTGAAGACAAGACAGAAAATTCAGAGAAAGAAATAGTTTCCCTCGGAAAATAAACCATCTGCTAAAAACCCTCCTTCTCCTCAGTGGGGCTGGAGCTGTTGGAAGAGTAGGGGGGTGGTGCAAACCAATCACAAGAGTCACCACTCGGGGGCCTTAAATGGAACCAGATGAAGGGGCTGGAGTTTTGCACAGAGGGGTGGACCTGTGCCTCTGAAACACTAGAGCTCTGACTCCAGCATGCAGGCCAGCCAATAGAACTTTTCTTCCCGCTTGCTAAATTAACCATATAAGCGCCAGCAGTGACTCTGTTTTTAACTTGCTTTGTTGCTGCAATCCATCACCCATCCACTCATTTTTGGTTCATAAGCAAACACGATAAGTGACCTCTCTAAGAAAGAAAGAAACACATACATTGAGTTGTGGAGGCATTTAAAGAAAATAAAACTTCTCTATTATAGTAATTCATCTCCATCTGTAACTGTCAGGTTCCATTAACTTGGCTCCACTGAAATCTTACTTAAAAATAGTCCTTGAAAGCAACCAAAAGCCAAAGCAACATTCAACCGCTGTCTGATGAAATCCAGTACTTCTGATGCTTAGTTCAAACTGTTGGAAAAGACCAACTTCTATTGGAAACCTGGACTACCAGAGCGAGCTACTGCTGAAGAGACATTCCTTTCTCCTGGACATTTTTGCATATTATCACAATGGGCCAAAAAAGTATTTGTCAGCCACCGATTTGTGTAGGTTGTCCCACTTAAAAAAATTAGAGAGGTCTATAATTTTCCTCATAGGTACACTTCAACTGACAGAAAGTTAAAACAGGAACCAGGAAATAGCGCTGTATGATTTTTAAATAATTTAGTTGTATAATAGTATAGCACCTACAAACAAGCAATAATTTTTGGCCTACGCAGACATGTTACGTCTTCTTTAAGAAGCTCTTCCACCCTCCACTTATTACCTGTATTAAATTACACCTGTTTAAACTCATTATCTGTATAAAGAAAACCTTTCTACAAGAGACAAGAGAGCAGGGGACAAGATTGCACAACTCCCCAAGACTGGGATGAGCCAGTCTACAATAGACAAGCAGCTTGTGGAGAAAAGAGCAACTGTTTGAGCAATTATTAGGATAGGATAAATACAAGCTGAGTTGAGTTGCAATTTTTCTGCAAAGTGGACAAGATGACTGATCCATATAAAGGATAGGATGAATGGGGCATTGTATCGTAAAATTTTGGTTAAAAGCCTCCTTCCATCAGTGAGAGCACTGAAAAATGAAAATAAAAGCATTGAAAAATTAAACCAAATGATCCTAAATACACCACTCTGGCAATGAAGGAGTGGTTACGTAAAAAAACATTTATACGTTCTGGAGTGGCCTAGCCAGTCTCCAGACGTCAATCCATCAGATAATCTGTGAAGCGAGTTGAAAGTCAGTGTTACCCAGTGACAGCCCCAAAACATCTCAGCTCTAGAGAAGATCTGCGTAGAAGAAAGGGTCAAGATACCAGCTACAGTGTACACAAACCTGGTCAAGACATACAGGAACCCTTTGACTTCTGTCATTGCCAATCAAGGTTGCACAACATACTACAAGTATTAAGGCAAACTTTTTTTATTGACCAAACACTTATTTGCTGCACCATTATACAAATATCTAATATATCTAGATACCTAAAACATATACAATGTGATTTCCTGGATTTTGATTTTTACATCCGTCTCTCACTGTTGAAGCGTACCTCTTTTTAAGTGGGACAACTTGCACAAATCTGTGGAAGCGAAATACCTTTTGGTCTCACTATATGTGGTTCAAACTAGTGACAAAATAACACATATCACATAAAATCCAAAAAGGTACATTGAAGTTTATAAGATGTTAAAATGTGAAAAAGTTTGAAAGGTATGAATACGAGAGTGAGGCACTGTAGTTATTCTCATAGTTGGCATCATTACCTTACTTTGGGTTGTGAAACACTGTGTGCCTTGAGATAAGTTTCAGAAGCCTTACTAAATCAGAGAAATTACTGCTATTACAGTATTGTGCCATAAAGGTTATGGCAGGAATGTGGTCATGAAGGTCTATAGTGCAAGAATATCAAGGGCCTGTTGAACTTTTTCCTATTTCATCAACACGGGTCACAGGTTGTAATGTATTTGATTGATCAACACAAACTAGTCTAAAACTGTAACCCTTTTAATAGTCGCACACACATACATGGACTTTGGACCATTCTAGGACATGTATATGCTTTGATCTAAGCCATTCCATTTAAGTTGACGGTGTATGTTTCAGGTTACTTTTTTGCTAGAAGGTAAATCTCTGCCATCTTCTCAGGTGCTTTGCAGCATCTAGCAGTTTTGTGAAAAATTTGAAAAAGTTAAGGTATAAATACTTTCGTGAGGCACTGCAAATGGATAAATTTAGCATTGCTACACAGTACAAAAAAATAAAAATCACAGTTGTCACACTCTAGTACGATAAGTTTGTGGGTTAGCTGTCAGCTGGGAAAAACTGGTACAAACTACTGTTAGAAATAATCAATATTATGTTTATTATTTCAAAATCTAAGGTGTAATTACTCCAGTAAAAATAATAAGAAACTATAAGCCTTACTATATTTTTAAGTTAAGAACTCCATCTTCAATTCAGAAGAGCTATTACTCTAGAAAGATACTAAACTAAGCTGCCAAAGAGTCTGACATGGGGATTACTGTGGTTGGGCTGTGGTTTCTGATGGCTCATCTATGCAAGATGTTTTGACAAACCGCAAAGTTGGAGGCAGAAAAGAAAAAAAAACTACTTGATCTTCAATAAATAATGTGTCAACAACTGCTTCATTAACAATCCATTCTTAACAGATCTGTTAAACGTTAAAAACATTATCAATTTTCTAATATAATGTTTGGGGTTTTTTTTTATTTCCCATTTAGGACAGTGCCTTTTTTGTTTTTTCAAAGTAAATTGCAATCAATAACAACAAATTATATAAAAGCATCTCAAATGTATTCTACGCTTTCTGAGATAAAGAGATTATTATATTAAATGCCCATTTTTAACCATTTATTGGCTTTAGTTTGACTAAACTGCTTCTTTTTTCAAGAGTTGCTCTCCAGGTAGCACCTGGGTGGAGGTGGGGGGTCTCAGCCCTGGGTGTCCTGGGTCAGTGCCTTGGCTGTTGCTGTGCTGTGTGTTGCTGTGAAAATCAGCTATGGCAGCAGCATGTTGTGGGGATGCCTTTCTACAGCTCGCTCAGGGAAGCTGCTCAGAAATCACATCTCTCCATAAATTCACTGATGCTGTTAAGAATGAGAAAATGTGAGACCAGATGTGAGAGACTAAAGACTTTGTCAGCAAAGTAAACAGGAATGAAAGGAAAAAAGCTGATATTTCGATCTCATTCAGGAAATGAAATACTTTGAAACAGCAGGAAGATTGAGCCAGGACAAGAAGAAAATATGTGAGGAAAAACGTGAGTGAAAACAGCTTTAGGCATTATCTAAGTCAAATTTAAAATAAAACAAATCATCTTAAAAAGACTACAATTCAGTGTGGTTATGAACTGTAGAGCATCTGTAATGTTTAAAAAAAGTTTAAGAAGTTTTTTTCTGAAAACTGTGATTTATAAGAAGGCAAAACAAAAAGACGAACACAATAGGATTTATAGCATAAAACTCCCAGGTTCTTAAAGAGCTAGCCACCAAATCAACTTTTTTTGCTTATAAACTGTGTAAGTGAGTGTCTAATAGTACTGTCTACATCTCTCTTTATTATTTTTGTTTGTTTAGTTTATTATAGAAAAAATATAAATTATATACTAAAAAATATCAGTTGAGCGCCCTCTTCAGGGTAAAACTTAACACAGCATTTGAGTTTGAATTGGTCACTGCTACTTTCTCAAGCTTTATTACAGACTTTAGTGGGGTTTTTTGCTGATGTACTGATATGTGACGTTACCCATCACTACGGCTGACCTCACATGTCAGTGCAGCAGGTTGAGTATAAAAGCAACCGAGTCTCGGCAACGCCTCCATAGCGTGCTGGAATAGAAAGTAAGCGTTTAGGCCCATTCCTCTCCCCCTGCACTTATCTCGGTCTGCCAGGTAATGCCTCTTCTGCCAAATTTTTCAAACAGCAAATCTGGGTGGAGTAAGACTCTGGTTGGGGGGTGACTTGCTCTTTAAACTCTGATAGCTTCATTATAGAAAACCTAAGCAAAGAAACACTGACATTTATCTCAAAACACTGAGTATTTTTGCACGAATGTGGAGTATTTAAATGTTAGAAGTGTTAGCTCCAAGAGTGTTTTTTTTTCTTGAGTTCTAATATTTTTTCCCTCTAGAGCAATTTCTCCTTATCCGTCTTCATTCAGATTCATAAATTTGTTTCCTGCTCCCACCCCGGCACTCCCAGATGTCCTAATTCCATCCAACCCCCACCCTCAAACACTCACTCCATCATAAGCTCCAGAGATGATAATCATTGAGAATGTTGCAATGATTCATCACCATGAGAGTATTCTACAATTTTATTCCAAAGCTATTAAGCCTTGTTAACCTTTTTTTTCATTTTTTCTGCATAGGATCTGGACGCCTTAATCTGTTTACTCTAAATTTTGAGCCCCAAAAACCTTCTATAAAGGCATAATTTAGCTGAGAGTAGTAAGTCTGGCAAAGCGTAATGCTTTTGTTTGGCTCATCGGCAACAGATGTGCAGCTAGATTAGAAGGAGACACAGATCTGCTGATCAATGTAGTACAGATGTACACAAACCCATGTGTCCCCAAAAAACGAAAGAGGACAGAACACAAGTGGAACAGTAGCAAAGCCATCCAAATGTGTGACAGTCTGTAGTTCTGAGTATGTTTATCATCTGATGAACAACTCGTACTTTAAAGTCTAAAGACATGTTAGTTTCACGGAAAAAAATAAAAAATAAACTAGGATTTAATGTTTTAATATTCGACTAAAAATACAACATTATAGCTTTTATTTAAAGCAGAAATGTTTTTTGTTGCAGCTAAAATAGCACATTTATTGTAATTATAGCAACTTTACACATTTATTTGCAGCAACAAGCGGAGAAGGGGTACCAGTAAAATGTTTAATATTCTGAAAATACTTGTATCACTCTACATGTTTTCTGGTATTTCATGTCTACTTAAAAGGAAACACTATAACATTATACCCGGGTTTGAAAAACTGAAACACCTAAAAACAATGGCAGGATTCTGGTTGGGAATCAAAAAACATGCCCATTATTGCCATTTGTATTGCTTTAAGATATCATTGCTATATTTCATGAAGCTTAACCACAATAAAATGCTGATCACCAAATAACGCACATGGAAAAGATATGGAATATAGTGTAAACCATGTGCAGTCTTAATAACCAACTGAATCTGAAATCTGAAAACAGAACATGCAAAATATCTGCTTCCTCTTTTTTACTTAACTCCTGACACAGTTTCCATGCCTAACTATGTAATTATAATGACAATAGTCATTACACTGTGAAACTGACCACAATTGCAAACTGATGGTTTGTCTTGAAGAAAAGCATCATAGCTCTGTTTATTGTTAATATAAACTTACATCAGATGGGAGAACATACAAGGTTAACACATTTTAACACTGGTATGCAACCTAGAAATACAATACTTTATTAAAATGTATGACCGCAGATTGCAACGTAACTGCATGTTGAAAAAAACATTACACATTTAAGCTCGTATTCTCACACAAAACTGTTTCTGTCCTGAAACTATTTTGAGCGAGACCTTTCGACTCTGCCTCCAGGGTGGGAGTCTGGCATGACAAATGGTCACTTATCAAAAACAAAGAAGCCAGTATTGGGCTTGGTCTCAGAGCTCAGTTATTTTGTAAAGGATCTCATTGAGCAGGAATAATTAATAACTGAAATACATAATAAATAATGGAATACTTTTTTTTACCAGTCAGTCAGCTTGACCACTTGCCTTGAGTAGTTACAAGTCAGAAATCCAATCTTTCTTCAATTAGTGAACACATCACATGTAGGTGCCAGCCGCTTGTGCTGACAACTTTCTATGGTGACAAAGTTGTGAAAAAGATTTGACGTTAGATATTATTAGACAGATGTTTAAAATAAAGTCAGAGGAAGCACACAAGTTGTAAGAAGATTTTGGGAAGAACAAAAAAGAGATTTAGACTTTGACTGATGCCAATCCTTTAGCTTTTTTTCTCGTTCCACACTTTTACAGCTTTGGTAACTTTGTGCCTGACATTTTAGTTACAAAAAGGAGAAGTCTGCCATAGCTGGAGACTTTACTACTATTGTCAAACAAAGTTGGAGGCAACATCAGTAGAAACAAGTAAGACTAATGCCGTTTTGTTTTATTCTATTGAGCATTCAAACTCGGTTTGTTGTACTGCTGAGCTTGATTTGGAAGTGCTAAAAGACTTCTGGAAATCTGGAAAGTAAAAGTAAGGAAATACAGAGTGACTGATGTCTATTGATTAATGCTAACTGTGCTGTTACCTAATATAAGATACCAAAGACAGATAGCCTGTAAACTCCATCTCAGTTGTCTTTGTTATAAAAAAGTAAACTATTTACAATCTTGTCTCTTCCTTTCATGCACATGGTGCAATGTTACCTCTGCTAATAATATGATTAAGTAATGACTTCTATTAGATTAAAAACAACACATTTTTAAGGCTGTTAGTTAAACTGAGGTTCAAAATTAGCCACACAACTTCGACCAATTTGTTTATATTTTTTTCTATCTTTGGAGAAAAAAAATCAAATAACTAAATAAAAAAAAACAACAGTTAATAATGGATTTGGCAAGAACAATGTTAATTGTTCCTTTTCAGCTGAAAACATCTGTATAAATCAACCGCTCCATCTGTGATATCTGTATGGAGTCCAGAACATGGTTCTGTGCCCACGTTTCAGCCAAAAGCTTTATCTGACTTTTCCTGCTGCATTCTTGTCAGCACTTCCTTTTCATCCAATTTGCTTGATGGAGATATCACATCCCTATGACAGTTGAGGGAAGATGTGGTTTAGACCTCCCTCATTATCATCTTCCGGTTTGGTCCTCTCTTCAGTTCCCTGGGGGAAATGAACCCCGTCAGTTATTTCTGCATGTAAACTATTTACCATCTACCGCACATAGTGAATGCTAAATGTGAAAAAAAGTATGAAAAGAACTAAATAAGATGACATAAAGCAGCTGTTGCATAAAAAGAAGAGATTGTTGGAGGCAAAATTCATTTAGAAAAAAAGGACTCGCTTCAATGACTTCCATCTCGGTTTGCAATCGCATCCATCACCAAGTACAAACAAATATGCAGACCTCTTGACCCACCCAGTGTCTGATTCATTAGGAGATTAACCCTGCCCCCCACCTAAAAGCATGCACTCTACACAGAAACAACCTCATGTGCATGCACTGTATTGTACACAGACAGCAGCCCTCTCAAAAGACCTGCAGCAAATCTTGCACTGACAGTGCAACAGTATGCTTCCCACTTGCCACGTAGGCCTTCCTCTCTTCTCCAGCTGCTTTTCACATGCACAACACCCCCAAACACTCCAATGTTTTCCTCTCCTACTTAGTTTATTTTCCAAATGTCTTCTGCTGACTAACTTTTGTTTGACATTCACAGATAAAAAAAAATGCTTTCAAAGACGATATGAAACTCCCGAACCTCAGAGCTGTTGAGTTGTTATGACAGCATGTCTCTTCATCAGTCGTTGTCATCTGACAATGATTTATGCTAACAAGCAGTCAAGCCTTAGAGATCATTTACTGTACATGCCATAAAGGATGCAGAAGATCTCTTTAAAACTATAATAGTGTGGCTGTGATGCACTAGTAAACTTGGACGGTTTAAACTTGATAAAGGTCAAGTTTTACTTTAAAACAATATATGAGACCTGCTGTTGAATATCTGCAAAATAAAAGACTACAATTTACATTCTTTTTATATGAAACATTTCTCTTTTAAAAAGAGTGAAATAGATGTTTTTTTAGCATGGGCTGGTTACTGCTGTCAAGGTTTATTAACACAAGAGGCATAAAACACATTTTACCACTCCAATGCTTGTATCTCTGTGTACTCATTGGTTACATGTTCTGCTGATCCATTTAGACGTATGACGTAAAAAATGTACATGTGTTTTATTTTCAAACCATACACATATTTCCTCTTCCTGGGTTGTGGAAGACAAAAATTCGGCCTCATAGGTATCAAAGTGCACTGAGGTTTTAAAAACTTTGGTTTCATTCTGGCAATTTCTTTTAATCATCATGTCCTTTAACTGAAAAGTCAGAGAAGTCCCATTATGACGAGAGTGTATTTTTTCTCATTTGTATGGAGCAGAGAGTAACACAGGGCTCTGAGGGAGCTGTCTGCAAAAGGGTTAGTAAGCTTTTGCTTCAGTTACGCAGTGTTTGGATGACAGCTTGCTATGCGTTTGACAAGCCAATCTCCATCTAAGAAAACGTCCACACTAAGCCGGATAAGGTTATACGGGGAGTTAGACGCCTAATGTTATCCACTCAACACGAGCATTTACGCCCCATTTAAGGTCCGTTTAAGGTCCCATGATTGCGCAATCCAACACCGACCTATGCATGTACTGGGCATGCGCGGGGAAAAACAAAAAGAACACAGATTGACGCGTATAATCTACGTCACTGTCAGCGCCTCCTGGATCGCTTCCTGTGTCGCCTTCTCATCCGAAAGTAGGTTAGGGTTAATTTTGCAAACGTCGGAATTTGCAAAAGAAGCAGTAGCATAGCGAGACTCGTCTCCATCTTTGCTGTTGTCATTATCTGGTGTCGCGTTGTTGTCGTCATCAACTTAGGACGCAGCATTTGATTGACGTCGCTACTCTGATTTAGCCGGGGACCGGATAAGTTGCGTCCAGACATGCTCATTTAGCCGTTGAGATAACAGTTAGACGGCTCTCTTACCCGGCTAATACTTATCCGACCACAGACCACAAACAAAGCCGCCTTAGTGTGGACGATAGGGGGGTGTAGACTAAATACTTATACGTTTAAGCCGTTATCCGGCTTAGTGTGGACTTGGCCTAAGTCAGAGTCTCACAAGTCAGTCATACTGCAAATGTGTTAATTTGAATATACCCCATAAAGTAGGGCTGGACGATAATTCAATAGCAATATATATCTATCGATAGACGTGTGGTGTGATAGAAAAAAAAGGGGTCGATAAAAAAGTTTGATAGAAAAAAAGTTCCCCCTCATTCTTTAATTATAGCCAGGTTATCAGGTATCTTAATACAACAATCATTACTTACTCCAAACAAATCATTAACGCTGACCCATGCAGCTCTGTCAGCCACCCCTCTCTCCTTTCAAACCACAAAAAGGATGAAATAATTTGAGCTGAAACAGAATTTTTTGATAGTCCCTAAGTGAACCATCGCCATAACTTCGCCGCTGTTAGATATCAAAGCAAGGGAGCGGTGGAGGAAGTTATTTTGCATAAATATTTCAATTTCCCAGGTAAAGGTTGTGTCCCGTTTTGAACCGATCCTTGACGCACTAAAACACTAAACCTAGCAATAATAAAACTACAATTAGCAGTCTGAAGCAGGACTACCCTCTTCCGGCTCGCTGTGAATCTGTTACAGAGAGACACAGGAACCTTACCCAGCTGCTAACAACACCTATGGCTTTTAAAATGTTCCCTTGGATCTGCTCCCGGTAATCAGAAGAGAAAAACGCTTTAAAAAACACAACAGGGTTGGATAGACCTGCTGGCTTCAGCTCTCAATGACTGACTGGGCTGCAGTGTTCTGGGGTCCGTCTACACTCTGGTGTGTATCTGGTTAGCTTTAGCCTATAGCTGAAGAGCTGAAATTAATTGGAATAAGCTTTATTGACAAACTAAACCAAAGGTATCAACTATTAATATTATAAAGTGTCATAAAATGTTTGAAAGACTTAAAAGCATCAAGATAAGCCTTTAATTTAAATTACTACATAATTTAAAATATCTATATAATATAATGGTTAACAATATTACTTTTCTTTGTATTTACTGTTACTCAGGTATCTAGATTTGTTTCTGTGTCTAACAAACTTATCTAATAACAGTTATATATATATATATATATATATATATATATATATATATATATATATATATATATATATAAACTGTTATTATTTTGTTAATTAATTAATTAGTTGATTGAAGAATAACAAAATGACCGGGGAGGCACTTAAAATATATTTTTTACCTTTTGTGATATTTATCAATAATTATCGATATCCATCAATATGGCTATTACTTTACCTGTATGCTAATTTTTCTATATCGTCCAGCCCTACCATAAAGTAGTTCTTAGCTACTTTATAGCCTCATATTAGGCATGACTGTGCATAATATACATGGATTGTTTATACCTGGTTATCCATAAAGGATCTCTGACGAAAATTTGGAGAAACTAATTAACCTGTATGCTTTTGGACTATATGAGGAAACCAGAGGACCCATAGAGAACCCATGAATGCAAGATAAAAAATGCAAACATAGTACAGAAAGGCTTTGGTTGATATTAAAAATCAAAGATACTTTTGCAGCAAGGAAATACTTCTAACATCTGTGTAATAATGTTATCCATACCAATGTTTTTGGTTTTCTTGTTTTAAATTTGGTAGTGTGAAGCCTTAATAATGTTCATGAATATTCCCATACCATAAGAATATCACACCAGCCACTTGCCTAATTTTGACAAGCATGAGCTTCTCCCTCCCATTAGGATGAGGTTGAAGTCCATATAGACGTTTTATTGATCCTATTATGGACAGACCCCAACACAAGATCCAATCAGTCAAATCAATCAGTTAAACTAACCTTGAAATATTTTTTCCTGTGACAACACAAATAAATACGATGACAACATTGTCATGGCAAAGGGATATAAAGCTGGAAGGAAATTATCAGCTTTGATTCAGCAATTCTCTGATTTCCTCCTCTTCCTAGGTGAACATAGCTGAACCTCTAACCACTCACAGTTTTGTGGTAGAAAGCTACATTCTCTTCTTCAGGGCATGGGCTCAGAAAACTCTTCTGAGTACCCCAGCACCATATAATTATGGAACCTATAAGCTGCAAGTACAGCAAAAAAAACTCACCACAGACTCACTTTATCTGCTGTCTTGCTTAAAAAGGGAAATATTACTCTTAAACCACTAATGTCCAGAAAGGGAATTATAGTAAATGTTTCCAAATCAAGTAATTATGAGAGCAAGAACAAAAAGTACAACTTCTTGAAGCTAGATTTGTGGGGGTATAACACAATGACAATCCTCACCATTCTTTTCATTGTAAGCCATTAAAAGAAATAATTTTATTTATTAATCTCTTATTAAGAAATATGTAGTGTGAGCTAAGTAGAAAGGAGCACTGTATGGAAAAGGGCACAATACGTTTAACATTGAGTCTGTTATCTTCCACAGGCTGGATGTAGGTTCAACCCACGCTTTTTACACTAACAGCTGAAATATGACACATTTTCCTTTATGTGGATGGAATCCCCCAATATTTCAATGCAATAGAATGGATTCCGAATTAAGGTAGGGGTCTTATTTTGGTGACAGCTCCCACATTGTCTCCCCTTGGAGTGTACCAGCCACAAAAAATAATTAAAAAAAAGTCTATTCTTTTCACCTACTGATAATCTTATGGCCCAACAATGATATATTTAAAGCTGTGGCACATTGTAGAAAGGCCAAAGCAGCTACTTTTGACAACAGAAGAGTGTGTATTTAGAAATGTGGGTATTCTGAGAATCCATGCATGCAAGAGTGTGTGCATACAAACATGAAAAATCTGCCCAGCTGCTCACTAAACTGCATTCAAAGTTTTCCTCTTGCCTCCTATGCTCATAAACCCCATGCTCAGCTGAGTCACACTCTTTGTCTTCCTTAAATACACACACACACACTCACCCACACACACGCACACACACAGATACAGAAAGGTAAACCCAAAAGGCATTGCAGGCAGAGGAAATGAAGAGGTACGAAGTGTTATGCAAAAAAACTACTTGTATTCACTAAATGTACAACAATTTAGCATTACACTCCTAATACATTATAATTTCACACACAAAAAATTATAGTTGTGTGCCTGAACAAGATTTATGTTGATTATTTTTTCATCAGTTAATCTTGATATCAGTTATTTGTTGACCATGTCGGAGCAACATGTCGAAAATTGATTTATGCATGTGAAATGGCATGCCAGACATCTGAGACATTGAAATAAAAAGTCACAATTCAACCACTAAAATTAGCAGAATTTTTTTATACACACAGACACACATATATATATATATATATTAGGATTTCGCTTTCTTATCAAAACCGTGACCCCTCAATGCACCTCAATTACTACTTATGTGTGTACAAGTTCTGGGTCAGCTCACCCTTTCTCTATTTCATATCCCTATTTCATACATACTCATTTCTATTTAGTTTCTCCTACTTGAATTTTGTACCTGAAAGTTTTGTGCAAAAGGTAAACAGAAAAAATAGTGTGGTAATCTAGGACTAGTACAACATGACCTTGAAACCACCTTATCAGTGGACACATGGGGAACAGTCTGTCAAACATTAATAACAAAGGCTAAAAAATGTTCTTACCTGATTTCCGTTTTCCAGATCCTCCACAGTCTCTGAAAAAGGAACAACACCAGAGCACCATGATCAGAGTGAGTGGGCATTGATAGAACTGGATCAATCTGGTAACTGGTTACATCTGATTCTCTTTATGCAGACCATCCAAGTGCAGTTGGCACACAACTATCAGCCAAGCCCTCGTGGAGAATGCATGCAGAACTTGACCCACAACCAAAGAGAGGGAGACCGAGGGGGGGGGGGGTGAGCCGTACAGTAAGGATGCCAAAGAGAGAGACGAGGCCTGGCTTCAGCCAGTATACTGTGTGTATATGAATTATATCTGTTCTAAGATAGCAGGTGTGAATGTGATGCAGCTGCCCTCATATCTCCCTGTGAATTACCATTCATGTAAGGCAGATCATTAGTGGGAGAGAATCTGCCCTGTGCTTTGACCCACTAATGTCAAAGAGTAGCGAATTGTCTGTCACTGTACTCATATTTATTCTATATGCCAGTGTGCATCTAGAAAAGGTAAATCCATTGGCCGAAAAGCTGTTAGATTATTACTTTTTTCAACAAATAGACAGCTTAAACTGTGGTTGAGTCTATTCCAGCATTTGTTAATTCTTCTGTATTTTTTGTAAATGTTGCACCTCTTACATCAAATATACAAAAATATTTTCTTGCAATGTTTGTGCAAAGCACCAGCATATACAGATGAGACCATTTTTTTTATTTCTGTAATTTATTCTCCAGCTGTGCCAGGGGAGTTATACAGCAATTATTTTGCAATTACTAAAATTTGTCAGAAACACAAAATGACTACATGAAAAATGCATAAATTAGCTCCTCATTAAAGTGCCATCAGCTGAGTTTGATGGATCGCTTCTCATCTTCTAAATTGCATAAACAGAAATCAGGATACATACAGAGGTGGAAACAGGTAAATATTTCAAACCACAAGACCATTTGAGTAAGTGTGGGATGACTGCTCATCCTCATTTAGTTAACTAGGCAGCAGAGAGAAGAGTGATGAGAAGCTGTGGTTTGACACAGATGGAAACAGACACCTGGCTCTCTGGAGAGGCCAGCAGCAGGACTGGAGCCAAGGCCAGTCAAGGATATGAGCACATGGTTGGACAAAACTTGTCTAACATTTGCCAGGGTAATGGTGTACTTATCTTCTTCAGTTAGCAAGAAAACTTTACTAACGCAAGATGATGTTGTTGCACATCTGATTTAGCTTTAAGAGGAATTTAACAAGATCACTTAACCACACGGACAATAAGCCTCTATTATCAAGCAAAATATGGACACAACCTCAGTTAAAGATGTGCAGTAATTTTGTATTTAACATAAAAGCAAAAGTGAAGCCTATGTCAAAATTTAACAGGAAAGATAAATCAGTAGGGGTATTTGAATATGAATGGATAACTAATATAGCGATCCACTGAGAAATCAGCAGGCCACTGGCCTTGGACCATTATACTTTTCCTGTGTAACAAACTTTCCCTAAGAACCAACAGGTTTCAACTCTTCTACATGGAGTTTGTGACTATGACTCAGTCCCATATTCATATGAAAGTGTTTAGTCACTGACAGAGAAAACAGAAGGGTTTTACCTTTGAGAGGTTATTGGTAATCAAAACATATACTTTTTTTTTTCATGATTTCCCTGTTTTCATTTACTGTTTGAGACTGCTACAACAGATACACAAATTACACACTTGAAAATAAAATGACAAAATATCAAATAAGACCTTTGATTTGGAATAAGATTTACAAAGATGGTTAGAAAAAAGCAAATGCAGCTATAAATCTGTATTTGTAATGTTCTAGATTGTAAAAATGTTTCAACTTTAGAGAAAGCCATACATGCAAATAGTTGTCAAAATTACAAAAAGGCTATATGATAACTGCATGTTTATCGCCCATGTCAACAGTAACACTACAGTAACACTGCCCACTGGAAGTAGAAAATCATAGGTGCATTGTGTTTTTTTGGGTGGAGACATAACTGAGGCTTTGGGGGGAAAAAATCTGAGGATGAAGTAAATGCTTGACCTGTTCTGCTTCCTTCTGACCCTCAGCACAAGCTCAGAGGTGGAGTTAAATATTCCTCCCTTGAGGAAGCTGAGCACACAGCTTTGGCTCTGTGAATTTTCCTCCTAATTCTAACATCTAGTGAGAAGGATTAACGTTTCTTTTAGATCTTTAAGATGTTGTGCCTGTTTTAGAGCAAAGCAGTAGAGAATCAAAAAATCCAAGACTTTTTCCACAATGTAGATGTTGATATCTCAAAACATCCAATCCCTTCCCGAGATATTGAGTAACTTTCTGTTTGTACAAACCTGCAGCTCTTCATAGGTGGGCCTGCTAGAAAGGAATGTAGTGGATATTAGCCCCTCTCTCACATCTTTTTTACAGGAACTATGTATCTGTCCTGCTTTATAACGAATTACGGAGACACTCGAGCATGACCTCAGTTTTACCTCTGGAGGAGTAACCTCTAAGCTCTGCGGTCAACAGGTCAGCATAATTGAACAACAAATCATGATGATACGGCAGTCAGATTACGTGCACAAAGAAACCCTGCAATAGAGGGTTTTTGTGTGAAGAGGTAATGGCGCTGCTGCAAAATAACATACATCCCTAGTAGACTCAGGCATAAGTGCCAACAGTTTAAGCAAATCTTGGCCATGGGCAGACACTGATGTCAGTGCTGTAACACTGCTGCCAAATTATGCTCCAAGTTGCAAATGAAAAGACTAAAACTCCAGGAAAGTTTTGCTTGAACAGACTCAGAACTATACCTTTAATACTGAGGATTACAAGTATTTTTCACTTGTATTTATCCATTCATTATCGCTCTATATATATATATATATATATATATATCTATATCCTTGGTAGGTCACAGGGGGGCTGGTGCCTATCTCCAGCAGTCATAGGGCGAGATGTAGGATACAACCTGGACAGGTGGCCAGCCCATTACAGCAGTTGTGTTTATGTGAGGACTATTTCATAATTTGGTTTATTTATAAACAGGGAAATGCAAATGATCTAAATAGTTATAGTCAGGATGTTTATGAAAGCAACTGTGTGCCAAAAATGTGGTTTTGCATGAAAAGAACGGTGTAAAGTTTGGCATGCATGAGGCAAATGAAAAGATGAATATCAAACCTAACAGAATTCTTGAAAAACAAACAAGTGGAGTAATATAATCTGAATAAATATGAAGTTAAAATCGTAATGCAACAGTTCCATAAAAAAATGCAATGTATGAGAGGTTACTTGAACACTAACATTGCTACAAGTTAAAACATATGCCAGCTTGAAATTTGCTTTTTTAAGCCCATAATACCAGAGCCTTAATATTTGAAGCTTTCACCATTGTCAATTACCTGAATACTGGCCTCAGCTGCACTGAAGACAGCCTTTACAATTTACTTTATTCACTTGATCTAAAAAGTCTACATAGCCCTGTTAAAACGCCAAGTGAGAAAGCCCCAGCATTTTCTGAAGGATGTATATATTTTTTTATAAAACTAAACATTAGTGTTCAGTGAATATGGTTAGGAAGATTTGAAAGCAATTTGACACCAAAGTATGAAAAATAAAATGTATGTTACTATAAAAAGCTATTAAATAAAATGGTATGATTATGCTAATTTAGCTGCAGACCTATTTTGACCACCCCTCAGAACCCTATCCACTGACCTTTTAGTGTATATGAAACTCAATATTAAACTAAAATCTGGAATCTTAGATCTTATGATTAGATCAAACCATCTTTTGACAAGAATAAAATAAAAGATTTTTTTTCCCTTGGTTTTGATCCAACAACAATTTTTGCACTAATAATCAAAGTCGATATCATCCTTGCTTTTCTGGCTAGCTCAAGCGCTCCCTCTGGTGTTGAAAAAGTATAAAGATAACTTCCTTTGATTTATTGTAAAGTTTGACTATTGAACATTAGGTGGCAGTATTCAAAAACAGTAGTGCTCATCGGCTGAAGTCGATGGATATATCTGCCTATGAAATCTGAATCCAATACAAGTTAAACTTATTTTTACAACCTCTTCTGACAGTTTTAACCCTGCATGGAATAAAAAAAAATGTACTTGCTTTCTGATTGATCTCCACTGTTTTTTGTAAATTCTGCTAATAATGTCTATTTTCAAAGGCACTCTACATGGTGGAATTTAACAGGATGAAAAACAGATTTCATTTGTCATCCTAACCAATTCATACATAAAGAAGTCATTTTAAATGGTAAAGCTCCTGTATGAGTAATTGTAGTCCATGGGTGGTATGACTTCTACACCTCTCAGATTAAGGTGGGCTGGACTATCTCAGAGACTGCAGGAGGCTCCCACTTTGAAGTGGGATTAACATAAAGGTTAGAGGTTGTGGGCCTGGTTATGGCTGAGAAGTTTCTCACACATTGTATTTTTCAGCTAACACAAGACACATCGACACAAGACAAATTTACGAAATTCAACTAGAAGAATATGAGTTTAAAAGATAAGTTTTTAAAAGATAGAGTAGTCTTGTAGTGAACCTACACTGTAATTACTCCCACTCTTGTACTTTGAAGTGAGCATGACTAACAACCTGACTGAGGCCTTTATCTTTCCTGAGACTTGATCTCACTGCATGACTACGCAGATCTTTCCTCATTTGTTCTTGAATCGGATTTCAACCCCCTGACAACATTATTCTTAAAACACAGTGATTCTGAAGCAAAATCAATCCATAATTTTGGACAAAATGAAGCCTGTGGATAAAGACAGGGGTCAATTCATGCAAACATACTCGTTCATGGTGTTTACAGCCCACCAGAGGAAAATGTTCTGTCTCTTACAGTACCTTGCAGAAGTATTGATTTTTTTAAACTTTACAGTATTTTAGAAAATAATTGTAAAGTGGAACAAAATTAAAACAGGGTTTCAATTGCTGTCACAAAAAGTGTGACCCGTCATTGTCCTAAGCAAGGAGGAGAAATTCCTTCCAAGTTTACTGCCTCTAACAGGTTTCCCTACAGGTTTGCCCTGCAATTGAGAGTGAGGCGTCACGTGCCTATTTGGGCAGGGTCTGAGTTCGTCGGCCATAATGTAAGGAGACGCTATCGGCTGCCAGGGCAACGCCTTCAGAACTTAACAGTATTGACGCGACTAACATTCCGGAGCTTTTTAATTTTTGCTCGTTTATTATTTTGGCGGGACATATCTGCTATTAGACGGAAAGTAAGAAAGTAGAGCAATGGAGGAAGTCACAGAAAAGAAAATGGACCTTACAGGGACAAGCTTATACATACGGCAAAACAGCGGTATTTGGAGAAGCTTTCAGACATTAAACATACAGACCCATATGAGCTCCCTGCAGCGGAATGGCACAGAGACCTGAACCATTTGCCTCCGTGCACGTATATAGATATTGTAAATTACCTTGTTTTTGGTGTGAGTTATTACACGATGCAGGAGTTTAAAAGCCACAAATCTTTCGAAAGCTACGAGGCTTTCTGCTGTGGCTGGGTGCAGGACTTGGCCATCTACAAGTTTCCAGGTGGTGAAAACAGCGTGGTAATAGCAAAAGTAATTTTTCTTAACATGTGTTTTAGTGTGTCGTAATTACATTGCATTTAGCAGACACTTCTTGATCCAAATGACAAAGTAATTTAATGCGACTGCTTTGTAAACACTAGATTGTGACGAGATGTTCAATGTACACAAACATTTCCAACATGTTTTAATGTAGGCTAAAGCTGTGTAGCGTATGTTTAGGTATTTAGTTGTAATTTGATTTTAGCCCAACGACACATACTGTACCAGGCATAGACTCTATGGCACCAGGATTTTGTGTTGGGGGATGATCACCCGGTTCTGGGTCGGGTAGGGTAGTTAAATGTGTGGTACTAGAGCAGTTTTTAACGCAGCAGTGAGTTCCAGGCAAGGTAACACAGTGCAGAATTGCGAGAACCTCCTCTACTACAGAGTTAAAAAACACACAGTTTGCCGCTGGAAGGAAACCAAGATGGCGGAGACTGAGGATCGAGGGGACAGGCCCTGTACCATGATGACAACTCCTCACTCTCAATAGGCTTTATCCATCAACTTTGACCAGCTTCACTGCCCCTGTTGCAGGAAAGTATCCCCACAGCATGATACCTTCACCAGCACGTTTCACCTTTGAGATGGTGCGGTCAGGGTTAAGTGAGGTGGGCATTTTTTTTAAGCCACACAGGAAATCATGCATACAGGCCAAATACATTCCTTTCCATGTAATCTGACAAGAAGTACTTCCTCCACATGTTTATTGCATTCTGTAAAATGCTTGTGGAAATGTGCTTATATGATTTTCATTGATTTTGTTCAACAGTTTTGCAGCTAATCTTTATCCTTCCATTCTTAGATGATGGACTAAACATTGCTGAGTGAGATGTTGAAAACTTTGGATATAATTTTAAAACACATCCATGTTCAAACATTGCCACAACTACTTTCCTAACCTGTCTGCTGATAACCTTGCTCTTCGTGATGATGTTCTCCGAAAGATCCCTATAGGCTTTTATAAAACAGATACATTTACAGATTAAATTTCCCACAGCTGGATATACTAACAAGGGGACATCTGTAGGCAGTTGGGTTTACTGGATTTTTTTAAGGTATCCAGGTTTCAGAGTAAAAGGGGCTGAATATATATCCATACTACACTTGAAAGATGATTAATTATAAAGAATTGTGTAAACAATCATTTTCTTTGTACTCCAGGTATGTATTATTTCATTTCTGCCTACGGCCCTCTGACTACCACAAGCAGGTAAGGGGGTGAAGTGTCTCGCCCATGGACACAAAAACCAGGACACACTGAGTAGGGATTCGAACTGGCAACCCATCAGTTACGGGACAAACTGCTACTGACTGAGCCCTGAAAATCTGTATGCATGTAATAAAACAAAAAGTGAAAAAATGAAAAGGACAATTTGCTTGGTAATATTAAATTGGTGGGGATTAATGACAGGTCATCAACACATTTATGTTAAGAATATTCAGTGACTCACTCTGTAGGAGGGTGGAGGTCTTCAGCTCTTGTTTCAAAGAATTTGAGGACTTCTTCACTTTCCGAAATGGAAGAAGGAAGTTTCATCAGAGCCTACGGGGAAAGATGAACACATATTTAATAGACATCAAAGATGATTTAAGACATTTCGGATAGACCTGCTAAACTGAAACTAATAATAACTAGTATCTCTACATTGAGATTAATAACGAGTCCAGCTGGTAATGCAGATGGTCTAGAACAGATGGAGGACGGTGGCGCTGGTCCATGACAGGAGTTAAAGACCAAAATGAAACCGCACTAAGGTATTGTTACAAACAGTCATCTCAGTTCAAGACTGAGACTGAAATAAAGCTTGTAAGCCCAAAATATTGTATACAAAAAAGCTTGATCTTTCATAAGAAATTCTTCCTAAATTATAAACACTGCTGCCCTTGGCACCGCACCGATGCTATATTGTTTTTGTTTTTGCTGAACAACTAAAAGACAGACTGGTCTGACCTCATTACTGTACTTTCCTCCACAACAGCTGATTCATTCCTCCTAACACCCTGCATGCCCTACACAAAAAAGAAAAGTTGACTGAACTTAAAAAAGTAAGGCAACCAATGGAAAAACTTTTTGAGTTAACTCAACTAACGTGTTTACATTGTGTGAACCAAAAAAACCAAAAATCAGAATCTTAAATTCAACAAAGTTAAGATTGTTAGTCAGGTCTACTCATGTTTCTGAGCTGACACAAGTTATAAAGTTGAGCCAACTCAGAGACATGAGTAGACCTGACTATCTTAAGTTTGTTGAATTTAAGATTCTTCTTTGATTTAACCTCTTTTTAGGTTCACACAATATAAACACATTAGTTGAGTTAACTCAAAAAGGCTTTGCAGCTGGTTGCCTTAAATTTTTAAGTTTAGTCAACTTTGTTTTTTTTACAGTGTAGTTTCCCCTGTTTCTTTCATAGGGGGTATATTTACATTGCTGACAGGATATGACCACTGCAGATAAAGATGCTGTTTTCCTGTTGAAGCTAGTGGTGGGGGAGATAGAAGAAAGAAACTGAGGTCTGCCTTGATAGGGTGGAAAACAATTGTGTATTTTCCAGACAAAAGAGACCGAGGGCTGTATTAAATGTGCTGAAAGCAAATTAAAGAAAAAATATTTTATAAGATTCTTACTTTGCAGTAATTATCCAGATGTTTCAGTCTTCTGACAGCTACATCTCTAACTTGACTGCGGCGAAACAAAAGTTTACCTGAGAAAAAATAAATAAAAAATGTGTTAAATTCAAAAACATATTAACTTGGCTTTTCCATACATTTTAATGATATGGTGTGCATTTATTACCAACCAAAAGCTTTCTAATTGGCATGATGACAGGTTTACATGAAGTTTACATTAGGGGTGCAGCCGAACCCAAATACAGCATTTAGAAAGGTACAAATAATGTGTTTTTTACGAATACTTATTTCAAACAAATACTTTCTAAACTATTTGTATTTGGTAACAAGAAAAACTTAAAACTAAAAGCCGCATTTCCTAATGAGACCGCAGTGCATGTGGGTTAGTGATCGATGACATTCAGGAGTCGGTAGGAGAGGAGGAGGAGAAAACAGGTGACTGACGCAGCTGCTGTACACAGCAGTGAAAGAGGCTTCGTTTCATCTTTTAGATGGTGCGTTCACCATCTCATATACATATACCTGGATGTCATCAGCATAAAAATGAAAGGCACATTTATATTTTCTAAAAATGAAACCAAGGAGCAACAAATGTGAAGGAAAAAAGCAAAGGGCCAAGAACTGAGCCCTGTGGGACTCCACAAGTCAGAGGGATCAGACAAAAGTCTGAAGCCCGCTGCACACCAGAGCAGTCTGATGAGCTAAAAGTCATCAGGTGCAGTTTGCTCACCACACAGTATATTAGAGCGTCTCCCTGTAGTGATGTCACTATACACGTATCTTGAATGAAGTGGGATAAGAAAAAGCATTTTCAACAATGGAAGACAAGCTGACGTGGCCGTCTGCAATCTAAGGAACTTTATGATCCATCCTCGTCTTTGTATAGAGACAGGAATGTAAAGGAACTTGCTTGGATGAAGATCGCTGAAGAGATCGGGGTGTCGGGTAAGTTATCAAATCTTTTCTCAACGTAGTTATTGCCCGTCGTTAGCTCCTGGAGCAAATGGTTAAACTCCCCAATCTCAGAACGCATCTGAATAATGGGGTGAACCCACAAATGGCGCAGATATAGCTGAAGTCGGACTTGTCTAGCTTTATTTAGCAAATAAAGCCAGGCCACTCTCGATATTATCCGCCATAGTTCAGAACGTATGGCAACAGAAGAAGCCCCGCCCATGTGTTGTTTTTTCCTCAGATGCAAGCGTTGCAAGCTTTTTAGGACACGCCTCAAACCTCATCCGTTGGATGCCTGCTCAACGCATCCAACGGATGCAGTCTGAACGCAGAATAAGTTTGACTGGAAGATTAATTAATTACACTGCACTAGTATTAACATCTGCAGTAATAGTAATAGTCTGCTGTAAATTAGACAATAGACTTTTGACAGAGTAGCTTTAACGTTCGGTTAAAAAGGTTAAAACAAAGCTTTCTTAGTTGTGTACAAATGCATGGACCTATGGGAGGTATTTGGTACATATAAGTTACTCTATGTTTTGCAGACAGCAAGAAGTAGGCTATATACTAATTATTCTTACCATAGCTTCCTGTCATTCTGAAACTACAAACAAATAGGCAACCAAATAGAAAAAGACTGTGTCTGGCTCTGTAGAGGTAGAGATGACTGTCAACATCTGCAATGCATAATCAAGTGCACTTAAAGCATCCTTTCCTGGTCAGGCATCCCCCCACCAGCACCAATTAATCATCTGACCCATGTTCTGCCCCTGTTGGTTTAACCATGGAAGAAGTAATGGCTGTTATGTACATTTTCTTTTCAATTACATTTCTTCAATCAATCGACCGATCGATAAATTGATTGTTTATATTTTCTTTTCAATTACATTTCTTGTTAAATGTTCATTGCTGGATTTTTGTGGGGGGAAAAATCAATCAATGTTGCATATACTTTCCCCCCCTCAACAAATACAAATTAAGATACAAATAGGCTGCTTTGTACACCCCTAGTTTACATGCAGCCAATACTCAGATTATGGTTGAGTTAAGGTCGCTGTTCAGATCTCTGTAAGAGAGAGAGAGAGAGAACAGAGAGAGTCACTCCTTTATACATGGATTTTGTAAGCCAAAAAATGTCCAAGAAGTTCCTCTACTCAAAAGACAAAGATTCCTTGCGAATAGAACTCGTGCACAAAAAAAATCGATGTTCCTTTTGATGGGAATATGTTGATACGCATTTACAAGACCAAATATTCGGTTAGAAAAGGAGTACCCCATGGATCATCTTTTGCCGATGTTTACATGGCCGTGTACGACCGGGTTATTGCTAATATTCCGGTTTTGAACAGAGTATTGGCTGCATGTAAACCTAGTAAATGAAAACAGATCCCCTCATTGCTATACTCTAACAGTCCTTAGTGGGGCTGATCTCCAACTGCATTTACAGGATGAATCTCACTAAAATGGTTCCTTACACAAAAGCAGCTCAGCCCATGTTGTCCCGTCAGAGTGGTCAAAACAACACAAGACCATGCTTAAGCTGTGAGATTTATCTTACAAAGGATCTCTTCACTGCTCTCCTCTGCTCCGGCCCACAATGACTTTATCTGATTAGACAAATCCTTCTCTGCTAACCTCCTACCGAAATGTCCGACCACAAATTGATTTGGCATGGCTGTAGCATGGTAGTTGACTAAACAATGCAGTGTGGTGGGCACAGCTATGGAGAGCGTAGGATGGTCGACAAACAGAAGTTCTAAATGGAAATAGTCCAAAAGAGGATTAAAATTTACAACAAAACTGTGCGTGGATACAAATGAATTAGAATATGACTGAAAACAGCTTATATTTCATTTAATTGTTTTAAAAAGTACAATTTACAATATAACAGATTCATTCCACCAACATTGATATTTTTTCTATTTTATTTCTGTTAATTATGGTTTTCAGTCTATGAAAACACATTATCCAGATTATCTGAAAATTGACATCATTGCATATAAATAATTAAAAAGAGTTTACACTGCTGTCAGATTATTTAAAAGTTTGCACTCTAAAATTGGTTCCATTTGCGTTGCATTAATGTAGCATGGCATGTATTTGATTAATCTCAGTTGAGCTGTTAAGGAATCCCAGGTTTATTTAATAGAGGTCTGGGTCCATGGTTGTTTGATATGTGTCTTGCCTTGTGATGGACCTGGGACCTCCAGGGTTTGACCTGCCTCTAGTGCAATGATCGCTGTAGATAGGTACCAGACACCTCCCAAACCTATTAAGATATTTTCTCATCTTCCTTTTAAAACATCCCATAGATTCTCTAAAGCATTTAGGTCAGGTCTGCTGGCCAATTATGCAAAGTGAAACCATGCTGGTTAAAGCCATAATATTGCATATTATAATGTTCCTTCCATTCAACTTTCCAATATTTTACCTGAATACAGCACTCTGAACACCCTCCTTTTTTGAGCTATATTCTGTTGTTGCTTAACCACCTAGGGGATGGTGTCAATAACTGTTAGCTGAACATTTATCAGGACATCAGTCTTCTTCATGATTGTGCAGGTGATAAAATAACAAAACTGTATTGACATTGTTTTTGTATTTATTCATGTGCCATATTTGAATTTTTAAATTTATTTTGGCTTTCACTGTTGTAATAAAACTTGAAATATATTGAAAAACATTGTCCTTAGTGTCACAAATATTTACAATGTGTTTCACGTTTTGAATAAAATTACTGAAATTAAATGACCGTTTTTAATTTTATTTTAATCTACTGATATAGACCTATATATGAGTTTAGTACAGCATTTATCACCTGGTAAAAAAGGAATTATTCTCTTCTTGGGATCCTTCTGTCCTCCCTCAATTGGGAATTTGTCAAGGATTCGCATCTGTAAAAGTAAAATAAAGTCACTGTTAATGAAGAATTTTACATTCCAATTCAAAAATGTCTAAACAGACTTGATTTAGCAAACTAAAATTCTTAGCAGGTAGCAGGTAGTAAAGCAGCTTCTCTATAAAAAACATTGAAGTTTGTTTTGTCTTTGAAAGCTGGAAAACAACTGCATTGTAGTTCATAGAGCTTAAAACTAAAATAAATATTCAATAAATAATGTAAAATAAATGAAAAAGGTCTCTTCACATATTTTAACTGCTTTTGCCTCAGTTGAACAATTCAGATCATTAAACAACTTTAAATATAACAAAGACACTCTGTATAAAGACAAAATGAAGTGTTCAAGTGATGACGTCTCAGCAGTGAGACTCCAATTATTCCAATAATTTATCTCATACAGGATGTCACAAAAACTCCAGAACAGCATTTACATAACTGCAGAATTCACTTATTTCAGTTGCGGATTGGTATTAATTATTCAATAGTAAGAAAGAGACTGGGCATGTGTGGTAGATTTCAAAGGTAAAACCCACTGATGACCAAAGGGAATACAAAGGCTGATCTTATATATGATGATAAATATCTTGAAAAATCCCAATGACCTTTGAGAAAATATCCTGTGAACTGGGACAAGGGTCAACCCCAAAACCCAAAAGTGAACCAGAAAGGAGCAAGTTTCCATTGACTCTCATGTTAACTATTTCAACTTAACCGTGGAAATAAACATTTTCACAGCCTGGTACAAAAAAAAACTGAAAAACATTTGAGGTTTACCATCACTACAACTCTGAAGAATTTGATTATTTTATTAACTCATCTATTTCGATGTAATGTAAAATTAAAATCATGAATAATAAGAAGTTGATCCTTTTGATGGTCCGTTTGTACACTCACTGGACAAAGATGGCTTGCTGTGGTATTTCAACAACAGACCTACCAAGAAGTCTCAATTCCTTTTCGTTCAGTCAGTAAAAGTATTTATCTGTACCTTAACTCACAGGTGGCGCTCCTGCTCTAGCTGAGCTCAATAATTAGCAAAGTAACTAATGATTTACAGACTTAATATTCTTTTATTTACAGCCTAGAAGGCAGAGGGTAGCAGAGTCACTCAATCTCTGTTTTATGGCTAAAAGTGACCACCAACCTTTGTTAACTTCGGTTAGCGTCAGGTTAGCTCAGTTAGCTTCTAAGTTACATCGGCTCAGAGTCTGATGGGTGTCAATCAACCGCCCGACTCTCAACTCCACCTTTCTGCCCATTTTTTGAATTTTCCAGCAGTGCATGACGTGGCCAAGATGGCAATGGTGGGAACCAATTCAGCTCTTCGGAAACCTATGGCTGACATCACAAAGTGTCCATCCATCTTATATACAGTCTATGACTGGGAGACAAGTGGACTTTTTGGAAGGTGTGCACTCTGTTACATATGAGATAACAGCATTTTCCAAAATAAGACCATCTGACCATAAGTAAATGGAATGGTAAATGGACTGGACTTATATAGCGCTTTTCTAGTCTTACTGACCACTCAAAGCGCTTTACATTGAAGCCACATTCACCCATTCACACTCGCATTCATACACCAACACCCGACATGGCTCGGTAGGACAATGTAGAATTTGGGGGTTAAGTGCCTTGCCCAGGGGCACATCGACATGTGACTGGAGGAAGCTGGAATCGAACCTACGACCCTCCGATTGCAAGCCAACTACTCTACCACTGAGCCACAGTCGCCCGTGTAAGTGTTAGTGTTATGGTTTGGGGCGGCTTTGCTGGCCTAAGTCATACCTTAGTGGCCTTTGTTGCCATAAATCATGGATTCATTAATTCTGCTTTCTACCAAGAAATCCAGAAGGATGATGTCCAGCCATTGGTTTGCGACCTAAAGTACATTTGGATTGTAAAGCAGGAAAAGTATTCAAAGTGAAAAGTAGGAAAACTATGTAAGGATTAAAATCAGCTTCATAACAGTCCATAGAACACTGTACTTCCAAAGTCTGCGCGATACCATTTCATTTACCTCGGAAGCCAACAGTCAGAGCTGAGTTTGACGTCACGCTGGGATTCCAATATGGCGAGGCCCAGGTACCTATGGTCAGTTGTACTGTATCTCTTACAAACATAATTTTAAGTTGTATGCTTCCATATGCAAATATCTCTTCTATTTAGTTAAGCTTAGAGTTGCAGGCTCTACATGTAAGATTACTTTTTGATGCGTTCTCACATTTATGCCCATTTCTATCACAGCTGTTGATGTGAGGAGCGGCCATATTGAAAGTCAGTCAGAGCAAAAAAAAACAAAAAAATCTCAGACTTTCTGAGTGACGTTCAAGTGCATTTTTCCAACAATATACCATAAGTATGTTTGCTGTAAACTCTGTAGGATAGATGAGTATTATCTGTTAAAGGCAGGGGACAGAAGAAAGTTTTTTTCTAGTTTTCTTGGAATAAACTAATGATTTATTAAATACACATGTGAGCCGTTTGCCGTCACAATAGACTTAAAATCCAGATGTAGTTCTGCCTTGGAACTCTTTGTCTTGTCCTGTTCCAGATCTACTTTGTCTAACAGCAAAGAGTGTGGGAGTCAAAATGAATCACACCAAGCTCCAAAGAGGAGAAGCCCTTAAGACTAGCTTCAGTATAAACTGAGTCAAAAAGAACCAGGTGGACAAACAGAATCCAGCTTGGTGGGTAAAGCTGGACCCAGTCTGTCTGGGTCTGTAGGAGTTGTTTGTAAGACTTCTCCTCAAAGAGGTGGTTTGGTTTCCCATGTTGTGGTTCTTTGTTTCCCAGGTCTACTCCACTGCGTTTGCTAAATGTCAAAATGTTTTGCGGAGCACAGCACTTCCTCCTCTTAACTATGGACAGCTAGTAAGACGTGGGTTGTGTAGAAAATGACAGTCATCACTTTGTTTAGGGGTAAAACAGAGGGCACGGCACAAGGAAAAGCCTTGGTTGACCACACCTGCAGACCAAAAGTACTAAGATTGGATCATTTTGCTCCAAGAACTGAAAAGGGCAAAAGCTGACGCATGTATAAAAAACACCATGTTTTTCTTTATGATACATTAGAAATAACAGTATTTTACAGCAAGGGTTCAAACTTCTTGTTATAACAGTACATTGGCAACTTCAATGATTTTTTTCTGAACAGCAAAGCTGCACACTCAGCTTCACACTTGAATGTAGCAAAACACTCCGTGTCAGTAGGGAAATTTTTCCATGATGTTGAGACTTTCTTAATCCGAAGTGAGGATGGTATTATCCTCCAGGACCTGCCTTGATATTCTCACGGGCCCACATATTTCTACGAGTAAACATCACCAACTTAATAAGACAACATTCCCTACATTTTATTTATTATCCGTTTTATGTTCACATGCAGTCGGTTTCAAAAGGGTTCACACTTCTGTTAAATTGTCATGTTTCTTCTTAGATATATCCTGTACACTTAAAATGGAAAAAATTGAGTAAAAATTATATTTTGTTGATGTTCTTTCTAATACAGCTTTAACATTTACTGTTCTTGGATGAATCGGATTAAAATTAAATCCTCAGCTGCAGCCATAGTTACATTTTCCTAACCTTTAGTTTACTTGCATGTTTTCGCTAATACTATGATTTGATTGATTACAAAGGATAGAAAAAGATCCCACTGTAACAAGATATCTGTCAGGAGAATGGCGCTACATTTTTACAGGATTATATTTACCGGTATACAGTGTTTCACGGCACAGTAAAGGTAGCCATCAATACAGTAACTTTGAAACAATAGTCTCCCATATTACAGTAAATTTTGATATGTTCAGATAAAATCTAACTTTAACAATCCCAAAGAGTAAATTTGGCACAAAAACAACACAGTACATAACTGTAACACCATATCCAAGGTAAAACATGGGGATGATAGCATAGTGTACTCATGTTATCTTTTTTTTTCAGGGGAAAGCGAGGTCTTAGTCAGTTCTGACAAAGTTATGAATAGTTACAAGTACTAAACAATTTAACCCAAAAACTGCAGTTATCCACATGATACTCTTTTTCATTAACTCTTGCTCAAGAAGGCATCCTTACTGACAAAAGAAAAATTTAGTAAGAAGAAAATTTGAGTTAGAGAATGGCCAGAGTCCAGAAAATCTCTGGATTAACATGAAGAGGGCTGTGGACAAGTTTTGAATCAAACTTTGCAAGGTACAGTGGACAAATATGCTAAAGTCTAGATCTGGGATCCTGAAAGACAAAAAATATGAAATTGAAATCTTAAAGCATTATTTGAGGTTGTTCTCACCTAGACATCCAGAAGGCTGCAGCTGTTTTTCTTCTATAATATTTGCTTGTTATATTAGTTGTTAATAATCTACAGATTATACGTCATAATGAATGGAAACGTTTAAAGACTAATTATCATGGTCTCACTTGTTACATCACAAAAAAACAGGGGTGTGTTCTCTGAAATAAAATGTTTTACCATGTTAAGCAGCTGTGCTAAACTCCGAGGACAAGAGCAGTTAAAACAAAGAGATGAGATCTTCAGCAGACAAAGACTCTGGGAGGAATCTGGGACAGGGGGAGTAAGGAGGAATGTTGCAGTGGGAAAACTATCTGATTCCCTCGCTGGATTGTTATTTGACACCTACTTAATAGTTGTTTTCTTCAGAAAGGACAGAAAAAATATCAGAAAAGGGTTTTTTCAAAAACTCTCAGATTTGCCTGAAGATAATCATATTTTTAATGCAAAGAAACTCTGTCATGCCACAAAAAACATCTTAGTCATACATTCAGCAGCTTCACCTCTGCTCAATTCAGTTGAATTAAATTCTACTTTTTGTTATCCAAAAGGGAAACTAAATGTTAACGTAACTTATATAATCCAAGTTTCTTTAAAGTGTTGTTGTGGATGGTGATGATGCGGGAAGGAAGGAGGTCTCTTTACTAAAGACTGTAGCTGTATGACAATCGCATGACTGTTTAGACATGCTAACAGATCAATATCCAAGGAAAGAGATGATAATTCACAGTAACCATCAGATGTTAGCAAGCCCAGCTAATCCCTTTCATTTGTTTTTGCCGCTCATTTTAAAATTCTGTGCCACCTATCTAGAGTAGTAGGCTATGGCATGTCTTAATATTCCTATGCTAAGCAAACAACTTTATTTTTTGTCTCTGCCTAAAGGCATACATGAAGGCAGTCACTGATTATGTGTATCACGTAAATCAACAAATGCATGGTAGCAGTTTTTCCAAGCGTAATGAAAAAAATGCAGAGTAAATCACTTTAGGCCTCAAACATGAAACTTTAGAGGCCTTTTCAATTATACGCTCAACTAGATATGACAAGACAAAAACCTACAGAGCATGCCATGAACATTGGTGCAGTTTTGGACCAAAATTTAAACAGTCACAGAAATTAAAATATGAAATCATCCCACTGACATTCAAAGAATAATACTAGGATTAAAGAATGTACCCGTTTCATTTTCTTTCTTTTTTTTTCTTTTTACAAAATGTTGTCTTTAGCTTTCTTAGAAAAATAAATAAATCGGTAAAAATGTCACTGTAAGAGTCAATACTAAATTCATGAAAATCTCTGTATCAGATTACCGTTTGTTAAAAAGATATATTTTATAATCATCCTACTGGTTGATAGGGACAGGAAGGTGGTTATCTTTGATAGGGACAGGAAGGTGGTTATCTTTGAGCTCTGCGTTCTACCTCCGCCATGAGGACCAAGTTCACGCTTCATTCTGGATCTCATCGGCCTGCCCCCTCTCCAACAATCAACTCACTCTGTAACAGTTCATCTGGATCCATCTCCCTGCAGTCGCTCCCTGCCAGAATCTAACACCCTCCTCGAGCTCCAACAAACTGTGAGTCATTTAATATCAATTATCCATTTCAACCTGCCAGTAGATGATCTCTCCTCTCAACCTGCAGATCCCAGTACCTCCCAGAGTCACTGTTTCCCTGCCAAAATTAAAAATGGTCAAAATAAACTAACTGTCAAACGTTTGCTGTTTGAGTCTGCATGTGGGTCAGAAAGATTCCTGGAATCATGACAACTGCAGTTCTACAGCAAGTATACTTTAGCTTTCAATTATTAGCCATATATTTGATTTGAATTAACATTTTACAACTTCCTGTTTATGTAATACTAGAATTGTACTGTAATCATTGATATGTCCTGTATTTCTATTTTTCACAGGACTCTCCATTTATTTTGTTTGAAAGGTGCAACACAAATGTTCCTTGCCTTTACGAAACTGACATTTAATTGCTAACTGGTAAGAAGAATGTAGGTCAGACAAATCAAATCATAATGCAGAGTAAAGCTGACCCTGTTCCAGTTCTACCTTCCAATAATAATGACAACTAAGGGCTTTTAGAAGAGGTCTCTGTCCAAAAGGAAACCAGGCCAGCTTGCAGACTCCCCAGTCCCCTGTGGAATGCTGTGAACAATGCCCTGTGAGCACTGTGGAGGACAGGCGTGCTGAGTCAGAGTGAGACCCCTCAAGTTTGACGCACTGACCAGTGCAGTCCTGCTCACGTCAAACGTGTGAAGGTCATAAAACATTTCCTTTTGCAAATATAAAATATTGCTTAACAAAACAGCAAAATACACAAAGCTTCAGTACAAAGAAGGTAGCTTCATGGTATCCTCTGAGACCACTTCCATGAGGAGTTGTGATGAACTATGCTGAATACAACTGGGATGTTTAAGATTTTAGCAAGTGTTTTTAACATTAATTTTACGATACAATGAACCACCTACCCCACCCTAACATGGCAGAGTGGAAGTTTCCATGGACATGAGGTGGGAATATTCTGTCCTTCCATTAGATTTAGGAAGAACTTGTTTTGAAGACACAAGACCTGAATGCCTTGAAGTCATTGAGTCAAATGTGAACAAATCTGTATAGCAAATCCGTTTTGGTTATTTCACCTTTACTTCTGCATGTTAGGCTCATTGATACCCAAAATGTTATGGACTGTTATCTTTTTGACAAAGGGTTTTGCAATGGTCCAATCATAGTTCAGGCCTGAATCCAGCTAACTAAAGAGCTATTCATAAACACATGCTCTCAAACTGCAACAAAATGACCCGACACTGTAAAGAAGAGTGGATTAAAAATTATCTAACAGTCAGTCCTATAAGGCAGGGAACCCAGCCTTTTTTTTGGACTATGCACCAGATTAATAAAAAAAATAATAATTAAAAAAACAGCTTAAACCAGAATTTTTGTCTTGCTGGTCCAAGCTGGTCACCAGCTATGCTGGTCTATGCAGATGTTTTCCAGCTGGGATCAACTTCAGTTTAATATTCCAGACAAAAGTAAAAAGCAAAACACTTAGGCTATTTGGTATTCCAGCAGGCTATATGCTGGTGTGCACAATGCTGCCCTCCACTTTCATGGGACCACATTCACTCCTTTTGAGTAAATACCAGTGTTAAAAAGCTAACTTTGTTCTAAGTTTGTAAGTTGCAGTATTATTATTGGTGTTTTCACTATAAGCTTAAATATCTATAACACTATTTGAACGCAGCACAGGTGGTGTTCAGCATTCAGCATCATACTTCTTTGCTCCCGCAGAGAGGTGTTTTTCTCGGTTTATTTCGGTCTAAGTTTCTAGACATTTATTATGTAGTTTAAAGTACGGTTAAGCATATCTGTTAAAATTTCTACTATGCTGATTTGTTGTAATCAAGAGTCCTTGTTTGCACCACAACTGACGTTTGAATTATTGCACAATCACCGTTAAACATAGCTAGAAGGTACTTTTGTAAAGATTGGTGCGACTCGTCAGCTAATATGGCTGAAAAATGTGGAAATATCGGCCCAATCCAATCTTGAGATCGGGACATCCCTAATCATCAAAAACCTAACATGAGCAATAACCTCTCTACCCCAACTCTCTCGGGTCGCAAAGGTAACATTTAAAACATGCCTTTGAAATAAGTTTTACCATAAAAAACAAAATATAAAGCGGATAAAAAATACAACTCACGACAACATTGAATCAGTGGGAGCCCAGTGTCTGTTTTCGTGTAACAAAATGGTACCATCTACGGCAGTTGTAAAGGTTTAAAAGCCCAGTTGCCAGAGATTAAGCAGAGTAGGGGTTTGGCGTGTGGAAATAACCTATTGCAATAAATACATTTTTTGAGTATGACTTAGTATTTTCTGTTAAATGTAGCTCTTTTTTGTGGAAGTTGTAGTTTCTTTTTTGTGCAAAGACACTTTTCAGAGACCTTTGTTATAAAAAATGTTGTTAGCTTCTGGGTTTGTTTTTAGTAGTGATGTATCACTTGACTGACGCAAGAATCCTGATTTAGGTCAAAAGCGAGTTCTAGAAGAATGTAATAGAAAAAAATCGGATCATCTTTAAAGAAAAAACATTGTTTAGACTAGGAATGTCCAGATCAGGTTTTTTTTTTTTTTTGCCCTTGAGTCCGAGTCATTTGATTTTGAGTATGTGCTGATACTGATTCCAATCCGTTACTTCTGATGCATACAAAAATGAAAAAAGTCTAAAACAAACAGAACCTCAATTTAAATAAACCTAATGATTAGAATGTATAACTGGTTGCGTTAACTTTATTAGAACAATGACGAAAAAATCTGAAGGCTGTCAGTCGTTTTTACAGATTAGTAAAAATGACAGACACTGACTACTTGTTGAAAATGCACAGATGATTTCAACTTTAGGCATGGATTCCAGGTAAATAAATCAATTAAAGAAAAGATTTCCAGACATTTTGATTAAGGCATGTCACTGACCAGGAGCTGACTGCACACTGAAAAGTTTCTGAGACCGGAGCGCGACTGCCTTTGCGTTGGTTAGATGTGATACGATGTGTGCAAAACAGAGGTGCCAAAAAACTGTGCATCCTGCTGCGTTCCTCCCGAGGGCTTTTCGGCCACTTAAGCACAGTTTACAGATCAGGAAACTGTTCGTTCAGAGTCTTTTAGACTTCCTATTGGTTTAAATGGAGAAACGTTTCCTCATTTTGTAACTTTGTCTGAAACAGCGTAATTCCAATATCCAGTGCGGCAGCGAAATGGATACAGCATCCAGAACATCTAAACCCCATGTGAAGTCATCTTTTAAAAATAATTTAGTTTTACACTCCTTTTTTATTTTTTGCAGTTCTAAGATGCTGTGTTTTGAACCAAGTCAAATAAATATAACGTGAGAGGGTCTCTTACGTGTACATAAGGAAACAAAACCTGTACTTAATGGTTATCACCTCTTATGCTCCACTGCAGAGAATGTATAACATATTTATTTAAGTGTTAAATGTAGACCGTATAATTTCACGCGATCATGTTGTATAGACAGCTGCTCATTTGTTGCTCTTCAGAGATTTCCAGTACCAGATAAACACACATCTAAAGCAGGAAACCACAAATGTAACTAAATATTTACATAGACAGGAGAGACACTCTGTTGTAGTCACTCATAGCATGGCCTAATTTTCCTGGCTATTACTAAGAGACCGGAGAACAAAAGGTTTCCTACAAGCAGCACATCAGAGTCATAGCACTGTGGAATTCAGTCTGTAAGAAGGGGTTATCAGATGAGGTCTCTCATCAAGAATGACCCAGCTAAAGCATGCGCTTCTGTAGATTTAAACCGTATTGTTGCATATGCTTCATAGATGCATTATTCTTCTGACAAGCAAGCGGCATCATGTATGGGGTTTTCAGATATTTCCCCGAGGGCTTTAGATTGAGATTCTGTGTAGACTTTGTTGCATTATGCATTCCTATTGAGGTTGTGTTTTTTCCTGCATCTGATGACTGGATTTCCCCTATTTCCCTGCTTCGAAGCAGTCGTCCTTAAAATAGACATTTCACAAAGCAAAGCATTTGCACCAGCTGAGCAGAAAGGTCCAGGTGCCTTAAGGTCACATTGACACTGTTGAGTATAATTAGCAGAACTATTAAGGCGACCCTTAATATTAAAATTCCAAGCATTAAGACTTGATTTGTGCAACTTTCCATGCAACTGTGAATTGTGTGTGTTTTTTGCTAGTGTGACTTACCTGCAGGTCAAAAAACTTGCTGTATCTTCGGTAGATGACATGGGAACTGGAGTCTGAGTAAGTGACGTTGATAAGATAGACCTAAATAAGAGAGCACAGACAAAAAAGCATCGTTAGAAACACTTAGTCAAATATATACAGCACCACTTTATCCCTCCTGACTTAACTTCAAAGAGTTAAATTAACCAAATTAAATGCTTACTTCTCGGTCACAATCTGGGAAACTATTAGGGTATCAATAAAAGGTCATTAGACTGCGAATGATTATTTAAACTTTAGTCAGAGTAGTTGAGTGTGGGTGATTTATTGTTTACAAAATAACATTGTAAATAAATTTGGCTTTAGAAATGCGACTGTAAAAGAAAATTTATATTATTTCAAAATTTTCTAAAAGAACTGTATATCACCACAAATAATTGATAGGGAACACCAACTGTAAGTGTAAACACTATGAAGCTAATACTAAAACAGGCTGGCTGTGTGATATAACCCAACAGGGACAGAACAAATACCTATTATACATGTGTACCGATGGTATTTCCCTCCAGCGAACGACCATAAAAACTCCTGCAGCCAAACCTGTCACTATGGTCACCAATAGCATTAGACAAGTTGGCACCAAACAAGAACGATGTAGTACCTCAGTGGAGTAATCAGATGAGATCAAGAAATCATTCCCAAAAGGCCTGTGTGCCTCCCTTGATGTGCCGCATGTTCGAGTCTATCTCCGCTATTCATTTTAGGAAATTTCTCTCGAGTAATAGTGCTGAAAAGTTAACTATTTCAAAGTATTCGAAAAATGGACACTACTGCTGACGAGCATTGTGCATTAAGAGAAAGAGTAAAACACTAGAACAAAACCAATAAAGGCAATGTGCACATCATGAAATTGGTTACTGAAAGAAACATGTAATATACAACGATTGTGTCTGTTAATAAGCACTGTGAGTTTTCTAATCCCCATCCTGGATTGTATTAGAAATGTGGTGGTGTGATGAAAATATCCAAAAGTAATTAGGCTTTAATTACTTGTCCTTAAATAAATGCATAATTAAATAAATATATGAGTGTATAAATTATATATATATATATATATATATATATATATATATTATATATTTTTGTAAATAATAAATTTACTTTTTAAAGCACAACACATAAATCTATGACATTCAAATAACTTCACAATACTTTGTATTTTGTAATCGTGTCAATGTAGATACATTATTCTTAATTCTGTTTTTATACTTTTCTAGATACTAAATGCTTCGATCATCTGTCACTTTGCTGATGTTAAAGTTTGAATTTTTACTTTACGGTATAATAAAGAATTATTATATTATATTCAATCTAGATTTATTACACAGAGTTAAATATTGCAAGTATTTACTTGATTAATTTTAATTATGGCTTAGAGTAAATAAAAACCTTAATTTTGTCTGAAAATTTAAACAGATAAAATTTAATACAATTAATTCAAATTTTCATTTTTTTTCCAAATTGATTAGCTGTTACTATTCCATATGGACTATGATTAATTTAGCAGCATATCTAAGTAATTTTGAAAATTAACTGGACAAAGCATTAGCAAATTTACTAACCAAATAGAAATGCTTACTTACAGAATGTCTGTCTTTATATATTTCTGAGTATTAAATACAAAAAGAAAAACATTACAATAAAAAACATTTTCTGTCTTTGTGTTCTAGGACTAGCTCCTGAAAAAAAAATGTAATACCCCACTTATAACCATAGTGTCTCAGAAGTCACCTTTTATGTATGTGGTTACAAGTTCCTATATATCAAGTTAGGTTAAAAGTCTGTTCTTCAAACATTTTATCACATAAGGCCTATTTTTTAGACAGGCTTTCCAATGGGAAACAGGCAGCCTGACTGATTAGTGAAACAGGAAGATGTTTTTTGGGTTTTTTTCAGTGCTCTGTGAAATAACTGCATTATATTTGTGCTAAACAAAATCGATTTTTTTTTTTCAATTTTGTAAACAGGATTTCTTTGTACATTGTGACTGCCATTTTGCAGCTTCTCTGCCACATGTCCCTGGAAGGAAATGACACTTGACCAGTGGATGCAAAAGACAAAGAGCTGCTTCTTTCCTCTCTCAAACCGGACATGCATTTCCAGTTGCTTAGCTCATATATGATGAGATTGTTTCGTCTTTGCGCTCCTCCTTCCTCAAGGGGATTTCCCAGTCAAACGTTTCATCCGGCTTTATCTCCCAGGAGAGCAAGTTCCTGCCCTGTTTAGTAGCCTTGGGGAAGAACTCTGAGCAGGAGATGGATGATGCAATTGATTAAAACTCTCAGGTTAATCACTAAAATTGAACCTGATTTATTTATTGATTTTTTTCATTCCCAAGAGTGAATTCCTAGGTTTGGTTTACGTTGGAGGGTTTTAAAATTGCGGCAAGAGCTTCAGACAGCACACACGGCAATAAAAGAATCACGGATATTCCTGTTTTGGTCCTAGAAACTGTTACAGAATGACCTGACGTTAAAAAATCTGGTGTCCTTAGGTCAATTTAAGTGACTAGTAAAGTGCATATATATATATATATATATATATATATATATATATATATGGGGTGTCAAATTGCGTTATTTGCCATTAATTACAACCAATTTTAGCACGCTATGTTTTTAATCGCATTAATCTATTTTTTAAATCTTTAATTTAATTGTTTCTGTATGCTAGTTGCCTTTAAATGAAATCCGTTTTTATGCTTTGGGCTTCTTGTTATTGAGTTGTTAGGGGTTAACCCCACACTGAGGTGGAAATCGAAAATGTATGGTGAGAAGGGAGTTGCAGAGAGTCTACTCAACTTAGCTATATTTAGCGAGTTTTTAGATCACTCTAGTGATTCTCTCCCAAAACAAAAGTAAATAGCAAATCCAGCAACTTGTTATGGGGTTATTGGAGACTTCTGCGTGACGCATGTACCGTTACTCTTCTCACCAATGGGGTGCTCTCCCATCTCACAGACTCACAGACTGAAGGCAAACCAGTCTGCACCAAACACTGGAGCTCAACCATACCCTCCAATGTATGGCAAGCTATTGTTATAAAAAATAAGGCATATATTACATGTTTTAACCCATAATAAAGCTGCACTCAGAGCAGATATTTCCCCAACTGAGTCCAGAACAAATGAATTGGGCATGCTTGAAGCAGAAGGTTGCAGTCGCCATTTGGGAAGAGTCACAAGAACAACAGAATGTAAATGTTGTGTGACTGCATCTTTTCAAGTCTGTTAAATACAATAGATTATTTCATAAAACCACTTTTTTAATTATATATATCAAATCTTTGTTCGACCATACTTGTGTAATGAATTTAAATGAAAATACCTCAAGATGAGGATTTTTCTCAGCAATTATTAGCTGAGATAAAAAATTAGATTAATTATATTAATTAATTACAGATCAAAATTAATTAATCTAAAAAAAAAAGTCAATCTCATGACAGCAATATGATTCAATTAGTCTTTATTAAAGGAAATGATGGTGCAGGTTTTGAGAAGGAGAGAAAGAACAAACTTATGTTGGAGCATCAACATTACAAGGACATCCCCCAATGGGACTTTAAAGATTCATTTTTCAACCTCACCTAGAGGGAGATACTATTCCTTAAGTTTATGGAAAGATATTGTCCGCAAGCTAGTTTGCAGTTGAAAGGTGTCTTTGCTCCCACTGACAACACGGTTGAATATCTTCAAAGTCTTAAAGATAGTAATGGAAGCAAGCACCATTTTACTCACTATGTGTTCAAAACTGTAACTCCTAGAAGAGACTCAAAAGGCAAGTATTTTATTTCACTTGAGGTGTATGAAAAAAGCATACCCAACCTACAATGGAAGAGGGGGATATCTTATGTCTGTGTCAGAGGTCGCTCTAGACACGTTTTTTTGTCCGCCATTTTGACTGAAAGGGTCAAGAAATCCATTCATAATCTAGTGTTACCCATCAATTTTTGATTTAGCTGTGTGCTATAAAGTGATGAGCAGTAACGCATTAAAAGTAATGCATTACTGTAAACCATTACTTTTTTTCGAATAACAGCTAAAGTAAGGGATTACAGTGGCAAAAAAGTAATTAAACTGACATTACTTCCGCACAAGCAGGCTGCGTTACTGCGTAAGTTAGTTGAGAAGAGCACATCTCATGACAGAGTATAAGCATGTGATGTCCGCAATAGAAAACAACAGACAACAATGGAGCGCAGGATAGAGCTCAAGCATTCCGCGTTTGAGGTTTGGAAATATCAGCACTATATTCAGTTTGATTCTGTAATAAAACGACAAAAATATTAGTGTCCGCCGTACACTATGCATTGGAAGGAAACTTTTATCTACAGCGAAAAACTCAACGTCCAACCTGAGCAAGCACCTAGCTAACCGGGGGAATGTGAAGCTCACCAAGAGCCCGACAGCAGCAAAAATGGATTCTACGTCAGACGGCCCTACATCTGCTAAACAGGTGAAAATATAATTAGTGTTAGAGAAAAGTGAGTGTAAATGAGACAAAAAATATATATTTTATATGGAAGAATATGCAGAAATATTAGAGAAGGAAGTCTTGATTTATTGATTTTGTGTTCATAAAATGTCGGAGGATGTTGCGTTTAGCTTTTTTGTTTGATACAAATAATCATAAATCATAAAGTGAAAAGAATAATTGAAAATGATATACTGTATTTTTTGGTTAGCCATAAACTGAGATTGGGCCTAAATGTAGCATGAAACTGAATATGCTGTTTTTTGGTTGTCATATCATTACTCTTATTTGCACTTTACCAACTTCTAAACAAATATTAAATTGATTAGTCTTGGATTTTATTTATTTTTTATTTTATTTATTTTTTCACTTGGATTTACTCTAAGAAGTGAGTGTAAACACCACAAAATTCTTTAATTTTAAATGCAGGTATATGCAAAAACATAAGAACAAAAACTTGATTTATTTTTCTTAAATTGTGGTGAAATGTGCAATAAACAGGTTTATGTGTTAAACAGATTGGCTTGACTGTATCAGAGGCTGTTGCGTTTATTTATTCACAGTTTTTTTCTTGTGCTCATGAAGGAAAAAAATTAAAACAAAAATAATTTAAGAATAGACTATTTCATATCATGGAATGCTGATGTATGATGGAATATACTTACTAAACTAAAACCATAAACTACAGCATTATTAGGTTGAGTTCCATGTTTTTGAAAAAGTGATTAAGTAATAAATTAACTAATTACTTTTGAAAATAAGTAATCAGTAAAGTAGTAGGATTACGTTTTTGGCAAAGTAATCAGCAATTATTAATTAATTACTATTTCCAAGTAACTTGACCAATACTTGTGCTAAATCTGATCAGTGGTGGTTGGCATGGTTTAGGCGTGTATTAAATTTCAGCTCCAAGTTGTTGTTTTTGGCATAAGTACATTTACCAGAAGTAGTAGTAGTAGTATTGTTTTTTTTATTATGCATATTTTAGTTGCCAAAAATGGCTTGCCATTTTAGTTGATTACAATTTGACTAAAATTAAACTAAAACAGTGACTAAATCTTGTCTAACTAAAATTAATTTTAGTTAAAAGACTAAGAATAAAACAAAACAAAAATGTTTTGTCAAAATTAACACTGATTGGATGTTAACATTTGAACTCCAACATGTCTCACCATCATTCATGAGAAGTTCATGAAGGATTATGATGATTAATGATCATTTCCACGTTAACACCTCACCACTGTCATGTATTGCCCAATCCTTCCTGCTATACCTGTTTGATCGGTTTCCAAGGCTCAAAGAACATAAAGTTTCAGCACTGAGAGGCTATCCTAACACACTCACCTGTCAGTGCTGTAAGCAAGCAAAGTGACATCTCCGCACTGCTGTTTAAAGACATATTTATCAGTCACTCAGCATCTACCAACATGGTCAGGTAATTATTACAAAAGCAGTTTGCACATTTACGCGTTCTACTTTCGTACCTTTTGTGTTATTTTGATGCAGTTTTGCTCATGGATATTACTACAGTTAAACTGATTTTATGAAGGAAAAAAATCAATACGCTTCCTTCCCTAGGTTAGATTGTCTTTTCTATTTATCAGAAGCTACGTCCTCTGTTTCTGAAGTATGACATTTATTTCTAGTCTGGCTTTGTTTATCTTTATGGGTTTTCACCTGTCTTTATATGCTGTATAAGTTAACTGGTGTGGCATGGCATGGTCTAATGCATTTAAATTTAAAACTATATCTTAAAATTAAAAAAAGCTATTATTTCTATCTTATAATAAAAATAAAAAGGCTTAAACCTTTTTAAATGTTGACCTTAGTGTTCATTACCATGAAAAGAAGTCATTTCAAGCTAAATGTCATCATAATATTAAGATTTCTTCTGACCAAGTTCAAATCCTTATTTACAATTAAAAATATTATGCGCATAATTATGTGTTGTAAATCTTGATTTTAAATGTTAAAGTGCAACCAGTTATTAGATTTTCCAAATATCATATTATATATATATATATATATATTTATTTATTATGGAGGAAAACACCAGCTTTAGGAAGCTTAACTCTGCCAGCTCTTTGCCTAGATTTACGTAAAAAGAATGTGTTGAATACATTTGCTACTTCATTTTTATCTCTAATACTCTTCATTTTCTGTAAAGAACTGTGGATAGTTATTGTCCCCAGTTTAGGGTTAGCATACTGATAAAAAATTCACTTTGCCTGGTTCTAATCGGTGCAACCATGGGGGCAACTATGGTGGGAGGAATTGTCTGGTAATGGGTGGGTTGCCGGTTCAAATCCCCGTTCCATGTGTTTGGCAGCATCGCCTCTGTCATTGTGCACCAGGATCGTAGTTTGCTAATATCAGCATGTGAATGACTTAATGTAGTTTAAACTACTTTGTGGTCCTCTGACTGAAAAAGCCCAATACAAATCCAGGCCATTTACCATTTTTCCAAAATTGTATTAGTCAGGTAATTTTTAAATTTTTGTTTGGGGGGTTTTCTGCTTCGATGGATCTTTTTTTCATGAACGCAACATATAGTGTATTCTTTTTTTTTTTCAGGCATTTTTTAAGTTATTTTGCCATCCAAGGACTAATGCTGCATTCAGACCAAGCCCATGCGTCAGCGTCTGTTGCGGCAAGATTACATGTTAAGTCTATGGTGGAGTACGTCAGAGGTCCGTCAAGGGCTCTGTGTTGCGTTGAGTACGGAGATAACCCTTTCTTACAGATTGAGTACGGAGATTTAAAAAATCTGAAATAACACTTACCGAAGTCAGATGGACAGGCGCTTCTAAAGAGGAACAGAAAACCTGTAGTTGGTGTCCTGGTAGGAGATTTAAGGTCCGATGCGGCCGAGGAGGGCGAAAAATTAGGCGCGGGAGAGACGGAAGTAGCATTGAAAGCGAACCTCATCTATAAGCAGCTCCTGCTTATAAGCGTTGTTTTTTCCTCAGAAGCCGGCTATTGAATCCAAAAAGTACATACGTCAAACTTCATCCGTTAGATGCGTTGCTCGACGTATCCAACAGATGCGGTCTGAATGCAGCTTTAGTGTTCTTGTTTCATGTTTTTTTTTTTTACTAGGAGCCACTTGTATCAATTTGAAAATCCTTAAAAACATTTCATAGGCATTATTGACATAATTTTCACCATTTTGCTTTATTATTATCTGACTTTTATCAATGTCATCTTTGTAATTGTAAGTTGCAAAAAACTGGCAGACGGTCACTTATTTTAATGATTAATACTCCACTTCTAATTTGATCTTCAAGTATTTTAGTAAAGATACTATCTATGAGAGTAGTACTGCTTAATGTTACTCTAGCTGGGGGGGGTTTATTAGTGGAAGAAGACTTATGATATTCATTGCATCAAAATATACTTCAGTTATTTTATGATGACTCTGGTTTAACAGATCAATATTAAACTTATTCAGATATAAACCTTTCTAGCTTAAGTTGTTGAGCTACCATTTTAATTTTTTTATGTTTCTTTGATTTTAGGATTTCCAGAGTGATAGAAATCTGTGCCACAACTTTTGTGCTGCTTGGGATATTTCTGGTACTTATTTGTTTCAATGAGCCTCGAAATGATCGGGAAGCTGCACAATCAAAACATCACAACACTTCCTCACCATCAAGATGGCATGTTACAAAGAGGTCAATGAATGTTTCACAAAACTTGCCACCAAGATGTGAACGAAACACAACATTTCTAAATGTCTCTGGCTTTGACTCCTTTTCTCCTACAATTAAAGACTTTCTTTACTACCGACACTGTCGTAGTTTCCCTTTGATACTGGAACTTCCTGAAAAATGTGGAACAGGTGATGATCCTGAAGAGGTTTTTCTTTTGCTTGTTATTAAAAGCTCTCCAAAGAACTACGAGCGAAGAGAGGTTCTGCGCAATTCCTGGGCTAAAGAGAGATCATACAAGGGAAAGATTATTCGAAGAATCTTTATTATTGGAACTGAAAGCTCAGGTTTCGAGAAGGAGAAACTGAACAAACTTGTTAGGTTGGAGCATCAGCATTACAAAGACATCCTTCAATGGGACTTTACGGATTCCTTTTTCAACCTCACTTTGAAGCAGATACTCTTCCTTGAGTGGATGAACAGACGTTGTCCACAGGCTAGTTTCCTGCTGAATGGTGATGATGACGTTTTTGCCAACACTGACAACATGGTTGAATACCTTCAAAGCCTTAAACAGAACGGAAGCAAGCACCTTTTTACTGGTGATCTGTTAAAAATAGCTTTTCCCATAAGAGATCAAAATAACAAGTATTTTGTTCCACTTCAGGTGTATGATAAAAATGTATATCCACCCTACTGTGGAGGTGGGGGTTATCTTCTGTCAGGCTATACAGCTTTGCTCATTTACAAAATATCTCCATTGATCCAATTCATTCCTATTGATGATGTTTACATGGGAATGTGTTTGGCTGCATTGAAACTTAAGCCTGAGTCTCACATTGGTGTGAAAACACTACAATGGTACATTCCCTCCAGAAATACTGATAAACATGACCCCTGTTACATTAAGGAATTACTTTTGCTTCACAAGTTTTCCCCCCTGGATATATATTTCTTATGGCAAGAAGTACACAACCCAAATCTACAATGTAGTACGAAAACATAAAGCACAGTTCAACCAAAAGAAACTAACACAAACAACATTAAGGTAAAAATAGAACATAAAAACACTTAAGCAATTTGTTAGTTAGCTTGCTATCTGTGCAATCCTGTTTTTTAGCTTGTTTTTTTTTTTTTATTCTATCTGGCCAGCTAATTGGTAGTTAATATTACTCGCTAAAATTATGTCATATCCAGGTTAGGTTTGTAAAAATATGTAGGATCTTCTAGATACGTTTTGACCCTTTAAAGTTTGATAAAATTGCAAAAACTGAAATTCTGTAACTTCAAGACTTTTGGTATCTCATTCAACATTCTGTGAACAATGTGAGGTACCACTATAAATATAAGTCTGTTTTAAACATTAGTCATCCAATCCATTCAATTCGCATCTGGGATCTAGCAGTAGGGCCAGAAGCCTAATGCTGCATTCAGACCGCAGGCTTTGTCAGCGTCAGGAACGTCAAGATTACATGTTAAGTCTTTGGTGGAGGCCTTTGGAGGAGCGTCACGGTCTTTGCGGCGCTTTGTGATCGTTGGCTCCGTCAACTTTTCAAGCTTTTTCTGCGTTTCAAGCTTCAAAGCTCATAACGCTAGCAACGCAGATGTTCAGCTAATTGAACTTTTGACAGTCCTAAAGCTGTTAACGCAACACAGCAACCAATCAGAGCGACTCACTGTAGTGACGTTGCGCGACGTTGACGCTGCCGAACGTTCCACAATCCGAGTGTTTAAAACATCCAGCAGAGAAAAGCCCGCCTACGAACTTTGCGAGCTTTAGCATAAAAATGTATTTTCTGTGTATATGTGTTGAACAAGTCGCTTTATGAGCGTTGCCTGACGCAGACAAAGCTTGCGGTCTGAATGCAGCATAAGTGAGGACCAGACTTCCCTTTACCAAGCCATTGGGGCTAGGTTCTGCGAAAGAATCCCAAGGTACTCCCAGCAGAGGGGAGAAACATTGTCCTTCGAGCGGGTCCTAGGTCTCCCTCTGAGTCTCCTCCTGGAGGGACATGCCCAGAAAACCTCACCAGGGAGGCATCCTAACCCGATCACCATGCCACCTCAACCGCCTATTCTTGATGTGGAGGAGCAGCGCAGATACTCTGAGTCTCTCCCTGATGACAGACAGCCAGTGTTTAAAACTGTTTATCACTCTGACTGAGAATATGATTAGGAAAGTAGCTATGTGTTTTTGATGATATTTTCTGATTTATCAAGATCCACACAAATCTAGCTTACTTTAATCACATTTTCTTAAGTGTTTCCCATTTTGAAAAGGTTAGTAGAAATGGGCCTGTGCGCCGTGTAATATCATAAGCCCAAGGAAGCAGGAAGTCAGGAATAATTGTAATAATTTAATAAGCACAGTAAAAACACTTCTGTAAAATATATGTTGTAGGAATTGTAAGGCCTATGTTTTATACAGAGTGTTGAGTTCAAAGAAGAAAGGTAGCAGTATAAATTTTTTTTGATTTACACGTTTCAAAGGCATTAAGGTGGCCAGTGCTCACGATTCCATCTATGATTAAGTAATTGGCCGTAGCAGTACCAATATTTATCAGAATAGCATTATTTATTTGAATTAAAATTTGCATCCCCCCACACCCACACCTCCACCTCCACCCACCCACGGTTGACTAGCAACACACCTGGAAATATTTCTCAATTTCCCAATCAGGCTATCAGAGGCAGCAGGCTCCAGGCTGACAGGAAGAAGACCTCCTGGACATTGAAGTTAAGCTCATGTGGTTGAAAGATAAACAGTGGTCTCTAAATGCTTTTTAAAGTTAGAATAAGAATGGTCGGGTACAGAATATAAGACAAACTGTTGTCAGTAGTAGACTCTGTTCCTCCATGTTTGGCCAAATATGCTTTATTAAAAACTTAAAACGCCAAAAGAGAACTCATTGCTTTATTGTTGTTCTAATATTTTAATGGTAATTAGGGATGCACCAACAACAATACTGGTATCGGGTATCAGGACCGAAACAGTTCTAACGTACTAGTATCAGTATCAGTTAGTTGACCGATACCATAAACTGATACTTAAAATGTGGAAACTGCAGTAATTTCACATCTTGATTTACCATCAATTTTTCATCAAGCAGGGAAGAAAATAAAACCTGTCTTCCAGTTCATTGCATTTTTTTTGTGTGGTCAAAGTATCGGTATTGGTACTCGGTATCGGCAAGTACTCAGATCCAAGTATCGGTATCGTATCAGGGTTTTTTTTAAGTGGTATCGTTGCATCCCTAATGCTAGTGATTATTGAAAACAAAGTTATTGTAATGAACTAAAACAGTTACAATGAAGTTAGGAAGATAAAACAAAAAGTGGTTGGGTAAAAATTCAACATAGTAATTGTATTGCAATTAACTTATCAGTTCTGAATCCCAAATTAACCTCAGTTGAAACAGAATGTTATGGGTGTCCAGGTATGAGTGGCCTTACTCACCGGAAACACTTGGATACTACTCGATGTTAACACAAAACACATTTGAATTCATAAATGTCTCACTATGATGCATGAAAGGTTAAAGAAATATTACAATGATGAATGGTCGATTCAAATCATTCAGTATCTACCAACATGGTCAGATAAGTATTACAAAATTAGTTTACACATTTATGTGTTCTACTTGCTTACTTTTCTGGTATATTGGTATATGTTGTTTTCCTAATGGAAATTAGTTTTACTACAGTTAATCTGCATCAATAACAATTAGAAAAATCGGTTTAATCCTTTCTGCCCTAATACAGAAAATGTTTAGTCTGAGTTTTCGGCAGACAGTATGGAGAGAAAAAGACCACGTCTTTTTAAAAAGTGTATGAGAATATTTGTTTTCAACTTGCCTCATACTTTTTAACTTTTAACTCAGTAAAATTGTTTGTCTCTCATAGGCTTTCAGAATTATGCGGGTCTTTATATTAGAGTCCTGCTATTTTTTTATGATTACATTTTTTTTCAAATGCAGGACTGTCCACAATGAAAAAAAACTGAGCAATAAACTATTTTTTATACTGAGTGTCAAGTGTCCTTTGTTTCGATAGTAGTCTGAATGCTGGGTTGGATTTAGAGTCTCGCCTCTGGTGCCGGTGCCCACTACTTAACTGAATCTAAACAATGAGGGCCCGGGGTAGGAGCCTGGCAACATTCCCATGTCCCAACCCTCTGTTTTAAGTGCACATTAGAACACCACGCAACACCACATTTGAGCAGGAGGAGAAAAGCTGGAGGTCTTCCCACACCCCTGTTCATTTGACCATCCAGGGTTGGGGTCTGGGAGGTAGATCGGGCTGTCTGATTAGGGACCTGGGCTGGTGGGCTACTCTTGTCGCGGTGGGGGCTTTGGCAATCTGCTCGTCCCCATCTGGTGGGAAAGGGGTTCGTCTCCCGGGTTTGGGGGCAGGTTTCTCTATTGGGGCGTCTTTGCCTGGGCCTGGGAGTATAGAGTATGTATGAGGTGTATGAATGACTGCACAGCGTCATCTCAAGGAAATTTCAATCTAACGCAACTGGAATTGGCGTTAGAGGCTTCATCAGTTCATGCTCGCCGCTGACCAGGCTGGGACTGGTCCAACTAACTGGTGTGGAGACTCAGCTATTTAACCTCTTGGAGGGCTTTTACAAGACTGATTATGTCATTGTATCCTTTGTGCTCCATGTCTTAACTACGGTTGTTGGCGTGTCGTCTATTGGTGGAGGTTAGGTTTCGGCTTCATTAGTGCCCTATTGTGTTATAACGACGGACGTTGGAGTCACAGTTGTTTTCCTTGTTAGAGGTTAAATTGTTGAGTTTCCTGGGGAGGGATGAAAGGGCAGCATTGTAAGGGTGTTTTCACATGGTACGGGAGTCCGTACTCGGATACTGTATTTGGTCACAATCCACTTATTTCGTACCATGTGAACACAGACTGGACCGTGCCAGGATACGGCCAGAGAGACCTGCCTTGGAGGTAGTATCCGAGTCCAGGTGTGAGCGGCCACGGATCATGTGAAAGCAAGCCGGTCTCTGGCCGTATTCAAGACAATAGATGCGCTCCACGCGGAAATGATGAAACCGCCGGCCGAAATTACAGAATCACCTCGCGACCATAAAAATACCAAAACAACGTGATCCAAGCATCCCACCGCAACACAGCAGATCACAAAACGGCGGGTTAACTACAACACTCATTCTGTAGATGGCTTCAGGTAGCAGCTGACCAGTAGACCAGTTTGTTTACATTCTAGGCTGTCACTCATTTTATGACGTCAGTACCTCTCACTCCCTTGTTTGTTGGATAACTACAGACTTATTTGTATACCGCCACCTGCTGTTTAGGTGTAGTAAAACACTGGATTCAAATACGGGTCAAATACGTGCCATCTGAACAGAAGAAATTTGCATTTTCTCTGGCCGTATTCTGGCACGGCCACACATGTGAAAACGGCCTAAATTGGAGATAGGTGATATCTCAGGCCTCCTCCTCTGTTGAGAGATGGTTTTTCTGATGGCTTCTTTTACTCCTCTTTCAAAACCATCTGTCCTCTCAGTCTAATATATGGACATTGCTTTCCTCAAAGGAGTGGGCTTTATCCTTGAGATGTAAACGAAGAGCAGAGTCAATGCCTGAGGAGTTAGTTCTCCTGTGTTGGGCCATGCGTTTGTACAGTGGTTGTTTGGTTTCACCAATGTAGGGGTCCTTGCATTCTTCATTGCATTGGATTGCATACACCAGGTTGCTTTTGTGGGTGTGTGGTGTTCTGTCCTTGGGATGTACTAGTCTCTGTCTGAGGCTACGTCCACACTAAGCCGATAAGGTTATACGGGGAGTTAGACGCCTAATGTTATCCACTCAACACAAGCATTTACGCCCCGTTTATCGTCCGTTTAAGTTCCCATGATTGTGCAATCCCATACCGACCTGTGCAAATACTGGGCATGCGCGAAAAGACGCACGGAACACGCGTATAATCTACGTGACGCCAGCGCCTACATAATATATACAAGAAGCTCTACAGCACAGTACATATCCGCTTGTCCTGTTAACCGAAGAGAACAATAGCTGCTCAGAAGAAGAGAGACTTTTTGGTGTGGACAGACGACGAGATCAATGTATTACCCTTCGCTGTTGTCTTTGGCTACGTCCACACTAAGCCGGATAAGGCCTTAAACGTATAAGTATTTAGTCTACACCCCCCTATCGTCCACACTAAGGCGGCTTTGTTTGTGGTCTGTGGCCGGATAAGTATTAGCCGGGTAAGAGAGCCGTCTAACTGTTATCTCAACGGCTAAATGAGCACGTCTGGACGCAACTTATCCGGTCCCCGGCTAAATCAGAGCAGCAACGTCAATCAAATGCTGCGTCCTAAATTGAGGAAGACAACAACGCGACAGCATATAATGACAACAGCAAAGATGGAGACGAGTCTCGCTATGGTACTTCTTCTTTTGCAAATTCAGACGTTCGCAAAGTTAACCCTAACCTACTTGCGGATGAGAAGGCGAAACAGGAGGCGCCGACAGCGGCATAGATTATACGCATCAATCTGTTTTCTTTTTGTTTTCCCCCGCGCATGCCCAGTACATGCATAGGTAGGCATTGGATTGCGCAATCATGGGACCTTAGACGGACCGTAAACGGGGCGTAAATGCTCGTGTTGAGTGGATAACATTAGGCGTCTAACTCCCCGTATAACCTTATCCGGCTTCGTGTGGACGTAGCCTTTGTCTGTAGTGTTGTATTGTTATTGACGCATTGACGCCACTTCCTTTAATTATCCGGGGAAGCTGTCCACACTAGCTCGTTTAGCCATTGAATTAAGATTTACACGGCTTCTCTAATAGTTATCCAGCCACAGACCTTAAGCAACGCCGGGTTAGTGTGGACGATAGGGGGGTGTAGACTAAATAATTATACGTTTAAGGCATTATCAGGCTTAGTGTGGATGTGGCCTGAGTGTGTTGCTGGGTTTGAAAATACACAGGGATACTGTATTTGTTAAAAATCCTTCTGAGTTTTTCAGAAATCCCAGACACATATGAAATGGCTACATTGTTTGGTTTGTTTTCTTTTTCAACCACTTTATTGGCTTTCTTTCTGGAACTAGCTGCAGTTTTCACACAAGTCCAGCTGGGGTAACCACAAGTTACCCCAGGAGGAAGTCAGAGTTCTATTCAATGTGGAACAATAAATTGAATTGTTATTATATTATAAATATTGCAGTATTGCTCACAATTCTTGATGAATACTTATGAAACACATCCAAACTTCTATACCGTATTTTTCGGATTATAACTCGCTCCGGAGTATAAGTCACGCCAGCCGAAAATGTATAATAAAGAAGGAAAAAAACATATATAAGTCGCACTGGAGTATAAGTCGCATTTCTTGGGGAAATTTATTTGATAAAATCCATCCCAGCTGGGTGAAAAATCAATCACTCAAACCGACCGCGGCTCCTCCTGCAGCTGACTGGACGCCTAGACAAATAGGAGGAGCCGCAGCAACGAAGCGAGCTGGTTGAAATATCCACGCACAGCTGCCAGCTGGGCTCTCTGCCACTACCGATCGAAGCGTGAGGTCTGAGACTGTGCGGGACACTTTTTGAACTTTCCTCCTCGCAATCCCTGAATTTGATTGACGATCGAACTCTGCATTTCCTTCGTTTTTTTTAATGTGTTAATAATTTCACACATAAGTCGCTCCTGAGTATAAGTCGCACCCCCGGCCAAACTATGAAAAAAACTGCGACTTATAATAAATAAATAAAGCTATCATATTTGCAATTTCACAAACAAACATGTTTGGAAATATTTCTTATTTCTATTAAATTTTATATTAATATGCATGCATTACTTTCACCTGTGTATTTAAAAGGGGCTGTTTTATAAACATAAATACCATATACCATACAATAAATACCAATAACATAATAAAGTTCTTTGTACAAAATCACTCTCACATAAAGCAATCTCACCAGGACACTTCCTGACATTTTCAGAACGAGCTGTTTAGTGGGCTGCGTCACTTTTATCCAAATTTTTGGTTGCAAACCACGCCCACCCATACTAGGCTGCAGGCAGCGATGGTTAGTAACTGATTAAATTTAATTGAGTAACTTTTTGGAAAGAAAATACTTTAAAGATTAGTTCTACAAAAAAATTTTGACTTTCAATATTAATAAAAAATGGCTGTTACATTTTTTCCAACATAGTTTGAGGAAACTCAACTCTGTTCTGTATTCTGTACAGTGTCCACGCTTACACTTCTTCCACATACAGACATTTCTTTCATAGCCTTTGAAACCCCATGTTATTTAAAATAGAGCTTTAAGTACTAATACCCTTTTGTCAGCTTTAGAAGAAATCCATCCTTTTTCCCACACAGTCTGCTTTTCATATAAATATTTATCATGATTGGTGAGCTATCGAAAGCCTGAGAACTCTGGAAAAAATAGACCCAGAAAAAATATATGACTGAGATGAATCACTTTGTGTGACAAAATGCACAGATAATCTGATATGTGAAGATTTTACTTGCATGAAAACACAACCATAACAATAGTGCATGCCAAGTCCGTAAATAATGTGTATAAATCAGTACCAATAAATCAGAAAGCTGATTATAATAATCAGAAAGCTGATATATATATATATTTCAATAAATGAAAACAAAAACACAAGCAGTACTTTTCATTTGAGATAGGTAGGGCTAGGTGATATGGCTTAAAAATTAAATCTCTGCTTTTTTTATACCATATCTGATGTCAGATTTTCTTCTAATTTTTTCCTACCTGATTTTCTTTCATAAGAAGAAATTGAAAGTGATAAAAAATATTTCAAAAACCTCTTTTTATTTCAATCACCCTGTCCTGTACCAGACTTGAATTTAATGTCCAACTAAAAACAAGTTGCAAAAGTATCCTTGTAAAACAAGACAGCTAGATTGACATCACTCTGAGCTATGGAAGTCTAAGCAGTTCATTGGTAACAAACAATCTCTTTTTTCAAAATAATAAATCTTCATAAACAGAAGAGAGATGCTGTTTTGCAGGAGCTTTTGTTGTGACTGCATTTTGCTGGAGCTTTTGTTAAGCTAAGCCCGCCCAAATCCTCGCCCACTACTGTTCTTTTGAGATGGTAAAGGGAACATAACCTACCCGTTCCAGACCGTACTGACCCATTCCATTCCGTGCCGTACTGGCCCTAGTGGAAATGGGGCATCTGAGTGGACAGGATTTGGGAGAACTACTGCCCCTACAGGTTTGCCATATCTATGTGCTTGAAAACGCATTTATCCAGTTATGTGTGGATGTAGATTTTTTTTTTAAAGGAGCGGAGGAAAATATTTGTTTAAAAAAAAACGGCTGTGTGTGTACATGGCCTCAGTCTGTTTATTGCTCTAATGTGTCCAGAATGGGAGCACCAAGTGTAAACACAGAGAGCAGACAATATAAGCTTGTAGAAACTTTGAGAAATTCATCTTCTTATTAATGTAAGTCTGGGTGTTATCTCATGCTAAATTATTCAAGTGGAACACCATAAAAAAAAGATGTTTAGAAAATTACCTAGGATTCTATTTCTTTTTTTAAAAAGACATGCTGCAATTGTTCCCATAATACAAAGCAAACCTGGCTATGGGAAGTTGTTTGACTCAAGGTTGCAACATATACTTACCAGATGTTTCGGATCTAATGCTGCATTCCATTTGTCTCGGAAACTCGGGCATCCGAGTTGCTGTACACGAGAATGTGACGTCATTCCCGACTTAAAGCGTTCCAGTTTGTCTCGCTACACTCAGAGTCAGAAATTGGTCTAAAATCCAATGCTTTTCAATGGGGGCCTGGCGGCCAAATGGAGGAACTACAGCAATGGAGGAGCAATGGCGGCCTCAATGGTATACAGTCACAAAGCAGAGCAGCCAGCGGCCATTGCCACAGACATGCATGCGCTCCTGGTAACTTATAGCATCCCCCACTCCTTGGACATAGAAATAGTGGTTGCACTATCAGGCTGCGAACCTGTTTCTCTGTGAGGGGTGTTCCCCCCTCACAAGAGTGTATATTGTCTAGTTTGTTTGATGCACATACGTCAATGTTTCGCAGACCCCTAGTGGTCCTTACACCACGGACCACTAGGGGTCTGCGAAACATTGACGTATGTATATATATATATATATATATATATATATATATATATATATATATATATATATATATATATAGGGTCCAGGACCCCAAAAAGGTTGAGAACTATTGCTCTAAACTACTGTTTTGGTCCATACCCTAATGGGATTGCAACACTAACCAAAAAACAAACCAGGAATGAAGGTTATACTATTTACATATATTAACATAACATATATGTTGCTGTTGATTTATAATACGCATTAAGTTAAAGATATGGTTAAAGGAAATCTTTAAGTTTACAAATATTGGTTCATAAATAAACTAATTTACCAAATGTTTAAATATTTTTTTTCATTCATGATTATTTTTTAACTTGTAAAATTCACTTCACATAAAAGTGAAAAAAGTGGGGGAAATCATTTCAATGTATGTATCAAAATCACAACGATAACGAAACATGGGTACAAATATCACGTCAGGTGAAGCCACGTGTTTTAAAAGTCTCGAAAATCACGTACAGCCTACTCAGCTCTATTAGACTGATGTCTTTTGTTGCTTCAGCTGAAAAACTGTTCGGTGGAGCAACAGCACAAAGTAGGGAAACAACAAGGCAACATCACATCACCGTGGAGCACATATCATAATTATTTGCTCAGAATCAGCTATCATAAAGAGGCTATGCAGCTGAGAAGAGGGAGAAAACAATTAACTTACATAATGTTTGGAGGGATTCCTTCTCTTCTGCACATCCACGACGTTAACATCAAGGACAGTGCGGAACTGCATCTTCTCAACAGACCGTACGGGCCTTTATTTTAGGGGGAACAGCGACAAACTGCAAAGGCGAAGATGTTCGCCCACGAAAACCTGAAGAGACCCCGGAGATGGAAAAGCGCAACTTATGCAAGATGTTAGAGTAAACTTAAGCGAAGGAAAAACAACGCGATCCACGATGAGGTTCTGGGTGCCACTAATAATTGACGGTGTCGGGCGGTCTTTGTGGAGCAATCCAACCCAATAAAACAGGAGTAATCAGAGTTCTCCACCCTGAAGAGGGGCTGGCTGCACCGCTGCTGTCCGGAGCTAAAGGGGGGAGTCAGAGCGTACGGGGCGGTCCCTGTTCAGCTGACTGGACACACTTCACTGGACTCCTCAGGAGAGGACCGAGGTCAGACTGGGACTGCTGCTTCTTTGTTCCTTGGAGAAAACAAGTTTTAGTGGATAGAGATCACAAACGCCACGAAGTCGTTCCTTTTTGTCCGTTATTTCAACAATACCTCTAACAAATATAAAACCAGGTAAAAACTGCAGTAGCCTACATTATGCTTTCCTATCATTATACTTTTTTAAACAACAAAAAACAGACTATATAGACCCACTCTCATGTAGGCCTATTAGGTCTATAAAAACCACCCAAATCATATTCATTTACCAAATGTCTGCATATTAAAAAAACATTTTTTTTTTTTACTTTCTTAAATCGTACATTTGTAGACACATATTTCTTTTGTGGATTTGTTTTTTCCTGACTTTGGTCAACCTTCTCACAATGGTTTGCTAGATGTTTGACCTATTCCTCCTGACACTTTCTCAGCTCTGTCCTCAAATTTTCCACGGGACTAAAATCAGGGCTTTGTGATATCCTCTCTAAAACATTTACTTTATTTTAATTAAGAAACTTTCTACCTATTTAACACCAATGCCTTTTTGGAAGACCTTCTAGTCTTGAGATGCTGCTTCAATATTTCCATTTATTATGTCTGCATAATTACATTTATGTTGTGAAATAAAGTCCATGTGGCAGCAGCTAACACCCACACAAAACACACTTCACAATCGTGATGGTATTTTTTGGCTTAATTTATGGCTGTGAATAATGGCATTATCTCACCAATTTCACAGGGTATGTTGTTCTTGTGCTGGGGTTGATTAAGGGACAAACTCTGCTCGCCAAAATTGAAGCCAACAATAGTATGTACAGTCTAGCCAAACTGGAAGTGACCAAACTTAACCACCCCCAATCCTCCTAACTAGGGGTTGGCTCCCAAAAGGAGCAAGTTCCCATTAACTCCCACTGTCAGTCATACAGTCTGGTTAAGGAAAACAAAAAACACTTTAGGTTTAATAGGTCAAGTTTACTATCATAACTCGGGGGGGGTAAATTTGTTGTTGTCACTCATCTGTTTAGATGTAAGTTCAGCTCAAAATAGCGGCAATTAGCAACAGATGTCATCTCAAGACACTTTACAAGAAAAATAATTTCAAGACAATTATACAAACATTCCAATCAGTTAAAGTTTTCAATGTAAGGAATCCCAACAGGTTGCATTCAGTCATCAGTGTGAGGTTGTGTCCGGACAAAGATGACTTGCTGAAGTATTGATTGCACCAACAGACCGTCCAATAAGTCACTGCTCAATTTTTTTCAGTGAGTAAAATTCTATTTCTGCTGTGCATTCAAGATAACGCTGCTTGATTGTAAATGGGTCTAAATGATCTCATTTCTTCTATACATATTAATTATTAAAAGTTGGTTTAATTAAAATTCAACTGGTTTGACTGAAAGTTATGGACCAACAAGACTTCATGCTTTTATTTGAAAAATTATTGAATCTGCCTAAGTAGCAAAGTCACTAAACCTTGGTTTTCTGGCTAAAAAATGCCTACTAACCTCTGTTAGCTTTGGTTGGCTCAGTTTGGTAATAGCTACATTGGCGAAGAGTGTTACTCATTCGCCCCCACCCTCACAGCTCCACCTCTTTGCCCAAGTTTTGTATATTTCTGGCATGACTAGGCGCGACCAAAATGGTCATGGTGGGAACCGCCCAGTTGTCTCCAGTTCAACTCCTCAGAAACCTACTGGTGATCTCACCGAGGCTTCGTCCATCTTTATATACAGTCTATGTGGTTGATTCATACAGTTAACCCACAGTGTTTTAATAGGATGACAAAACTGACTGATGATAGAAGTTTGCTTTTGTCGCCACTTACACCCTATTTTATTTTTATATTCTCCAAATTAAGAACTTTAGCTAAAAACCTGTATTTTAACTAGGGCACAATGCATGAGCTCACTCATGACAGTGTTGTTTGTTTTAGTATTACTATAGGTTGACAACAGGAAGACAAAAGTTAAGTTCTTAAAAGATGTGGGAAAGATCCGTAAAAATGTGCGAAAGACAAGTGCGTATCAGTGGAAAAAATCAAGTTTTGTTTATTAACGAGACTGTGGCATTACCTAAATAGTAATCTTAATTATATGCAAAAAAATATTGTAACAATGGACTACATATAAAGGAATATGGCTTTTTTAGTCATTCAGTAACTGTGTGTAAGCATGATCAAACAAAATACAAGTCAAAGCAAGTTTATTTGGAAATTTGAGTAACAAGGCAAACTTAAAGTGTTTTATACAATGAAATCATAAAACTATAAACCATTACATTTCAGTAGTAAGAAATGTCTGAATACAAACTAAAATTAATTACTTCAATTAACATAATTCAAAGGAATTTCTTAACAACTGGGTCTTTACCCGCTGCGATGAACTGCTAACCTGTCTAGTTGTATCCCGCACCCGGTGTCCGCTGAAGATAGGCACCAGCACCCCTGCGACCCTTCAAGGAAAAACAGTACAGAAAATGGATGGATAGATGACAAATAATTATGGATTTACCATAGTTTAAGGGAATCTAGAGTTTCAGCACAGTTGCAGTTTTTGGGGAATTTCTTCCATAGTAGTGGAGCACAGAATCTAAATGCTGGCTCTCCAAGTTTGGTTCTGATTCTAGGGATGCAGAGTAGAAGTGAAACAGAAGACCTGAGTGGTTGATATAGCAACAAAAAAATATTTTAATGGGCTTTGTGTTAATTCATTCAGTAAATTAAAAATCAACAACAATATTTTAGTCTATTCTGTGAGCTGCAGGGAGCCATTGTATAGGGAGTTTAAAGATAAGGCGATGTGCTCTTCTTTCCTAGTTTTAGTGAGGACACACGCAGCAGGGTTCTTGATCAGCTTCAACTGTCAGATTAACTTTTAAGCCAGACCTGTGAAGACACTGTTGCAGTAATCAGTTCAGCTAAAGATAAATGCTTGGATGAGTTTTTCATTATTTTGACTGGGCATTAGTACTTTAGTCCTTGAAATAAGAGTTTTTTTCAGATTGAACGAGAAAACCCTGGTAGTCAAAGTATATCTGTCAGGATGTTTTTGTAGTTTCAGTTAATAGCTGCACCTAAGTGCAAGGATAAACATTCTTGTGGTTTCCCCAACTTCACATTTCCTGCTCTACCTGTGCTTTGTTATGAAAACCACATACAGATAGATTAGATTTGCATAAAGATTGTCTGACTCAGTAAACTCATTGCCAGAGTTGTAACCTTTTCATTATCTGAAAATGTCTGGTTGCTTTTGGGATATTTCTTATATTTACATTCTTTTGTTGTAATTTTTATTTAATTATTTTGAGTAAGTATAAAAGTTAAATTGAATCATTGCAGTTATAATTTTCTCTTTAATTTTCTATCAAAGACGTGGGAAACTAGGCAACCTGAAAAGAGTTATTACATTGTTTTTCTAAAGATTAGTTGCATAAACCTAAGTATGGTGTAAATCCAAGCTGCTGTTATGTCCATAATTTGTATTTGTCTGGTATTTTTTATTTATACATTTTTTTTATTTTAATACAATTTTTGTGTAATAGTTACGCTTAGAATACAACTAAATGCAACCACGGTGTTTTTTCTTTTTCATCTAGCGCTGGAAAACTAGTGAGTAAATATTAGTGAGTAAATGTTTAGCCAGAGTAACTGATGTTAGACTAACAACATTCAAACGATACGTTTGTGCTCGCCACTCACATATTTTGTCATGAACAGATGAGCATGAGAAAACGATCAAGATAACCTTTTCTGTCACGAATGAAAGACAGTAGAATGTGCTGCATGCCACCTCCTGCAACGACAAATACCATTCTAATCTTAAACATAACTTACCTGTTTGCTATTTGAGCTGCATGGAAGGTCAACTTGACAAATATTTCCTGTCAGAAATACCAGTGTGTTTAGTCATTTATATCTTTCGATAAAAATGTTACTCACCTGTAATAGCTAATAATGGCTTTTGGAAAGAGTTGAAGTATATGTTTTTTTTTATTTCATACTAAAACCCTGTTGCTATATTATGATAGCATTTGGCGTTCTTGTACTTTTTTTGTTGCTGAAAACAAATGTCCACACATATCAATTACAACAAAGAATCAATATTTCAAATATATATTAAAAACCCTCTTTTTCACTTAATGTAAAGCTTAACATTAAAACATGAGTTAGATTTTTTTTTTTATTGAAAAAGATTTCCATCCAGTGAAAAAAGATGACCTTATCTGGGATTTATTCTCAAAGTTCAACAGCAAAGATGTTTATAAAATATAAGGTCACAGATAAGGTATGGCGCTTTGAAAGAGTAGGGGAGACCGGGAAAGTTGCATCAGGGGTTGGTTGTAAAATGTAATTTACCTCCTATCAGAAACAAGCTAGACTGATGACACTGACACTGCACATCCTCAGTGTGATTCAACCAGTCTATGGATTCAACTCAATGCAGAGAAAAGGTGAGACTGGGTACAGTTACAAAGCTTTTTGCATTTGGCTCCATTACTCAAAAACCTTTTGGATTAGACAAACCTTATTTTTATACAATATACTTTCAATCCAGGCTGCACGGTGGCGCAGTGGGTAGCACTGTTGCCTTGCAGCAAGAAGGTTGTGGGTTCATATCCCGGCCCAGGGTCTTTCTGCATGGAGTTTGCATGTTCTCCCCATGCATGCGTGGGTTCCCTCCAGGTACTCTGGCTTCCTCCCACATTCCAAAAACATGACTGTCAGGTTAATTGATCACTGTAAATTGTCCTTAGGTGTGAGTGTGTGAATGGTTGTTTGTCCTGTTTGTCCTGCTCTGTGATGGACTGGCGACCTGTCCAGGGTGTACCCCGCCTCTCGCCCGTTGACAGCTGGAGATAGGCACCAGCCCCCCCGCGACCCATAAAGGATTAAGCGGTTAAGAAAATGGATGGATGGATGGATACTTTCAATCCCTGCTAAATAGTTAAAACTATTTAAAGATGACTACAGTCAACAGATTCTTCAAAATTTGCATTAAAATGTATAATTTATGATAATACAAAATTGTCATTTATCAGCCATTATCAGATGACAATCATACATATGTCTTATGAAAGATTCTAATTGAATAAATTACTTCCAGAAACATTTAATGAGGCAATTAGGCTACTTTTATTTTTGCCTACTGACAGTAAACGTAAACTGCAAAAATAATCTTTGGAAGCCCTGACAAAACTGGGATTCCAAAACAATGGTGAAAAAACATAATCACAAAATTAATCTTTAAAATGTATCAAACTGCCATAAAGGCAACAGTAAAAAAAAAAAAAAAAAAATTGATGACAACAATACTAAAACAAATTGTCACTCTAATGCATTTTGCAACTGGTTAAAATAGCTTATAAAATAGCAATTTCACAAATCATTTCAAAAACATTCAGTAGGTTTACATGCACAGCTAAATCGAGCTTTTTGGAGTAATCGGACTAAGGACTTCCATCCTGCATTGAGCCGAGTCCCAGCTTACATGTCAGTCAGAAAATTGAATTATGAAATTAAGTACTTTCCACTCCCCAACAAAAGATGGCAACATGTGTTAGCCTTATAGCGGTTAGCTTCCAATTGCATTCAGGCAGTAAACTGAGGCTGCTGGAGAGAAGCAGATAGAGTTAAAGCGTGATATTCACAGTAACAACACACTGCCTCTTTGTAAGTCCAAACATGCACTGATAGGTATATGTTTGTCTTAGGGTGGTGTGAACGCAGCACAAGGCAATAATTCTAATTTTTCTTACTGCATGTAAACGTACTGACTAACAGAAAATGTGCTCTAACAAGAGGAACTGTATTATAATTAGGTAGAAAACACATGAAAAATGTTTTAAATTGTATTGTTTACGTGTTATGTTATGCTCTGTTCTTTGTTAAGGCATTATACGGCAATTGATTCATCATACTGTCATCCATGATAAAACCTCATGTGCTAGCTAAACAAGGAAACCTTGACGGATGCTAACCAATTTAGCTAACAGTTCACTTATTTAAACCATAAATGTTTGAGCTAAGTCACAAATACAGTGACAACAGCATAACAAAAACAAATCTCAAGAAAAAAAAATACTTTTATACCTCAAAAATTTCCCAATAAATCTTGAAGAGGCTCTTGAATTTTCCCACCTTTTCTCTGCATTGAGGGGAATCACACTGAGGATGTGCAGTGTGAGTGTCATCAATCTAGCTTGTTTCTGATTGGAGGAAAATTACATGTTGCAACCAACCCCTGTTGCAACTGTCCCCGGTCTCCCCTATACATAGGAAAAGTGTAAAAAGTGTGTGGTGAGGGGTTTTACAGCCTTAAAACATAATGAGGGATTTCGCCTGTTGCTGGTTATTTTTAGTAACCCCCGCAATAAATGAGGGACAATTGTAATTTAAATTTAAATCGATCTGGTTTCTTTACTGCAAGTGGGTTGCCAAAATCAAAATATTCATGTAACATTTTTGCTTGTTTAAGACTCCCAAAGATAATATGTTGACATACTGTGTTTGTGTAGAGAGCATGCCAGAATACCACTTTGCGCTGAAGGCGAAAAATTCTCGCTATCTCGACATCCAACTGCCAGAGAGAGACCCATTTCAATCAAAGTTGGAAAAAAATTAAAAAGGAAAATAACTTAATCCATCCATTTTCTGAACTGCTTGTTCCTCAAGGGGTCACAGGGGGCTGGTGCCTATCTCCAGCTGTCAACGGGCGAGAGGCGGGGTACACCCTGGACAGGTCGCCAGTCCATCACAGGGCCACACATAGAGACAAACAGGACAAACAACCATGCACGCACACACCCACACCTAAGGACAATTTAGAGTGATCAAATAACCTGACAGTCATGGTTTTGGACTGTGGGAGGAATCCAGAGTACCCTGAGGGAACCCACACATACATGGGGAGAACATGCAAACTCCATGCAGAAAGGCATGGAGGGCTGGAATACGAACCCACAACCTTCTTGCTGCAAGGCAACAGTGCTAACCACTCCGACACCGTGCAGCCCTAAGTTGATCCATCATTGAAAATAAATTAATGTGCAGTGAATCATTAGTCTTTCATTTATCTGGATACTGCAGTTGAAATGTATGTTGTTCAGAAATCACTGTACAGAAACCTAACACTGTCAACAGTCCCTGGCTTTACCTTGATTTTTCATTCCTGAATCACTGGAAGAACTGTATGGATAGATAGCGAGAGCATTGCATTATCACTGCAACTTCTGGAAATATTCCCTCCTGCTCCCTGCACCAAAATACACATATGAACATTTTCCTCTTTGGGGGTCTTAAAGTACTTACACACCAAACTCAATAAAAGCAACCAAAAAGCTCCACACGCCCTTAGTTGGTCGCTTGTACATTCGCACCTTGAAGCATGTCCAAAGCAAACTGGTCGCGCTTTTAAATATGCTTTTGCAGGTGAAGCGGAAATACCGACACTGACCGGGACCGCTATAACAGTCGGCTGGCCGCCTCCTCATCCTCCCTCACGCCTTCTCCTGACCCTCCGGGAGCTCCCAGTCGACTCTGGTTTCTGAGCTGACCATGTTAAATGTTCAGCCTGCCCTCGGGCAGAGCTGGGACCGCTCCTAACCAACTACTAAGCTGATTGGCTGTCCATCTGTCTGCAGTTAGTAAAAGTTTACAAAAGAACATGTGAGCGGCGTGGGATATGCTGTGGTGGAGCCCATACCAGGCCTGAGTGTTTGGGTGAGTAAGCTGTTCATGGCTCACTTCTCGGCAGAGACAGTGGGGCTGTTGCAGCCACAATGGCTCTTTTAAGAGCCACCCACAAACATCTTAAGGGCATTCCTGTCTACATAGTTTAACCTCTTCATGATGTTAATTTTTTTATTCCTGTCTCTGTATAGAAAACAGTTGGTGTCATGTACCTCGGTGTGATCAGCCACGGTTTTTATCAGTACCCATGTCCAGCTGATGCTTTGACTCCATTCACTCAGTCGCAGCATCACTGACACCCTGTCATCTGATTGGTTGTCGCAGCACAACATGAAGCTGGAGTTCAGATTTTTCCAACTGGAGCAGCAGACACGATAAGCGCAAATGCACAAAATGCACCACGTAAAATGAAGTGCGTATTTTTGGTCGCGCCTGAAACGCAGCAGTCGTAATACTTTGTCGTGCAAATCAGGCAGAAAAGCTTTTTCGCAACACAAATCTGCTTCTGATTTGTCGCGGGACCCCCAGTCACACTTCATAACATTCCTCCCTTGACCTTATATGTAAACCTGACTCTCTGATCACGTTCAGTGTGAATGGAACATTAAACAAAACATTACGATAGCAATAATGTCTCACTCCCAGTCGCATTTAATAAACTTCCTCCCGGAGCAGTGAAACTTAATTTTTTTCCACCTGAAACAACTTTATGCGGATCACCTACAGGTACCTGCCTTATTGCAGGACTTTCAGTTGCACATTAAATTTGAAGTTTCTCCATACAGAACAGTCTTAGGGTTATCTGGTCCATTCTAACACATAGATATGCTTTTATCTAAACCACTCCTTTATAGCTTCGACTGTATGTTTTGGGTTCATTGTCCTGCTTGAAGGTGTCTTCCAGGACTAGCCTGTCTTTAGCTCCATCCATCTTCCATCAATTCTGACCAGCTTCCCTGTCCCAGCTGAAACAAAGGCATCCCCAAACTATGATGCTGCCACCATGTTTCCTATAGGCATGATGTGTTCTTGGTTTAAGATTTCCCGTAGACTGAAAGGTTAAACATTGGTTTCCTTGGACCAGAACACATTCTGTCACATGTTTACAGTGTACCTTACATGGCTTGTGGTAAACTACAAACCAGATAAGATGATTTGCTTTCATCTTACCATTCTAAAGACCCGATTTGTAAATTGCACACTAGTACTCAATGTATAAAAACTTTATTTTGCCTAGGCTGGAGATCTCTGCACATCTTCAAAAGTGACAATGGAGCTCTTGATTCCTTGTCTAATTTTTTTTTTAATCTGTTACTTTAGGCAGACAGCCATGGTTTAGTAATTTCACAGCTGTGCCATATTCTTCTCATTTTTAGACTGATGCTTACAGTGCTCCGTGAGAAGTTGACAAATTGGGATATTGTTTTAAAACATAACCCTCTTTTAAACTTCTTACTTCTCCACAACTTAGTTCTCACCCTGTTCTGCCTGCTGTGCTACTAAGTCTTCATGTTGCTTTGGCCAGTCATGATATCGAACATCTGCATCCTTATAGAAAAAATGGGTTGTACTAAGTTACACACATGTGGACTATTTAAGAATAATATGATTTTTTTAAAGGTGATTCTTTCCGCTGAATTCTATTTAGGGATGTCAGAGAAATTTGTTGTAAACATAAACACAGTTGTAAGATTTTCTTTTGTAAGAAGAATAATTATTCCGGGTCTTTGTGTATGACATAGAAAGCATTGAGACATTGAAAACTTAAAAGTGATATATCACCTTAAAGTTACAAAAAAATATTATCGATTGCAAATAAATTTGCAAAATGTAGCAAAAACACGTTCTTCAGGCTTACCACACTGCATGTGGTAAAGCATTTGGCTGCCCTCTAGTGGATGTTTTTAAATTAGCGTGTGCTAATTTTACCTAGTGTTGAAACGTCATTGACTAAATTAGCACCGAAATACCTCTGCTTTAGACTGTTACATTTTGTATCACATCATTGCCAAGGTAACAGTTTTTTGTCAACGTTGGACAAAGATACAATGTTATGTTTCCCTTTAAAATGCACAACCACATTTAGCCTAATAATAGTTTTTGATATGACATGCATGTATGGACTAATTAAAACACAATGTTCTTACCATTATGCTCTAGCTATTTCATTTATACCTTTTGGTGTATACCAACTAGAAAAGCATTCTCTGCCAAGGCAGCTCTGCACTAACCCTAAACCTCACTGTGGACATTTCCTTTAAATTTAATCAAAATCCACCTACAGCTTTTTGAGTTATATTGCAAACCAACTAACGAACAAACACTGGTAAAAACAACCTGAAGTAATGAATAAACTGAAAGGCCTACACCATAGGGTAAAGTCCTAATTGACTTCAATTATAAACTATAAATAATAGCGATAGCTGTTGCAGTTGTAACAGTTTAGATTTTTATAATTAAATATTTACTGAAAACATGCATGAAAATATCTTTTAGACTTTTGTAATTTTGTCTTACTCTTTATGTATGTATGTATGTATGTATGTATGTATGTATGTATGTATTACTATTATTATTATTATTATCGTTATTATATTTTATTATTGTTAGATTAGGTAAAGTATTTTTCTACACAGAAAGACAAGCAACACAGCACTTTGACACGTGGCATCTCACAAGATTGTAGAAACTGCTTTCTTAACTTTGTTTAATGTATTGCAAAGTAATATCTATATTGCTCATATTAGAAGGGTCGTGGGAGGGCTGGTGCCTATCTCCAGCATTCATCACAGGGTTACCAACTAATTATGAAACGAAGATATATTTATGGATAAATTGGAAAAGGTTTCTTATGCTTGGAGTTTAAACTGCAATTTTGCATTTTTTTTTGCAGACAGCTCATAGATAAGTCACTTCTTTCCTCATTGGCTCAAACACAATACAGATGAATCCTGTTTATCCCGCAAAGGCACATTTTGATAACGATATGCAGTTAAAATGTGAGCCATCCTCCTGTACTTTCCCATAAAAGGTTAATAACCTCGTCACCACACCAGTCAAATTGTGATGCAGCGGTAAGATAAGCATGAAAATGGAAGATTAAAATCAAACAAGAGCAGGAGAGAAAAAAAATATGGTGGTGAAACTTAGGGAATTGTTTAGAAATCATTAAAGATTTAGGAAAAACTACTTATTGTCTCTGAAGATTTCTAAAGCATACAGCGGTGCTTGTTACATGTTAAAGACAGCTAAAATAAAGGAGTTCAATGATAGCAGTCAACATTCATCCATCCATTATCTATACTGTCTATCCTATGTAGGGTGGTGTGGACAATTAACCTTTAAGACAATTGTGTTGCATAATGTTTTATATGTTGTAGGGAGAGGGTTCTTTTTTTATCTGACAGTCTTTATGGTGACAAAATTACATTGTTACAGTGGCTTAAGGGTACTTTCTTTCATTAACTGAAAATGCAGCATGTATTTTCGCGGCTGGATTTCAAAAATACAAAGTTGTTAAAAAGCACATGGAAGCAAAGAAAAAGAAATCTACATTTTCTTTGTACACCATGGAAGCCTTGAAAGGCAATAGAGAAACTTTTTTTTTGAAGACCTTTTTTCTAAGTATGACCAGTTTTTCCTTTCCTCTGGACTTCAAAAGGCATGTACATTTCAAAGTAATAAAAAATCTAAGTGTTTCAACTCTTACAGAAATGCAGGGAGGTGGAATAGATTACTTGTTTGAGTTTATTTATTTACAAAAGGGACAATACATATTAATGAACATGTACATGTAACTATGCAAGTTTATAACCTACGACAAAGTACTTTGCTCTTGCTGTACAGTGTACACTTTAAACATAGTAAGATCTGATACAACATGGTAAAATAAACTACTACTACAATCTACTTATGTGCAGCAGTCAACAAAAACTACGGCTACCCAGGTCTTCTCTGTTTCTGTCAAAAACCGAGACTGACAGACTGACAGTCCCTCCTTATTGTTATCATGTGCACCCACGTGACTCCTGTTACCATCACCATGACAACCAAACAAATATAAACCCATTGATCTATACAAGCAGTATAATAATGGCTCCTACAATAGTAATTGTCCTCTGCATTCTTCAAACTACTTTTAAGTTTATGGTTCTTGTCCCTAGCAACTTTAAAAACAAACGGACGCCCTTGTTTACATAGTACAAATTATCTGGTGCATATGAGTTACTATCTCGTGTGCACAAGATAGTAACTTGCACACGCGAGATAGTAACTCGAGAGCACAAGAAAGTATCTCGTGCGCCACAAGAAATCATTTATTATTATATTATTTATTTTGTTTGCTCATGTGCCCTTAGGGGCTCCGTAGGCTTTTGAAGTCCACAGGAAAATAAAAACTAGTCCGACTTAGAAAATGGATCTTAAAAATTAATTTTTCTCTGTTGCCTTTTAGGGTTTCTGTAATACACTGAAGTAAAATCTAAATGCAACATTTTTGTTTTGGCTCACATTTCACATGAGCAGAACTCAAAGATCTGAAACATTTTCTATATACACAAAAGACCAATTACTCTCAAATATTGTTCATAAATCTGCCTAGTAAGCACTTTCATTTGCAAAGATAATCCATCCCACGTTACAGATGTGGGATATCAAGATGCCGATTGGATAGAATTAATATTGCACTGTGTGCCTTAGACTAGCCACATTAAATGGACAATCTGAAATGTGCAGTTTGATCACAGCTTTTAAGGGAGCGTGCAATTGGCAGGCTGAAGGCAGGAATGTCTACCAGAGCTGTTGCCTGTGAAAAAGGAATGTTCATTTCTCTACCATAAGATGTTTTAGAGAATCTGGCTGTACATCCAACCGGCCTCACAACCACAGATCATTTGTAACCACACCAGCCCGGGACCTCCACATCCAGCATGTTTGAGGAAGAAGAGCACGAGAAGGCTAGCTTGGATAACATACTTCAGGAGCTGAACGATTTTAGAAGGAATAATAAGAAAAAGCTCTCAGACAAAGTTGTATTGATGAAGTGGAAACATCTATGCAGGCTACAGCTACTTTACTGGAAAGGCTAGTACAATGACAGAATGAAGTGGAAGCTAAGCTAATGGAACAAGAGGCTCAGGCATGCAGAGATAACATAAGAATCTACAATAAGCCTGTGAATATTCACATTCATCCAGGTCATGGTTATCTCAAGGAAGATTCAATCGAACGCAACTGGACTTGGTAATTTGTCTTCTAAGACGTTTCACAACTTGTGGTTACCCCAGCTGGACCTTTGTGAAAACTGCAGCTAGAAAGAAGGCCAACAAAGTGGTTGAAAAAGAAAAACAAAACAAACGAAACAATCTAGTCATTCCATATTTGTCTGGGATTTCTCAAAAACTCAGGAGGATTTTTAACAAATACAGTATCCCTGTGTATTTCACATCCAGCAACACACTCAGACAGAGACTAGTACATCCCAAGGTCAGAACACCACATGCACACAAAAGCAACCTGGTGTATGCAATCCAATGCAATGAAGAATGCAAGGACCTCTACATTGGTGAAACCAAACAACCACTGTACAAACGCATGGCCCAACACAGGAGAGCTAACTCCTCTGGCATGGACTCTGCTGTTCATTTACATCTCAAGGATAAAGCCCACTCCTTTGAGGACAGCAATGTCCAGATATTAGACAGAGAGGACAGATGGTTTGAAAGAGGAGTAAAAGAAGCCATCTATGTAAAAGTAGAGAAACCATCGCTAAACAGAGGAGGAGGCCTGAGACATCACCTATCTCCAATTTACAATGCTGCCCTTTCATCCCTCCCCAGGAGACTCGACAACTTGGCCTCTAATAAGAAAAACAACTGTGACTCCAACAACTGTCGTTATAACACAATAGGGCACTAATGAAGCCGAAACCTAACCTCCACCAATAGGTGACACGCCAACAACCTTCGTTAAGACATGGAGCACAAAGGATACAATGACATAATCAGTCTTGTAACAGCCCTCCAAGAGGTTAAATAGCTGAGTCTCCACACCATTTAGTTGGACGAGTCACAGCCTGGTCAGCGGCGAGCATGAACTGATGAAGCCTCTTGGAAAAGAGGTGAAAAGTCTTCCAAGACAAATTACCAAGTCCAGTTGCGTTCGATTGAAATTTCCTTGAGATAAGAATCTACAATATTCCCAAACAAGCCGAGGGCACCAACATTATTTTCTTTTTGTAAAGAATGAAACGAGATATGTTGGACTTCTCCTTTGAGTCTGAAGTGAAAATAGAAAGAGCCCATAGAGCGCTCTGAACTATGCCCGCGAATCCATGTAATCCACGCTCCATCATTGCTAAATTTGCTAGTTTTAGGATGGAAGAAGAAGTTATCAGGAGAGCCTAGCAAAAAAGAAGTGTTTTACAACAACAGACCTTTTGTAAGTGGATCAAGATTACCCACTGGCTATCCTTAATGAAACGTTACGTGCAGAATATATCCAGGCGAAAAGGGTGCTTAAGGAAAAGAAAATCAAATTCCAAACTCCCTATCCTGCAAAGATGCAGATATTCTAAGAAGAAGGTACTCGTTTGTACCAAAATACAGCAGGTCTTGCTCCTAGTAGAGAGTAAGACTTCCCCTGACTGGAGCTTTAAGACCATGAGCTCTATAAAGGTTCAATTGTTCAGAACCTCTGCTTTGGAAGCACACCCTGAAGTTTCGTTTGTTCAAATACTTGCTTTAATGTTTTTGACATGTTTTAGTTTTGTTTGGTTATTGTTTATAGTTGAAGGGCTGCAAACAAGCTCATGGACAGTGTATTGAGAGACTGCTTTTTTATAAAAAAAAACTAATGACCAAAGGTATAAAGTTAGTTTTTTATAATGTAAATAGGGTTCTTCATCCAATTAAAATAAATAAGATAGTATCCAAATTGAAAAAAGAAAATGTTGATATCACTATGCTTCAAGAAACACACCTCAACTCTACTGACAAAAAAAAAACTGAGAAGAATTGGCTTTTCTAAAATGCTTATGACGACATTAACACAACTAGCATGCGTGGTTGCGCTGAGCAGAGCACCTTCCTGCACAGAAGATCCAGGAAACGGACACCGCCAACAAATCCGTCAAGTTAAACTGTGACGTGGGGCTTTCTGCGGCGGATACAAAGCTAATTATCTTTCAATTTATAGGCCTGAAGTCTGTTGCTACGAAAAAAAAATAGAACATATAGTGCAAAATGACTGCAAAAATAATGAAAAATACATTAAACTCATAACTGCTCTTTTCTGAATCGAATCTAAAACGTCATTTTCTATCTACTTATTGTTTTTGCTTTTAGTTTGAAATCACAGCGGAAGTTTTGATAAGTGTGAACGTTAACTTGATGCTAGTCCGCTAACTTCAGTTTGGTCAGCCAACCGAAGCATGAGGGCTATGTTGTGTCCATTTTGTCTCGGTGGTGTTAAAGGGTAAACGTGTTGTCTCGGGTGTGAAGCTATGGTCTGTATTCGGGCTTCACTTCGATTTCAGTTCGTAGGAAACGGAAACGCTTCCGTTCGAGAAAGGCGAAGTCTTCTGTCCGTACCCCTCACCATCCCCACCAGCGTCCTGTGACGGCGTCTGTCTATGATGTGATTGTGGAAAACTGGAGTCGAGGGAAGTTATAATTGACATTATCACAGCTGAATGGCTGCAGCACCGGCCTGTCACTGTCTGTTTCACGCCCGCATGCTCTTATTTCGATAGCCGCTTTGAGTTCCGCGTCGGGAGAGACCGCTACATTTTGCTGGCGGATTGAGAGAAGAGACCGCATCCAAAGCACTTTAGTTCAGCGGCTTTACAACAACACGAGATGTCTTTCTTCAATTTTCGGAAGATATTCAAGCTGGGGCCAGATAAAAAGAAAAAGCAGTACGAACATGTACACAGAGACGTCAATCCGGAGGAAATTTGGGAAATTATCGGTGAGCTGGGAGATGGCGCTTTTGGGAAAGTGTACAAGGTAAGTTCAGGCGTTGCGCTACATCCGCTGTGTAGTTTTAGCCTCATTTATAAAGACTCGCTTCGATCGGAACTGCTGGTTTTTACATGGAAGTTAGTAACTGGATGGTTCTGTTATACATCAGCTTAGCCTTTAATCCGGCTATAGTTACATTAGCTAAAGCCAGTAAAATCTTCACATCAATTCAATTCTGCAGAAGTTAGCTGCAGTTCTGAAATGTTACCTGCCTCACTGTTATATAAATGTAGACAAATATTAAACGTTTGTCTTTGTATTGGCCCTAAATTAGTCTCAAAGACATTTTTACCTATGTAAACATGTCTTTGACATTTGCTTAGTGAAGATTATGGTAGGCGTTAGTCATGGCCATTGAATAGTCTCAAGAATGTCGTCGATAAATGCAGCTACTAGACATCAACGAACCTATTACAGATGAGAAATGCCAAACAACCAGAACAGGTGTTTAGTAAAGTGCTGTCACACCCTTTTAAGTTTTCCTTTGATATTATGCTGTTGGTTTGCGCGATGCACTGGTGCGGGTAATAATTAGTGTTAGTTTCTGCCATGCTCCGTAGTTATTTCACCAAAACAAATGGTGGAGCTCTTAAGATGAGATGTTTAGCTGTTGCTAGGCAGGTACAGGATACTGGTATCAACGTGGACTAAGGTTTTAAACCATGACCGTTTCAGAACCACTTAAGTTTTCACACCATCTTTACTAGGGGTGTACATTGCAATATTAATGCAAAATCTGGCTATTTCTGTTTATCCACATTTTCATCACTGCTTTGTTTCTTCCTTTTTCCACCATCACGATGCACTCCCCACTTTTTCTAAAAATTATGATGTTGAGCTATATTAGGCATGGACTTTAAAGCTGGATTGACTCTGCGTGATTTTTGTCCTTCTCAGCCCGAATCTAGAAGATTTTGGTCAGGAGGTGAAATTGGTGGTCTGGGTTCATTTGGTAAGGCAAAACACCTCTAATGACTAAAGGTAACCTTGGTCAAAACACCAAGAAGTAGCAAAAAGTTTTAAGATAATAGTGAAGCATAAGTGCAACTGATGTCTGGATTTTGTCCTCTTTTTACCCACTGTGTCCTTTTGCTCAGTCCCCCTCTTTTAGAGTCCATCTCTAATGATAGGAAGGACAACGCCTGCTGGTTTTTATTAGTTTTTTGTACACTACTGTTCAAAAGTTTGGGGTCACCCAAACAATTTTGTGTTTTCCATGAAAAGTCACACTTATTCACCACCATACGTTGTGAAATGAATAAAAAATAGAGTCAAGACATTGACAAGGTTAGAAATAATGATTTTTATTTGAAATAAGATTGTTTTTACATCAAACTTTGTTTTCATCAAAGAATCCTCCATTTGCAGCAATTACAGCATTGCAGACCTTTGGCATTCTAGCTGTTAATTTGTTGAGGTAATCTGGAGAAATTGCACCCCACACTTCTAGAAGCAGCTCCCACAATTTGGATTGGTTGGATGGGCACTTCTTGCGTACCATACGGTCAAGCTGCTCCCACAACAGCTCAACGGGGTTCAAATCTGGTGACTGCGCTGGCCACTCCATTACCGATAGAATACCAGCTGCCTGCTTCTTCTCTAAATAGTTCTTGCACAATTTCGAGGTGTGTTTTGGGTCATTGTCCTGTTGTAGGATGAAATTGGCTCCAATCAAGCGCTGTCCACTGGGTATGGCATGGCGTTGCAAAATGGAGTGATAGCCTTCCTTATTCAGAATCCCTTTTACCCTGTACAAATCTCCCACCTTACCAGCACCAAAGCAACCCCAGACCATCACATTACCTCCACCATGCTTAACAGATGGCGTCAGGCATTCTTCCAGCATCTTTTCAGTTGTTCTGCTTCTCACAAACGTTCTTCTTTGTGATCCAAACACCTCAAACTTGGATTCATCCTTCCACAGCACTTTTTTCCAGTCTTCCTCTGTCCAATGTCTGTGTTCTTTTGCCCATCTGAATCTTTTTCTTTTATTGGCCAGTCTCAGATATGGCTTTTTCTTTGCCACTCTGCCCTGAAGCCCAGAATCCCGCAGCCGCCTCTTCACTGTAGATGTTGACACTGGTGTTTTGCGGGTACTATTTAATGAAGATGCCAGTTGGGGACCTGTGAGGCGTCTGTTTCTCAAACTAGAGACTCTAATGTACTTATCTTCTTGCTCAGTTGTGCAACGCGGCCTCCCACTTCTTTTTCTACTCTGGTTAGAGCCTGTTTGTGCTGTCCTCTGAAGGGAGTAGTACACACCGTTGTAGGAAATCTTCAATTTCTTAGCAATTTCTCGCATGGAATAGCCTTCATTTCTAAGAACAAGAATAGACTGTCGAGTTTCAGATGAAAGTTCTCTTTTTCTGGCCATTTTGAGCGTTTAATTGACCCCACAAATGTGATGCTCCAGAAACTCAATCTGCTCAAAGGAAGGTCAGTTTTGTAGCTTCTGTACCGAGCTAAACTGTTTTCAGATGTGTGAACATGATTGCACAAGGGTTTTCTAATCATCAATTAGCCTTCTGAGCCAATGAGCAAACACATTGTACCATTAGAACACTGGAGTGATAGTTGCTGGAAATGGGCCTCTATACACCTATGTAGATATTGCACCAAAAACCAGACATTTGCAGCTAGAATAGTCATTTACCACATTAGCAATGTATAGTGTGTGTTTCTTTAAAGTTAAGACTAGTTTAAAGTTATCTTCATTGAAAAGTACAGTGCTTTTCCTTCAAAAATAAGGACATTTAGTAGTGTATATGTATTGAATTTTTTTTTAATACTTCCGCAATAGAAACCCAGTTTGATGCTCCTCACACAGTATGACATGTTCCATATGACTATTGGCAAAGAGAGTTCTAATGCATGGCAAATAATATATTAAACTACAAAGAAGTTCTTTTGAACTTTCAATACTGTACACATTGATATTTCAATGTTAATAGGGATACAATAGACCTGCACAATATTCAAAAAATTTTGCGATGTTGAAAATACTGGTAAGTATTGCAATTTTGGAAAGAGCGTATCGGCAGCTGTGCATTCCTCGTAACCACAATTGGCATGTCTGAATAAAGACTGACTATGAGAGCTTTACAACATATCGGATTGGAACACAATCCAGATACCTAATTAGTGCAAAATGTGTGTTTGTGTTGTCATAAAGAACTGCTTGGACACAATATTTGGTAAGATATTTTATTTTAAGGGTCGCTTATTCAAGATCTTCAAATCATTTAAATATATATCTAGTTGGATGGACTAAAACTTCCATTGATGTCCACACAGAATGTATGCATTTAGGGGCTGAGATGCTAAAGCTCATAAAAAGGAGAAAATTAAAACAATTAATTCCTCTATTTTCTGGGCTAAAAACCCATCAGGGCTGGACTAAATGTTCTTATTTTTATTATGTTTTTTCATAAAGACCTAAAAAAAATTATAGACCTAACCTTTGAGAGAATTAATAGGGACATTCTTGTAATTCCTTCATTTTATTTTAGATTCAAAACTACTACTATTATTCAAGACACTTATAGTATGTTGTTTCTTCTTTTTTCTCTGAAATAAAAATAAATCTAAATTGTTCAAATCTGAATCATTGGATCACGCTTATATAAAAAAAACGTAAAGATCTTTGAACAGAGGATTTTGAGTAACAATGTGTTTTTCTAGCAGCAGTCGGTATAATATTTCCATTTTCCATTTTAAACAAAAGCAAATAGGTTTATAACCTTGGATCCTAATTTATTTATCAGATACCATATTAAAGTCAGCAGTATTATTGTAATGTATTTTATTACACACTTCTTCTCTATTTCATTATGTCATGAGAATCTCCTACCAAGCTGTTGCCTTAAATGAAAAGCTGGTTTTCAGGGTTAACTAACATATTCTACCGGGAATAACATGTGACCTCTGTTTGGTTACTAGAGCAGGCTGTTTTGGAAGTATTTTCTGTCTTACATCTTGGGGGAGATAACACAACCCCTTTGAAATGACTTCCATGCCCGGCCCTAAGGAGGAGTTCCATGTTTGCGCTCTGAAATCATTTAGCCTTTCTGCGTGAAACAACTTCTGTGTGTGCCGCCGATGTTGTTCCTTCCTTCCTGAAACTGTTGTGTACAAATAATCCAGTTAATGTTCTATTTAAATCTTCATTTGCCTTTATTTGTTTCCTATTCTGGTTAGCTGGCTGGGTAACTGTAAGGGAAATCAGAGGGCTCCATAGTTTTAGCTCCTCAAGCTGCAAAAGGAATATACAGAGAGCCAGACGTTACCCTGAGCAGGTGTCCCCTGTACAGGGCTACCTTCGTCAGATCCCATGACTGTTCTCATCAGAGTTATGTCACAGGCCTTTGATGGTTGCTTCCTTTAGGCGTGATGGGACTGGCCGCTTGCAAAGTGTGAATCAGCTGTTTAAATGAATCACAAAGGAAAAGAAAAGCGTCCTTAATTCAGGCATGCATGAAGTTCAGGTTGGACTCTACCATACAAACTGAGAGGTGTGTCATTTTTAAAGCTGCTTCCAAACTATCCAGAACCTTTTGTTTACACAGTGATTCATTTCACATAGTTGAATCAGAGTTGATGTTCACAACTAGGAAAAATAAGCCTTCACTGGGTAGACTTTAACTGAGGTTTCTTCATGCGGTCAGGTTAATATGCTGCGTTAATGCTGACCAGAGCAAACCCGGTTCTTTGGTTTTCTCTGATTCTGCATATGTATTTGGAAGGTTCTGTCAAACAGGCGT